>CM026081.1:9830000-10327500 GCA_014839685.1 Anableps anableps
GAAGTTCGAAGAAAAATCTTATAAAAATAAAAAGAGTAGAATAGAAAACCTGAAGAAATAATTTTGGATACTACATTAGTGGTATTCACTAAACAGAGTCATTAGTCCCTTTCAAAGAACACTTCAAAGTGGGATAATGGCCCCTCTTTGCTGTCTCCATGTGTTTTAGTGAAAGGACCAATGGGGCAAGAGAGGCAGAGGTTGGTCCTCCTCTATTATGCCCCTAACTTGCCAAGCGTAGTAGCTACAAACCAGCAGATTTGTATGAAAGCTTGCCGGCTTTGTTCATCGAGGAAGTGATGTAGTGATGAAGTGCAGTTTGTGCGACCGGTCAGCCACAGGACTAAAAGCACAAACAAGACTTAGAAATAACCTCTGACTAGAGGAGTAGGAAGATGAGATAAATAATTTAAATTTGAAGTGTTTGCTGTGCTCTACTTCACATTTGCCATCATTGCTTTGAAAAGAAAGGGATGGGGAGACTTCCGACTGTGATTTTTATTCACAGTGCACTGCTGGAATCATTTCTAAAAACTCAATGCTGTGTGTCTGCTTTACTGTGTGACTGCTTTACTATTTCAAGCTTTAATTTGTGTTGATCATAGGCTGACAGCGAGAATAGAAAGTGACAATACAGTTACCTTCGTTTTAGCCTGGATGGGAGCACCATGTTCCAGGAGAATTTCAATAACACGAACATGACCGTTCCGGGCTCCACAGTGAAGAGGAGTCAGCTCATCCTGCAAAAACATGGATGAAGACAGAAATAAATAGAAAAAAAGATAAACAACAGTATCAATCAGTATGAAAATATACTAAAATACAAAAACAACTATCAATAGGAATGGTTTTGTACACTGACAAGCTCCTGCAATTGTTTTCTTAGACTGGGGCTGAAATGTACTCTACCTTTGTTTTGGCATCAATCTGAGCTCCCCTGTCCAGGAGTAATCTGACCATCATCACGTTGCCCCTTCTGGACGCTATATGAAGAGGTGTAATTCCATTCTGGAGAACAGATGAATTATAGAAGTTCTTGCATGTTATAAGTTCCAAACAGAAGAACGGTGCAACAAACTTCATATAAAGCAGAGGTCTCCAACTCCAGTCCTCAAGGGATACTGCCCTGCAACTTTTATGTGTGTCCCTGCTCCAACAGACTTGAATGAAATGACTGAATTACCTCTTCAGCATCAAGGTTGGCAAAGACCTGGTAATGAGTCATTAATTTTCAGGTGTGCAAGAGCAGGGATGGACCTAAAAGTTGCAGGATATAGCTTTCGAGGACTGAAATTTGAGACCCCTAAAATAAAGTATTCTCTTGGCAAAAATGTCGAAATAGTCTTTAAAATGAATTTTTCTAAGGATTTTTTTGACACTGCCAGTCAAAGGTTTGGATACAACTTCCCAGTGAATGAACAGGTGTGTCCAAACTTTTGACAGGCGATGTATGTCTCTTTTTAAGATTATTAGCATGCTAAAATACTCAATTATGACTCTTTTCAGCTTTCTTACAGAGGACACAATTTGATATAAAATCTCTTGATATTTCGAGGGATTCATAATGCAATGATAACCAACAAGGTTCCCAGGGCTTTTGGAAAAGAAACAGACCCAAGTGATAGTATTAAGTCACTCTCCAAAAAATCTTTACTGATGTCATCGCAGCACTTCAGAAGTTTTTAGAACCAAGTAATGTTGCTCAGTCAATAAGCAGACATCCAGCTTTGTCACAAAATATGCAAAGTTCTGGCATGATGGTTCCATGATGCCCCAAACTTTAGTGTGTGTCTGGATCCTGAAAATGTATTTTTCCTGCTTGGTGTTCTTTAATACCTACGGTTGGCTGTCAAAAACCAGTAATGTTAAGTTCATGAAACTCTCACATTACATGGTTGAGTAGTTGTAGCAAATAATGACATATGTTGCCAAAAGGTTGTATAACATTATATAGTGATTCTGTGAAAAATTCAATCTACTTATTTATAAAGGTATGATTGTTGAATATGAATGATTTTTGTCAGTGTTATTAAAATATTACAGCTAAATACCTAAATTGCATATGGTTAGTGGTATTTAGGTACATAGCAAATTATTACCATTAGTGATGATGAGAATAATGATGAGAATATTATCAAAATAATAATAACAAATGTAATAATAGTAATTATTTCCCTTTTTTTGGGGCAGATTTCTACTAAGATGTTGAATGAAAGAGGAGGGGAATAGCTGGTGAGCTAGCCATCCCTAATAGAACTGTTGATGAGGCTTTTATCCATTTTTCTACAACCTGTACAGTCCAGGCATAATCATCTTGTGCTCCTGCTAAGGGGAAATGGATGCAGCATGTAATGGAGGTGCTCAGGAACGAGGATGGTGACAGTTATGATGATGACAATGTATTATATTCTCAAATAATATTCCTTCACTTTGTTTGTGATATGTCATGTACATTCTTTGTGGTTTTATATATATTTGAAAATATCAAAAAAGAAAAAAAAAAAAAGTCTTCCTATATCCTAATTTTGGATATTGAAGTATTGCAATGAGTGCCTTATAAAAGGTGAGCAGATGATACTTTCCATCATATTCATTATTTGACACTCCTGATCTGTTTTTACCAAAATGGTCATTCTTAGTCTTATCTTATCTGACCAAAGTACAGTTTAAACTCCCCTATGTTTACATTTATGAATGTTGTGAAGAAAAAAAAAAAAAATTCCTGCCTTGCCTCTCAAACATCTGGTTGGGATATGGATAGCATACATGAAAAAATAAAGTCTAAATTTAAAAGAAAAAAAAATCAATTCAACTCAATACGTTTCAAATCAATTTTAATTTGAAACGTACAATACTGAGAATTTTTAAGGTTGTGGATAATTGCCACCGTTCATCTTGTGAAAATAATTATTACTTTATACAGATTTTTTTCCCCACTGACTCTGAAATTTTTTCAAATTTTTCATGTGAGATCATGCTACTGCTATAGCAAATTAACTTAATTTAAAAAAAAAATCTTGACTACATATGCTAACGAGTTTGAAACACTTTTCCTTTATCTTTTTGGATTATGTTAAATTGTAATTATATGAAATCTGTGGCTCAGTAGTAGATGAAGGGATGGCATATATAATTATTTTAATCTATGGTTGCGCATAAGAGATGGGGGTTGTGTGATTATATGTGAATGTTTGCTGAGACACCGTTATTTTGTTGTCCCTAGCTCATACAAAGATACTACAGCATCTTGATGTAATGTTTAATGCATCAAGGCTGGAAAAAAACTGACCTTCGGGGTGAAGTTTACATTTGCTCCTCTGTTCAGCAGCAGCTGGGCTACACTCATGTTTTCATAGTGAGCTGCAATATGTAGAGGGGTGAAACCAGTCTGCAGAGAAAAAAGGAATGAGAGGAACATGAAGGTTAATGAAAGACAAACAATATTTCACATACTACTTCTTTCTGATCTACACTTGCAATATACCACTATGAGTTACTTAAAAGCTCCTTTACTTTTCTTTAAAATGCTCTGACTTTATTTATCCATCTTTTTAATACCTTTCCTTTTTTCTTTACAAAGCAAAGAAAAGAGACAAGGGGTGCACACCTTACTAAGTACATCGGGGTTGGGGTCATTCTGCAGGAGGACCGCAGCAGTTCGAGTGTCGTCATTTCGTGCAGCTATATGAAGTGCTGGGAGGCGGACCTTCCCCTTCGTCCCATAGTTGATGAGCAGTGCCACAACGTTTTCATGGCCCTGCTGAAGGGCCACTGCGAGGGGCGTAAAGCCATCCTGAGGGATGGAATGAAAAATGGAGGGGAAGAAGTAAAGAGAGAAAAAAAAAAGTTAACATCTTTAACAGAGATGTTTTAGAATATTATATGGTAAAAAAAAAAAAAAAATAATAATAATAATAATGGTATAATTACTAATGAGAATATGCCAGTAAATGCTGTTCTGCTTTTCTGTATTTTCCCTCCCTGTGTTTCCCCGTGTTCATAACATTGTCAGAAAATAACTTTAGTGTTAATCAGGTATTAGTAATAATTTCATCAGTATCTCTTTTCAAGTGAAAGTAAAAGAGTCAATGACAGAGGTGTTGCTATAAATAACTTTAACTTTCTGTAAAAAAAAAAAAAAAAAAAAAGATTCTATTCCATGGTCACCACATGTTTCCTTAGGATAAACAAATTCGTGCAAGGCCAATGCTTGATGCTATGGACTAGACTTTCATAGGCAACTTTTTACCAACTGCCTTTAAATGTTGAACTGAACTTCACTGTATTGCATTACAATTTAAATTTAAATGAACTATCCAGATTGTTTCTATATAAACTGTATTGATCCAAGCTAATTTTGGACTAGGTTGAAGTGTATATAGTTTGATACAAGTTGGACCTGGTTGTCTTGGGATGAAGTTTCTTATATATTGGAATCATATGAATAAACCAAATTGAATTGAAATTTATCCAGAAAAAAAATCCTTTGCTGTTACTGGAAAACAGAAATAATCCATGACATATTTGGGAATACTTTTTGCCAGAAATCTAACATATAAATAAATATAAAAAGGAAAAGAACCAAGGTGTTTCATCCCATGAATCTTTTTTTACTATGTTGATGGGCTACATGGGAGTTTGGCAGTACATTTTGGCTTCATTAAAATGCAATAGTTCAGAAAACATAGGTAATTTATTCACAGAAGAAAGTGTATTCGATTTTGCTTGATTTTAATATATTTGTATTCAATGTTATCATTAGTTTCTCCGAAGAGTTTTTTTTTTTCTTAACAAAACACTTCAGCTTGCATCTTTTATTTCAACCACAGTAAATAAATTTGTGACTGTATCTTCCATGGAACTAAACTCTGCCCTATTTTAATGAACCATTAGTGTTTATCTTTGTGGTTGGTCTGTTGAAAAACTGAGACCAGGAAAGAGCCACTAACAGTTGTAAAACCACTAAAATTTCCATCATTTTGTTTCCACGTTTTAAAGTCCTTTTAATAAGATGCCAGACAAAGATCCTGAGGGACTGGATTTTTTTCTGTATTTATAGACCAATCCCCTCCCACACACATTGCTGTGCAATGCCAAGGCTAGAACCCTTTTTTATTTTAACCTCTTTTTGTTCACTTGACAGTTTTGCTTTAAATACAAATGACATACAGTCATATTCACTAAGTTAGAATATGAATTCTGATGAGGCTGGTTTCTCAGATTAAAAGCATCTTTTGAAATGAACAACCTTTAAGCAGGTGTTAAACATACTTTTCATAAAGCTAACATTTTTGTAATACATTTTTTAAAAAATGGTCTGATGTAGTATTTTTATCTCCTAAGAAATTAAATGTTATGCATTCATTAGCTGTAAGTGGAAAATCATCATATTTAACAGAAATAAAGGCTTGAAAACAGCAACCTGTGTGTAATTAATCTATACAATGTCTTTAGTGAAATAAGTTACTGGAATAAATTAACTTTTCAATGATATTCTAATTTAATGAACTGGTCTGTAACTTCTAAGATAGCATTGTATAGCCATCACAATTATTTAGATTATTTTTAGCATCACAAGGAATAAATGTTGATTTTATGATTATAATGAAATATATTAGGTTAATTATTCCATTCTGATTTGTATTTTCAAATGAAAACTCATACGCACATACCTCAGTTGGGAGACTCTGATTTGCACCATTCTCAAGCAGAAACTTGACCACCTCTAAATGATTCTCCTGTGCAGCCATGTAGAGTGGACTGAACCCTTTCTGTTTGGGCATTAAAACATCATGTGTAAAACACAAATATTTGCATGTAGATTTCTGTGTGAATTTGCTGGTCAGGATTGTTTGAGCAAAACTCTTAGAAACACATCTTCATCACAATCATAACTCTAAATGCACTGAATACTGCATAAATATGAAAATAAGATTTCACTTTCAACAGCTTTGTCCCAGTTAGACAAGAAACACAACAAAGACAAATACCCACACACTTTCTCAGTTTTAACTGAGTAACAGCTTCTGGAGACTTACATGTGACTGGGCATTAACGTTGGCACCGTAGTTAACAAGCTCAGCCACCACTTTCTCCTGCCCTGCCAGAGCTGCGATATGGAGAGCAGTGTTCCCTTTCTAGAGGTCACACGCACAGAGAAAAAAACATGGAAGGTTAGAAAAAGGAAATTAAAGACAATGAGAAGACAATTATGGCAACCCAATGGCCTAGATCTCCACACTCAACACTGAAATACAAGCTTGAGAAACAGGTCCGGTGTAATTAAATTTACATTTTAGGCATCAAGGTTACTCAGATCTCTGTGGAGGTACTAAATATCACCACTCAAGCTACAGAATAAAGGTGAAAAGTGGACAATTTAACTGAATCCATCTAAAACTAATAGTCACAGATCCAATAGAGAAGTCTCAAATGACAGACACCGGTATTCTGTTTCTTTTTTGAAACTAAAAAATAAGCAATAGAATAAATAATCAGCATCCATGAAGATCATCCAATTTTGGTGGGTCAGATCCAGTGTCAATGACCTACAGCTAAAGCTAAAGTTTTGTATGTGCAAAGGGGGCAGATTACCTTGGTGGTTGCCTCCAATTCAATGCCAGCGTGCAGCAGCTCCAAAACCATTTTGACATGACCCTCTTTAGAGGCCAGGTGTAACCCATTAAGACCATTCTGGGGAGAAAAGAGAAATAAAGTTACAAGAGAAGAAATCATTAAAAAAATCTTATATCATCTCATATCAATAAATCAAAAATAATGAGTTAGTCAGTTATTGTCATTATGCTTTTACCATCAGCTGTTTTACGCACAGCTCTTGGCTGGACTTCTTTTATCTTCCTGTTAATTTATGTGTCTGGCAGCATCCTGAATTATTGATGCTTAAGCTGCAGCTAGTCTGCTGGAATCAATTTGTCCACAAGGGGTCATTGTGATCCACACTGTTCTCAACCTTTTCATCGTACTGCAGTGTCACTCACTTCAAGTGGGTAGCTCCCTGTGTAAAACCTGGACACAATAATGGGCAACAAGCTGCATATCAGTCACAGTTACACACTCTCTTATCCCATCTTCACACCATAGACTTCAGGAGTCAACTGGGAGGCCATCTGTTGGACATCTAAACTAAAGCATGGCCCAAATCAGGTCATTTACCAGTTAGAAGATGCAAAATGCACAGAATCATCTGCAATGGAATGAAAAAAAAAATGTAGATCTAAAATGGGACAAAATACAATGGCAAAACCAAAAGAGAGCTGTGGATAACTTAGTTTCTGGAAAACTCAATACAGAAACTTTTTAAAGAGGAGTGGGCAAAATATCCTCCATAACAATGTTAGAGAGAGCTAGTTATACTGACTATGAATGCTTTAGCTATTGAAGCTAAAATGGCTTTGCATATATATTTTTTTGTTTTTTTTTGTTTAAGACATATTGTTTTAGCATATTGGGTTAGGTGTTGGTAATATAATATGTAACCAAGAATCAGCAAAATGTGAACCCAAGAGAAACATATCAGATGATGACAGAATTATTTTCACCCAATTATAAAACATATTTACATCTCAGTTCAAGAGTACCAAAAGCACACTATCATTATTAATCAAAATAAAGATCAGGTCACCTTTGTAAATGATATTTTAAGTCTCAATGGGTCTTTCCTGGTTAAATTAGGTAATAATAAAAAAATAAAGAATAGCAAAGTCATCTAAAAAAACAAAAAAACAACTAAGTACACCTCTGCTGCTTCCGTAGGATTTAAAAGGAAAGGAAACGTGGCAACCAGGTTTTGCTAAATAAATAAAGCACTGACTTAACTGATCATCAGTGAGAACAATGCTGTTAAAGCAAGATTTTTGATAGTTCACTAATCTTGAGCATACAGGCATAGGTTATCATAATGTCAAGGAGGAAAGACCTCAGCATCAACCTTAGAGTAGCAAATCCTGCTGCCCATCAGTCTGAGAAGGGTCATGAAGCCAATTCCCGAGCAATTTAGTGAAGAATTATTTACAAGTGGAAAACAAGACCATTATTACTCTTTACAGGAGTGGATGCGGCAAATTCACTCCAAGGTCTGGCCATGCAATGTTTAAAGAAATTGGAAAAAACCCCACTCTAGATCACAGAGGACTCAGTTGCTATCATCAATATCACATTTTTAAACAGTAAAATTAGAAAACGTTTGCTCAAGTATGGCTTGTGAGGAGGGGTTACAAAGAAAAGTCTCTTCTCTCCAAAAAGAACATGGCAGCTCCCCTTAGGTTTGCAAAGTCTCATCCAAATGAACCACAAGACAAGAAGAAAAAAAAAAAAAACATTATTTGGACAGATTAATGCAGAGATTTTTCACCATAACATACATAGACATGTTTGTCGAAAACCAAAGCCAGCATATCAACACCTCATAGCAACCGTCAAGCATGGTGGTGGAGGGATGATGATTTGGGCTTGTTTTACCGCTACATGACCCTGACCCTTCCATCATTAGGCTGACCATGTACTCCTCTGTCAACAAAAATATTCTAGTCTTCTTTACAACAGTTAAAACTCTGACCAAACTGTGTCATGCAAGCAAAAAAAGAAACAAAAAAAGTCAAAGAGAAAATAGTTCTTTCAGGTTATGGCTGCTAAAGGTGGCTCGACAAGCTGATGCATGATTTGGTATACTCAATTCTTCACACAGTTTTTGCATTTTGGCTTTGTTCTTGATAAATGGATCAGTGTAGAATCAGTGGTGTTTTTGATCAAATAAGATATAAATTGTCTTAAAATATTTACAGACCAGATTATTTTATTACGTCCTGTTACATGAAACTCTTTCTTCCATGACAGTAAGATCTGAACAGGACATGAGGATTCTTTTATTCTTACTATGTAAAATTTATTTAGCAAACATCTTCATTTTCTAAAATATGTGCATGTATTAGTGACAGTCACAAAAATCACTGTGTAACAGTTAAAGGTAATTAGATATCTGAGCAAATTCAAGTAAAGGCAGGAACACGAAGACAAAAAGATAAAAGGGGAGTACTAAAAATAGCCCACAAGTTTGTGGCTATACCAAGGACACAGAGCCACATAAATCACAAATAAAAATATCACACCTGCTCTTGTCTCAGCTTGGAGTAAAAATTTCCACACAGCAGGGAAGAAACAAAAGGAATACAAAATACAGCGAAATGTAGGTATTTAAATTAAAGGGAACCTCTTGTGGATATATATCTGGAAATGTGTGAGCCTAATTATCAGAGTAATTTAGCTGATTTTAAGATGCAATGCAAGGAAAATGCATAGAAAACATATTCCCAGGTGCTTTTATTTCTACTGTATCAAAATGTGTTGTTATTTTTTTAAAGCCTGATTGCTTTTTTGATACATAGTAAGTGCCTTCTGACATTGATACACTAAAGTACTGCATGAGGATATGAAAGAACTAACAGAAAACTGTCATTGTGAATGTTACCTCGTGAACAAATAAATCAAAAATGTGTTAGATTGCAACTCGAAGGGGTGGTTCAGAAGACTAATAGGACACTTGGTTTTACTTTCTACATTTGTAGTTTTACAATCCTTCTACGTTTGGCTGGTGTTTTGAAATTCCAGTGCAAAAATATATAACTTCATTGCCTGCTGCTAAAGTTCAAATGACATGGCAGTCATGCATTACCCTGTGTTTTTTATCTAGAGTCTCTGTAATACAACACTGACAGCTAAAGCTGGGTGTTCAATAAGACTTCAGTGCTATGAATAATATTTCAACAACATTTTGGATAAACAGTGATTTTGCCTGTGTGTAGTTGAACTTTGTTGTTTTATGATCTTGATTCAGCAAGGTATGGAAGAACAGAAGGTAAAACTAAACATTTATGAAACTATAATTTAATGTCTCAATTATTAATGCATGTTAGACAAAGACAGAGAATAAGAAGGATCTGGGAAGCATAAATCTTTAATTATCTTTGTAGGCTCTGATTTTCCTCAATTTACTGATTCTGCAGAGGAGTGTTTCATTGAGATTTATAGTGTGGTGTACATTAATCTAAAGGCAAACTCCTGCACTGTAAAGCATGTAGTGATCTTAAATACATTTAGATTTTTTCATGCATAAACATAATGTTACAAGGACAATTTTTTTCTAAATTCTTGTGTCAGCCAAACACAATGTATGGAAAAAAAGGTGTGTCCTTATTTTTCTGTTTATATATATATATATATATATATTTAGGTGACTGAGATAAGATTAGATGTTTTCTGCAAAATTACACCATTGTATGTAGTGGATTAGCCGTATAAAAACAGCTACTTTACATCAACAAATGTTTTAATCTTTTTCAGTCTTAAAAATGGACTCTATAGTGTTGTTATTATTTGCTAGTTTTTTTATTTTTCTATTACCTGAAACAGCTTATTAACACAGAACACTGGATGAATCACATCTCAGAGAAGTGATGCATCCTACTTTAATCAGTGAATCCTGAAACTTAAAAAAGATGTAACTGAAGTAAAATGATTACAAATAGTCAAACAAACAATTATTCTGAATAATAAGGAAGGAAAAGCCTTAGTGTAATGCAAACAATGGTTGTGGGAGTCCAAATGAAGTCTGAAACTTGTGGATGAAGCAGATAAAAAGCTAAAAATGCCTTACAACATACAGAATACAAATCAAATAGGCTGCACAGGCAGGCAGACTAGCAACATAAATCAACAACCTGAGGCAGAGTATGGTAAATCACAACTGGACTGGACAGGAAATTAGTTCTAAGCAAGAAGAAAAAAAAACAAGGAAGAGACTAAAAAAACAAAATACATCCATTACGGGAACTAACATTAAAGGTCAAACCTTAACAACAAATTAATCACCACAGATTGATTGAAAGTAAGCGGAAAGTTTGCTGTGTAGTTGCAAAAAGGAATCTAAAATACTCTGAAGTTAATATGAAGTGAAACCAGCTGATCTGACACAGAAAAAAAAACCCTTTTCTACAGTTTCAGACAACGTAAACTGACCATCACCTCACACTCTGTATATTTAATTATGATGTGGGATTGTTTTTCTAAGGCTCTGACAGGAAAATAATGAACAAGAATGAAATGATGCAAGCAAGGGATGCTGAATATTATAATCTTACCAAGATAATTTTCATCTTAGGCTGGCTAAAAAGTTTCCAGTTCAGTCAGAAGATAACCTGAAGGATGCCATCAAGATGACATAAGAGTAGCCTTAGGAAAACGTTTGATACCAACAAACTAAACTTGATAAAAACTAGTCTTGAAACCAGTGGAGCATCTTAAAGGGGGGGGGGGGGGGTTTATGATGACTGTGAACAGATTGAAGCTGAACAATGCTGCCACTTAAATGGGGGACAAGAAAAGGGTGCATATAATATGACAAGGAATGCAAAATCCTTAGAATCCTTTCAGTGACTTAATTTAATACTAAGGGGATTTGTGTAAGTCTCAAGTAAAAGGTGGGAATAGTTCTCTACAATCAACAGTGAAAGGTTTATATAAACTTATCAAGGCATGATTGTCATAATGTTTATGGGCATTTACTGAGGCATTTGAACTGTTCCTGTTTCTGGGTATAATGGAAACAAAAAGCTTCAAAACATTTTCAAAAACAAACTAGGTGTGCTGGCAAGCAGACGGGAAAGACGGAAAGGACCCAAGGAAGGAAAGACAGCAGACGCAAGGAAGAAATCAACACAGAACACAAGGATAGAAAAAAGAAGGCAGACCCAAGACAGCTTTGTGAACTGGCACATAAGGAAGGAAATAAAGATTACTTAAGTTTGGAAATACAACTATTTTTTCAACACTTGGAAAATACTGAACTCAAATTCCTGACTTTTCTAAACATTTTTAGACTGAGTAGGAATCATGTCAAATATATCCATACACCATCACTAATATTTTGTTACTTTGTGGGGGTGTATGTTAAAATTTGTATATCCAATCCTTTAATTGGACAGTTAATTTTAGAAAATGAACTGAAGTATGGTTCAAATGCATTCTTAAAGACTCAAATATAATATGACATTCATGCCATTGATTAGTGTATGTTAATGTTTCACCATCACTCTTAATGGTTTATTTCAATATATTGTCTTCAACAAAGATGCAAAACATCCCCGATACAAGCTTTTGCTTTGAGATACCAGGAAATTACAAGTTCAATGGATAAGTGCAACCAGGAAAAACTCTTAACTTGTCCCTCTGGGTAAAAACATAGAAACTGTGAACATGTCTACTCCGCTGTGGTGGAAACTTATCTGGTAAAACATTAATAATTGAAGAAATAAACCACTTTTGCCATAGTGGACAGCTTAAACATGGCCAGTTTTAACAGTGGTTTTTAAACTTTTCATAAAGTATATAATATTTTATAGTTTTAACACCATCCTTGTTTGGTGAAAAGCAATTTTTACTTAAGTACAGTCTTTGCTAGTCAAAATTAATATTTTTTTTTCTATAAAGAACCTTAAGTTAACAACACAGTGGTGATAAAAAAAAAGTTATTGTGATTATATAAAAAAATCAATATAAGCTAATTCTACTTTATTGCTCAATAGTAAGTGCTGTTAAGTTACAAGTTATTTTGTTAAACCCTGTGAAAACAAATTAAATCTTATAATCTATTTTGACATGTAATCCATTGTCATGTTTATTGAAATCTTACTCTCACTGACACACATACTCAGGTCTTTGCACAGGTGTGACCCAGTCAGCACAAGACATCTTACTTGATTAGCAGTGTTGATGTCTATTCCATTCTTGATGTGATCCAGGGCCTTGTCCAGGTTTCCTGAACGAGCTGCACGCAGAAAGCTGGTGGCTGCATCCGCCTGCGACAGAAACAGATAAGAGGACAATGAGAGAATGCTGGTAAGATGTGTTTGAGCCCTTTGTAAAAACAGGTTTTGTATTTTCTGCTGATTTTTAGCCAGTTATTTCCCCCCTAAAATCCATAAAGGTTACAACCAAGTCTGGAAAGACTATGATAGTAAGAGTACATTCATTGCTTCTTTTCTCCTTTAAGCACAAAAATGTCAGACTCCTTACAGCCCACTTGTGCCCACGCTATGAGTTTGGCAGGCTATCTCAGCACGTTCTGCCACGAGCTCTGCTTTTTGCTTGTGTGTCTGATCTCAGCCAGGAAAAACTCCTGTGGTTTGTCTTTTAGTCTGTGTCAGTGTTTGTACGCCCACTCCAAAGTTCATTCATTGACAACTAATGTGATACGGCTGGCCTGAACAATGAGATGTTTTCAGCTCCCCTTAAGAGGGGATAACTCATGCCTGCTCTGTACTCTTGACCCCGCCTCCACCTCTGTCACCGTCTGTCACTGGCTAAATTATGAATCTGCTGGAGCTTTTATTCCCTAGTGGTTTAATTATACTGAATTGCTGAAAGAATCACAAGCCCCTTTCAGACCAAAATACATATTATTTCTTCTCTTCTTACATGTCATACTCATATAAGAAATTCATTAGTGGAGGTGTGTGAGACAGCTACATTCTGTTTCAGTAAACTAAACATTGTTTTAGATTTTCTTTTTTATAAAATAAAAAAAGATACATTTACAACACAACAGATGTATAATTATGAAGAAGACATAAAATGATACATGTTTTTCAAAAGGTTTTATGAATTATTATTGGGAAAAAACTGGGTACGTTTCTATTTAGGATTTGCATTTTATTTATTGTTTTGACCACATTTCAGTGGAATTTCAGCTGTAATTTTGTGGAATGTATTTTTTACCAGATTTGCTTGTTCTTAAGTTCTTGAATCATTGCTCAAGTAATTCACCGGTTTTCTAATAATTAATTTGTACAAAAGGTTGGTTACAATTATCACATCATTAACCTAAATGTCTACATTCATAGATATGAAAGTCACAGATTTTAACTAGAAGAAATATTTGATGCAGCATCACACAACCTCTGTTCAATCAATAGGAAATTTAGTTTTTCTTCAACCCTTTCCATTCTCACATTAGACAGGACTGTATTACAGACTCTTTAGACTAAATTCAGATTTAGCTTCAGAACCAAATACCACAATGGCACTGTGGGCACAATTTGCTTTCATTCCCATAAGAAAAAATGAAGAGCCAGATAAACATGGAGGAGACAATTTCTTCGTATTGCATGTAATAGGCAGAGGTCACAACTCCACCACCAATCTGAAGAACTGGCGACAGATTTGACGCTGAAGGGATTTTACTGTGAAATCACTTGTTTTATGCAAACACAGAAGAATTTTTAACCAACACATATGAAATAAACAGAATAAAACAATGAAATGATTTTAAAAATATATATATATTTTTAAATTAAAAATAAACAGTCGATTTTATATTGACAGTATGTCACACAATTATCTGTATATACAATGCTTTGGGACTGATTATAGTTAACATTAGATATTTGTCTTAGTAATTCACAGTATTTGGTATTTTTATTTTATAAGCAAAAGAGAGCTGTTAATATCATAAGCAAGGGGTTGTCCAGTAAAGCAGAAATACTATATAGTCATGTATCTACAAAATAACAATAACATTACTTTACTTTACTTTTCAGTAAAGGTTTTGCCTGTGATACATACCTTCACCTTCATTTTTGCATATTTCTATAAAAAATATTTTTAAAAATGGAAACAGGCAGTACATCAATATTCACACTCTTTCCTATGACACTTAAAATGGAGCTGATGAATGGAACACAGTGCATGCTTAACACTGGATCTCCTAAATAAATATCTTGGTGGGGACTGGTCACACCATAAAAAAAAAAATAACAAAGGCAGAGCTGACTGGTTACTGTAGTGAGCCTGTGATCCATGTAGGTGTTCATAGTGGAAGTCTCTTTCTCTTTGCAAAGGTTTATAAAGTGGTTGGGTGATTTCAAACAAAATAGACCTTTGATGTAATGTTTTATTTTTGTACCTTCATGGACTTTTGATTTCAGCAAATATCTATTTATTGAAGTGGAAAAACTTTGATGCAATTGCCATGATAAAAATAGAAACTTTCTGTTACATGTTCAAATAAAGATACTACTGAAATGCTGTAAATTACTTCATAAACATATTTAGGAACACGAGAATTCTATATTTCACGGTAAAACTTAATTAGACATGTGTTTTTAGTGCATGGAAGGCATATTTTAAAGCTCACCATGGAGCTTCCAAAGTTGAATAAATTTACATGCTTTGACAACTAATGTAGAGACAAAAGCTATGCCAAATTTCATGGTAGGTCTTTTGATGTTTCTCTTTCATGCTGCTTTGTTCTGTTAGTGACATTTACTGTCCAGTCTACAGATTCCACCTGTGTCACTCCTCCCCACCCTCCTCGCTCCTGTATTCACTCTGCATTACTGCCTTATGATCTGCATTTTTTTTCTATCTGCATATAGTGGATAGGGGCATTGTGCTCGTTAATGAGGCTTAGTTTGTGATGCGGACAAAAATCTTGCGCCACCTTCTAAAAGCACATAAGAAAGGAGAGCTGGTTTTCATGTTGCTCCCAGGCTGGAAACTACTTTCCTTCCTGTTTGGCCACTATCTCTGCCTCCTTCATCTGATCCTTCACTCCTCTTCTGCTCTTTAACTCTATTTGCAACCAAGCAGTCAAGTGGATCGGGTAATTTAATTATTTGAACCCTTCCCTTTGCAATACTCAGAACAGCATAAATTCTCTGTTTCTCTCTCTCTCTCTCTCTCTCTCTCTCTCTCTCTCTCTCTCTCTCTCTCTCTCTCTTTCTCTCTCTGTCTCTCTCTCTCTCTAACCTTCCAGTAACTGAATCAAAATGTACTTTTAGTGATGTTTTTGTCTGTGTTTTTCTCATATTTCCTATATTAATGTTAAAACTATAAAACACTGAATTGTTTTTTTTAAAGTTCTTAATGAACTCACCTGTGTAGCAGTTATTTATATTAGTTATGTTTTGACTTCATACTACAATACATGCAAGGTGCAGTCTTATTGCCTCGTGATTACTGTAATGAAGAATTTCATGTCTGCATGACAATTGAGAGATAACCTCATGCAAGATAACCTCATGCACTTTATGCAACTTTATAATAAGATAATAAGTGATGTGTGAATAGTGTACCACTGAATGGAAAAACATGTTTATAATTTTGAAGAACAGCACATCTGACACATATGGGAGCTGACATGAAGCTCTCAGAGCCCAGAGAAGTGACCCATGGAGGAGTATATAGCTAAGACACATGGCCACAACAGGAGCAGAAGAAACTGGCAAAGACACCTGAAAAGGAAAAGTCATGTTTCTTTAAATGATGCAACATTAACATAATCCTGGATGTTGTGGTCAAACAAATGGAAGAAATGAAAAAAGAGAAACACCGATGGAGATTGATTTAAGACTATAAATAAGCATGAACTGTGGCAGCTATAGACATAAACCACAAGACAAATAGTTAACATGGAAACTGCAGTTATCAGTCTAAATGAAGAACCGATACCATAAACATCAGTATGCTATTTGTATAAATTCTCTTAATTATAACTGTTAAAATGTATCGAGTGACTGGTGAGAAAGTCAGTTTTTAATTAAAGCAACATGAAATTGAATTTAGACTCAAAGGAAATTATGTAACCATAGTTTTCAAATGGATACTGTAGCATACAATTTACAGAGCTTATTAATTTAGGTAGTTTTATTTTTGAATCTTGATCACTTTGATGAGTCAGCTCATCAGTCCTATGCACCAGTCCACATTTTCTCATAATGCTGATTGCAGCTTAACCAATGTTCCATCATTGGGTAATTTGGCTAACCCACAGATTTTTTAAAAAAAAGTTTGTATTTTACAAGTGCATATCTGGAAAGATATATGCAGTATTTGTAGTACTTGTAGTATTTGTATTTAGCTAATTTTAGCCTAATAGTGCCAACTCAAATTTAGTGCAACCAATTCTGTTCCTGTAGTCGCCTAATTAACAAAGTCAAGTCTACCTGTGTGACCAAGAAACACAACAGACAGGCTGGGGTAAAACTACAGAGAAGATTAAAGCAGGGTTATGGTAAAACAAAACAAAACAACAACAACAAAAAACAATATTACAAGCTATAAACACATCTTAGAGCTCTAGCTAGTCCATCATCAAACGGCAGAAAGAGCAGAGCAAAGTGTAAGATCTACCCAGGCATGGCTGGGTAGAGCATTACCCAGAGAAGCTGCCAAGAAAGCAATTGTTACCCTGGAGGAGCTACAGAGATTCACATCTTAGGTGTGATAATCTCTTCACTGGACAACCATTCACTCCACAAATATAATAGAATGGAATATAGAAGAATTTTACATCAGTTGTATAGAAGAGTGATGTCTGATAACACATTAGATCTTGAGGCCTCATATTGGGCTTGAAGCACATTTTGAAATACTCTTCTAAGACTTCGATTTGTAAGAAAAAAAAAAATAAAATTAAGGATGTATAGTTGTCCATCAACTACACAATTTTGTGTTTCTTTGTGTTGAGCTTTCAGATCAAATCTCATTTAAATGTACTTAAATTTGTGTTTATAATGTGACAAAATGTGAAAAACTCAAGTGGTTTTAATACTTTCTAAAGGAACTGTATGCTGTACCATGAGAAAACATATTAAAGACATAGATTTAACAAAGACCACAGAAAGACACTAACCTGGGAGATGCACCAGGAAATAGAAATCAGTAAGTCTTTAAATTAAATTCAAAGCAATGAGGGTCGCATTAAATGGATTCATGGACTATAACTACTGCAATCTGCAAAACAAAGCGCTACTGGTTTTAAGCAATTTCCAACGCAGTATTATGTATTATTAATGTTTTGTCCTCCCGCACTTATCTATTACTCTGTATCAAAGCTAGCATGATTTTAAAAACACAATAATTCAATCTGAACCTTAATAAACTCCCTCTCCTAGAAATATCCGGCGACTTTGTGCTCTCTGGGTCTCGTCTGACAGAAGTCATTGGCAGAATCCTAAATATGTAAACTTTTTCCAGTGACAGCTCCTGTCAGTTCTGATTTTGAAATAACTTCTTTTGTCACTTCAAGCTCTGACCTCTCTCTGCAGTTCAACATTAATCTCATCTCCCATGCATCCAAACTTGGTAGAAATATGAGATACAAGCTACCATCTTAATAGTAAATAAGATATTTGAACATTTCCTCTGAATGGAGAACTTAAATAAATGAGAGAAAGGACAAGACTTAGGTGTGGAAAGGATGACTTGTTTACTTATGTCATTTTGAACATAACATTCAAATAAGTTCAGATGAAAATAAGGGATGACATTTAGAGTGGTTTGCATGGAAGGCAACAAATTAAAGGGCTTTTACAAAGCAGTGAACTGTACATCAAACAGCTTGTGCCTGTTAGATTCAAACCAATGATGCACAAATCGAAGCAACTCCAGTGGACATTAACATATTATGTTTGTGGATTGAGAAATGGTTGTTCTTTGTGGCTGAGAGCATAAACAGCATAAACAAGAAAATAATTCATTATGATTAAAAGACAAATTAAGACAAATTGCCACCACAAACTCACACAGATACACACACACGCGGACAAAACTAAAAATAGTTGCATAAATGCCATGGTATGTTAGTGTTGGCAGCAACAGGGAGGGAGATAGATCA
This sequence comes from Anableps anableps, assembly GCA_014839685.1. NCBI lineage: Eukaryota > Metazoa > Chordata > Actinopteri > Cyprinodontiformes > Anablepidae > Anableps > Anableps anableps. Next base: position 9,848,689 of record CM026081.1, read on the forward strand.
AAGTAATGAACCCTCATGGGTATTAGCAAAGACGCAACTTCAACTACAGGAGACAGATTCCCAAGCAAACTTACAAACACACACACATATGTAAGCGAGGCTGCCACAAACATTTGCAAACATGAGAGTAATGTACACTCAAACCTGCAGTTAACAAGTTTTTTAGATTCTGACAGCAGGATAAAAACAATTTTAAGTCTTGCAGGCCTTACTTTCATCCAGATCTAAAACTGATTTTAAATTAACAAAACCACATAAGTAAATACACTCACTATACATATGTATATATAATATATAAGTTATATATTCTGTTTAGTATATGAGTACCAGAAGTTGATTTTTTCACCCACAACCATCATTTCTCGTTTATCCCTCATTCTGCAAAGTGAGGGAATATCCCACATTCATACTGACTCCAGTTTTTAGAGTCATGGTTACATGACTGACATTTTCACTTAGCCCATATTGAATGGCACCCGATGGTAGTTAGAAAAGTAGAAAATACTCACTGCAAATGTTTGTGGAATTTCATAGAAAAGTGTATCTCAACAGATACAGTCTGAACAACCAATAAATTCCTGTTGAAACATAAAACTAAATAGAAGTTAAGATTGGATAAATTTAATTAAATTTAGTTTTTTTTTTATTGAGCATCCAGCTCATAACAATATCCTGTCATAGCACATCAAATTATATAGAACCCAGTATAATTTATTTGATCTAATTTGATTCATTTCAACTCACAGCTGATTGGGTTGGTGGAGAACTTCAGTCAAATGAAGAAAATAAAGTTATTTGGTGACATGCAGAGCCTTTTGAACATGCTTATTTGTGTAAACTAGACATACAGTAGCATGTCCCACAGAATAATAGCTTTTGGTTGGAAGCTTGTCACCCAACCTAAAACAGCCACCAAATATCACTCTATAAAAGAGGGTTAAGTATTAAAGACCTAAACACAGTCATCTTCCAAGCCAGGTGGTTCATGGTTGAGTTGAGGTGGGCTAAAGATTTATCATAGAGCCTAAACTTTTAAAGCAAGACTTTCAGTTCTTCACCAAGAGACAAACTAAAAGCAAATCACATGTTCAAGTCAACATTTTGCAGACTTTCAACTACAATAAAATAATAGTTATGCTTAGAGCTGTAATTTCCATGTTTCTTGACACATCATTATATTTGCATCAAATTATTTTCATGCAAATAATTAATTCGATATGTTGCACAGCAATTTGCACAAACTGCCATGAAATATATCAGATAAGAGTTTTTTTAAGAAGACAGAAATCCACTTTGGAACTGGAGTCATTAACATAAGATACTGAGTACACATAACCTCTCCACAGAAACCTATTTAATAAATGTAAATGATCCCTTCAAAACCTCCACTATACTGTATTAAATCTGATCAAATCACACTGAAGATTCCATTGAGATGGAGATTGTTTTCTGTGTAAAATAAGGTATCATCCCCTGATAGAAATTTGTTAAATCATTTTGCAGGATTGCTCACACACCCCAAGTTAACACTATCCTACATTTGGAAAAGAAAAGGAACCTCCACACCTGGCAGCACCATTTGTGGGAAAATACAGAAATGTGGAGCACAGGAACAAATATACAGATGCAACCTAATTCATCACTTAACTATTCCTGGCACTACTTATTTCCCTTCAGTCGTTTGAAATTTCTTTGACTTTTCTAAATAAAATTTTGTTCAGAAAACCTTTTAAGCTCAAGAACATTTAGATAGCTATAATCACATGAAACATGTAAATATGATTTAAAAGTAGGCTTTCTGTGTCCATACTCTGATTTGTGTTGAAATGATATGGATATCCAGTACAGGCCCATGTTTTGTTTACCATTCCTGCCATAATTACATAATTACATAATTGCACCCCTGGTAAAAACATTTAAAATTCTTAAAGAAATTATAGTTTCGAGACTTGAGACCCCAAGATACCACTTCTTGCTGCAGTTTTAACAGTGAGCTTTGCAATTTTTAACTCCCCTCCTTACCATCCTTTCCTATTAAATATGGTCATCCTCCAGAAAACGAATACATGCAAAGAAAAGTTCAGGTAGATTTATTTTAAAGGAATTTTTCAGTGTGCTTCTAATTTTTGCATCATGGATTTGAAACAGACAATAAGTTCTTAATATGGTTCTTTCTTCTGGTGAATAAATCTGCTCAAATTGAGAGGTTGGATATTTATTAAAATATTAGTGTAATATTGTGCAAAAGATACATTCATTTAAGAATTAATTTACACGTCATCAAGATTGGTAGGATTTGTGGAGACTGTTGCATCCTTTTCAAATATGTTTGTTCCTATTTTTGCTGTTAACTCAATATTTCAGAAACAAAAGAAGAGCAAATAATTACCTGATTTTCAAATTTTGTAAATACGGTTTGTGAGCTGCAGAAGATGCAAACAGTGTTCATAATGATAAACTGAACTTGATTTTTTAATTTTTTTGGTCCTATTTTGTGCAAACTGCAAGCTACTACTGTATGTTAGACTGAAAGACTTTTTAACATTGATCAAAACTGTTTGGAAATAAAATAATCAGTGTTAAATGACACTGAAATGATTCATTTTAGTCTGAGTTTCTCACAAGACAACTTTTATTCCGGGCATCCTCCAAGGAAATATAAAACCAACTGAAGAGCAAAAGTATGACTGGTAAGATGAAGTCACTGAACAAAGAATGAAAAATCCATAGTCCACAGAATAGAAGTGAACTCAGAGTAGTTGATGGAGAAGTGGAAGGAGTATCTGAATATGAGACATGCAGGTCAGAAAAAGTATACATTTCAATTTAAAACCTGAGTTAATTTAGAAACACACAGACTGAAACAGAAAGAAAGACAATGGATAACAGTTTTCACAAAAATCCACAAATCGAAATATGCAAATAAACATTGATAAATAATAAATAATATGAAAGGACAGCAACAAATCTCCTGTAATGTAGCAATATAAAGCTTCCAAAGTGTAAAAAGAAAGCATTTTGGATAAAACACTATCATACAACACAATGTAACATGTTCAGATCTTTGTTTTGTAATAAATAAGCAAAGTCAGTCCAACTGGGTACAAGGTTTACAGAAGTGACCATTTCAAGCCGATATGTCCTTTATCTGAAAACTAAAAGCAGATCCAGACTGAATAAAACATTAAACGGTTCGCTCAGGCTAATATATTTCACAGAACACAACATTCTCTTTCCTCCTCCAAAATGATGGGGCACATCAAAACGAGGATCTTCCTGTTGTCTCTGTGCTAAAACAGAGCTGCTAAATTATTTATAGGTTCTGTCAGGCCACTGCGTCTGCAGCCCATTACAATCAAAGCATGCTTTTTTCAGTTTTTTTACATTGATGCACACACATAATGTGCATGCTGTCACATTGCATGCTGATGCTCACACAGACATGTAGCAAAAAGTAAAATAACTGGAAAACAAACATTTAAAAACATGTTCATTTCGAACATGCACACAGGCCTTATCTAATAAAACTTGCCTGGGTTATTCAGGGTGCATTTCAAAATGAAAAATCTAATTTTAAAACACTCACTCTGGAAATAAATTTCACCATAATGGTAAAATGCGCTGAGATTTAAAAAAAAATTACAACCCTGTTGATGCTTTAACTTTTTCTGGCTTGTTTACTAAAACCCTGTAAGTGCAGATCCTTGTGACCCCCACCCTTGAACTGCATCCTGTCCAATCTCTGTCATTTGTATTTCTAAAAGGGAAGCAAAAACAAAGCTAAAAAGTATAGCTCATCTTAACACAGTTTCCATACACAATTTATCTCCAAATTCTACTCCAAATGCTAGAAATAGGCTCTGTTTACAAAATTCAAAAGTTCTGAAAAAGTTGTCAAGTTGTCACTGTCAACATGTTCCAAGGTACTATATAAATTACTGCATAATGAGCAATGTAGTGAGTAATTGAAAGAGAATGCCAAGTCTCTAAATGTGATTATTCAAGTGTGACTATTTTAAAGAACTAGATGGGTCTTTGTAATGGTCAACATTATGAAGATAAAACTAACATGAACAGATTATGAGCCATTTATTGCCAACACTCCATGAACATCACTGGCTAATAATTCAAGGGCATCCTTTCAAAGGAAGTTTTCAACATAAGGCACATCAGCTGTCAGAGCTTGGGGATTCAGACTTATTTCAGTCCTTATTGCACAAGATAAAGATTGTAAGTCAAGTCTCGAGTCTTTAGAGTGCAAGTCTAAGTCGAGTCTGAAGTCTTAGTTTTTCTGTCAGAAGTGCAACTTGAGTCTAAGACTAAAAGTCAAGTCAACATCTCCGCTTCCTTCAAACTGGGTTTTGGATGAGAAATATTTAGACTTTTTTAAATGCTTCCCAATGTGGGTATTTTTAAACAGTTTGTAAGGTATCCATGTGAACTATAATTACTTCAACTATGAACTATAAGGCCCCTTGCGAATTGTCATTATTGCTTTCTATGCTAGAAATTACTGCCTGCCTGCCTGGACAGCGAGATGAACAGCTGGATGGACAAACAGACAAACGGATGGGTGTATGGATAGCCAAATCAATGGTCGGATGGATGGTTGGATTGATGGATAGATAGACAAATAAATGAATGATGGATGGATGGATGGACAAAGAGATGAATGGATGGATGGAGGGACAGCTGGATAGATGGTAAAAAATTGTAAATAACCTGTACATGTATAGTGCTTTATCTTGTCCAAAGGACCCCCAAAGTGCTCCATAGTTAGCATCCATTCACACACACATTCAGACACTGATGGTGGTAAGCTACACTGTAGCCACAGCTGCCCTGGGCAGACTGACAGAAGCGAGGCTGCCATACAATCAGTACCGCCGGCCCTCTGACCACTACCAGCAGGTAAGGCAGGTCAAGTGTCTTGGTGTCTTGCCCAAGAAAACAAGAACTGACACGGACAGAGGGTTCAAACCAGCAACCCACTGGCGACAGGACAAACTCCTACCTCCTGAGCCACCGTCGCCCCAGATGAATAGATAGACAAATAAATGAATGGATGGATGGATGGATGGATGGACGGACAAATAGATGAATGGATGGGTGGATGGATCATATAGACAATGGCACAGGGGACAAATTTTGGAGATACAAAATATTTTCCATACACTATTTTTATTTTTATTTATTTATTTATTTATTTATTTATTTATTTATTTATTTATTTATTTATTTTTATTATTTTTTTTTTTTTTCAAATTTATCCACAAATTTAACCTGGAAAATACTTGAAATATATTCTACAGTTCCAAACATTTCCAGACCACATGCAAAGCTTGTTACCAAAAAGAAATCTCCTGTAATCTAAACATTTTTTAATTCTTTTTTTGAATTTAGAGTATAGTCTGTCATATTCTTAAGAGACAGAAGCACCTCTTTTCATCTTTTTTCTTGAATATTTTCAGAACCAAAAAAAAAAAAAAAAAACTAAGAAAAAGAGGGGTGTGGCTTGTTTTTTAAACTGCAGTTCTGCCTGCTTGCCGCATCTCTGTGAGTTTATTTGCTACTCCGTTACAGTTAGGAGTACTTTTCCTTGAAGCACATAAAAACAAAGTGACAGTGAGGAGCAGCAAAGTGAAGCAGGAACCCCAGTCCTGAATTCACTAGAACTTTAGTTTTTTATCAACTCCTTTCACCTCTGTATCTATCCTCTCTTTCTCTACCTTCCAGTCTGCCTCCTCTTTCTCTCTCTGTTTTTGTAATCTTTCAATATTTATAAGCACTGCAGAAATGCTGCTGGCAAGGCATGCTGGGTAAAGCTGCTTCTTCAAGCCTGTTCCTGACGTCATTACTCAGTGCTGACATTCTGGGCTCTCTGCCCTGCTTCAATGTCTTTACCAAAGTGAAGTTCCCTGCCAGAACAACTGATATCTCAAAATATATTTTAGTAGCACACAGGAAGCAGTGTGTCATCAGCTCTAGAAATAACTGCAACACAGACTTGTTCTATCGAATTTGATTTGTTAGTAGCTGGTCATTTTATCTTGTTAACCAACTTACTGTCTTCCAATCTTCATCAAACCATTTGGGGCTGAATGTCTGTGTTCATCAAATTTGATAGCATTCAAGACACTGGAAACACACTCAGTTTGAGTTACTATATCTGTTACTTGTGACTACAGTTACATAAAATCAGTATAACTTATTGTGTATCTTACCACACTGAACAGAGTCTGCTCTCCACATCTCATTGCAAGCAGAAGCTTAATATTTTAGGAAACACACCTCTTGCACAATAAGCCTCCTGAAATATAAAGCTACAGCACTATTTTTTTATTTAGCTTCTAAAGAGCCAGACTGTTGTGTAATCTTAAAGGTGAGTTTAATCAGTAGTTTTTCAGAGTTTCTGAACGTTTTTCAAAATTTACATTTGAACTTAAGCTGCTTTGTTACCCCTGGACTGAGCTTTTTTCAGTCTGGTGTCAGATCATTTCAAGAAAAATATTCTGATTTTGTTGCTTGTTTGTTAAGCTGCTAATTGATCATCCAGACATAAAAAGTCTCTTAAGCTCAGTATTGTGTCCACATGTAACTAAAAAGTAAAGAAAAATTACTTTTAAATTGGAACTTTAGGCACATTGCAACCAGTACTTTGTCTGAAAGAAACAGTTTGGTTGAATTTCTTAAGCTGACTCTATGAAAAAAAAAACCCATAAAAACCAATTGGGTAGATAGGAAACAGGGTTTACCAGCAGCAAGTTAATTCCTAAAAAAACTTTAGCTGAATCTTGAGGATGATGCATCCCTCAGGTTTTATTAGATTTTTTTCATTGTTTTGCAAAACACGCCTTTCAAATACAGTTCATCAACTGGAGATTACTTTTTTAAAGCCTGTTGCTTTGTATTTTGTACTTTACTTTCTGTTTTTTAAGACAAGATCTGGTGTCGACATGGTTTTTCAACCAAACCGGTTTCAGTGCAAGACTGATGCCATAGTTGCTTAGTACCAGTTCTTTCTGTTTGCAACACTGCAAGAACCAACTCTGGCATAGAAAAACTATTGCTAATTTAAAAAAAAAAAAAAGTATTTTCAGCCACAAGGAAAATTAGCTTTTATCAGGAAATGGAGGAGGGCTCATAGAGACCAACCAACAATGAAAACATTGTGACATCGTGTTTAAAACTCTGGAGTTAGCTTTGTTTTTGATCTGCAGCATTTATAATAAACTGTAAAAACATGCAGCGTCAGCAACATTCAAAATAGCAGAATCTCATTGTCTCACCTTACTGGTATTGATTTTGATATCACTTGTCACAGAACTGCACAGATGACCATAAACAATGTTTCTGATTGAATTCAGACCAGTTCAATGATCAAAAGAATATTACAGCTTTTCTGCAAGATATTTAGCCTTTCTGAGATTAAAAGAAGGTAGTGTTACGGTCAATTCACTCCTTTGCCAATTCGACGAAATGTTCCCAAGATGGGTACAAATAGATGTTCAATGTGAGATGGCATATCTTAATATCCCAAAAAAGTCAAGTCAAACACAATTGAAAAACTACAATATGAAATGGTGAAGTAGAAAAATGACCAGAACCCACATTACTTTATCTCTCATTTATTGCATTTTAAAAGAGCAGCTGGTGTGTCTACGAAGTAAAAAGTTTGTAGTAAATGTTCTTTTTAAATATCTTCATATCTTTTCTGCTCCTGTTGACTTCATTTCCATCTCACTGATACTGAAAATACATAACTGACTTTCTTTTCTCAGTAGCCAATTCCACACTGAAGAGTGCTGTTATTAGTGTGGCCTAATTGCTTGTTTATGATATGAGTACAGACTGGAAAAAGATTGGATTTATATCTCCCTGACAATCTGATCACTGATTAGAGCCAGTCAAGCTAAAAATCATCTGACTTTGGTCCCCACCTGAATTCAAAAAACATTTACATATAAACTGTATTTAACACCTATTTTCAGGTGCTAATTGTACTGATCAGGGATTACCTGGTTGGGATTTTAAAGCATTTACAAACATTGCAAGGTTCTTTAAAAAGCATGAATAAATTAAGATGGTGATATTTTAGTGAGTTTTTCCAGGGGTATTGAGATGAATCGTGATTTGTTAGGTAAACTGAGTCTCTGTAGTATGATACTCCACAGAAATTTTCAACAGATGGAAAATTAAACATTTACTGCATTAATGATAGAAATGATAATGAAGAGTACCACACTGGTTCTCTGGTTGGGAAAAATCAAACTAGTTATTTTATAGCACAAGCAAATAACTACCTCTTACACCAGCTCCGTTGCACTAGAAACATTTTGGTGGAAAAACCCAATGGATATTTTTCCTGACTTTTTCAAATTCCAACTTTTAGATTTTGTTCATCAGCTGGAGTAAGCTTTATAGGCCGGGCAATTCTCCTCTCTTTCACATGTTACTTTCTCACATGTTTTTTTTTTTTTTGTTTTTTTTTTAAAGCTAACACCACACAGCATGCTACCACAATCAAGTACAGAGACAGGACAGAAAATTTGTAAAAACATGAAAAGAAAAACTTTAGATCTTCCAAAAACTTGGAGAACATTTGATCAAGACTATTTTCACAGATTTAGAGATATAGGGAAGCACAGTATTGTAAATTGCAAACATGCAGAAACAGAAAAAACACAGAAAAGAAGCCAAAGAGGGAAAGACAGAGTCATAGAGCAACTAAGAGCCCCTGTTTCTGAAAGCCTTGCATGTGTAACTAATGCACAGCACTCAGCTGCACATTGACTACAACTGCACTATACTTCCCATCAGGCACACATCTACTGACAATGACAGGAAAGAGCAGTCAGCAAACAGAAGAGTCGGAATGATAGATAAAGAAGGGCACATGAAGGGGAAGTGTGGATTTAGAACAATTCTGCAAACGAAGGCCAAAAACAAATAAAATGTTTGATAATGAGAAAAAACAGATCCAAACACACTTTTGTGGATTATTTGCTCAAACATTTCTGTTCATCCTCATATTTAACAAATCACTTCCCAACTCAGTTTTAATAGTATCAATATATTGCAAACAAATCTTCAGGATCATGGTCAGTGCTAGAAATAGGGATAAAATATGCGGGGAAAAAAAACAAAAAAGAGAGAGAACAGGAGTAATGTGTTGAAGCAACCTGTCTGTGTGTGACAGTAGAGATGGATATCTCAGATATATGAATCCCTATAGAGAGGTTTGCTTTTTGACTCGTTCTGCACTGACAGGGAGATGTCAGGGGGTCATGGTCAGAAACAACACAGTGGCTTCATAGGCTTGAGGAGATGCTGTGAAGAAACTGAACCCAAGGTCAGTAATTTCCTGACACAAAGGCCACGAGGTGAATTTCCACAGTTCTTAATTTTCTGCTACGGCAGTTAAAACATGATTCAGTCCCAGCTGGTAAAATTTGTACGCCCAAAGATGTAACCTCAGCATTTAGTGCAGCGCATCTGTAGTCCATGGACCTATTTATTTCTCCATGAATAGCTGTCTCTGGGTATTATTATTTTTTTTTTTGCAGTCGAGACAGAAAAAACTGCTTTGCACAACTCTTTATCACTGCTCAGTCTGTGCCACCACTTTTGGTTTCAGTGATCATATTTATTTTAGTCCATCTATCACTGCATCCGTCTGCGGTTTATGAGTTCAGTCTCATTACATTTGGCCTTGAACATATCACACTGGAGGATTTTACAGCTTCAGAGACATATTTGTGAAGCATTTCATGAATCATCTGGTTTATTTTTGTTTTTATTTCATTCAAAAATGTTTCAGATTTTAAGAAAAATCAATATTTCAACTTAAAAACATAATTTTTCATCAGTATGACAAAGAAAACCACTATTCCAACTAAGTTAAAAAAAAACGCTGCAGATGAATTAACCTCCTCATCAGGAAAAACACTTTACCATATTAAGGTATTAGTCACATGAAGCCTCTGTTACATTGTAGATATCATGAGTAATTGTGGCTTTGTCCTGGTGTTTGAGTGTCTGTGTCCACAGGTAGAAATTTCTGATTGATGTGCTCTGCAGGTGCTGTAATCCCATCATAAAATTGATGGATTGTCCACCAAATCATCTGAGATTTAAAGCTTGGAGGCCTCTGGTGCATACCGATTATCATAAGTGAACAAGTGTATTCAGCGTTTACTGGCATCCAGTTATTGATGTGTGAAAAATCTTGAAATGAGTTCATATATTATTGCAATAGGATTAGAGCTTTAAGTGGGACTTATTTTTAATATGTAATTTTGAATAAATACATCCAAATCAAAGGTTATCTTTTTCTGTTTTTTTTAGTGTGAGACTGGGCCCTCTAAATGTGAATCCAAATGGGCTTAAAAAGTACAAATGCCCTGGTCTGTGGGAACATGATTTTGGACCATAGACTCATTGCAGACATGTTAGCATACACACACTGTTTCATGCTACATCATCTTTGACTCCTATGCCAACAGGCGGTCACAGAAGCTGACATATGCTCCTCACTGCAGGATATAAAGACTCCAACGCATACAAGCCTGCATGTCAGCTTAGCAATAGCTGAATGTTGGGCACACAGCAAAGACAGATCATGCAACTCAAAGTGGTCCAACGTAACTCAAACAAACTGTAACATATTTGTAAGATCTCCTAAAAGCTTTCAAAACACCAATGGGTAAAGAAACATAATTAATGTCAGCCATTAGCATTTCCATTCAGCCTGGTATCAACAGTTGGTATCTCTGTGTTATGCAACAGTAGAAATCTCTCAACAGGATGACACTCCATGAAATAAATTTTTGTTTACTTCTTTTTGTTATCATGGTGTAAACTATGAGCTTTATTCATCCCTCATCTCCCTTTTTCTAGTTAGAAACTTCCCATCAAGAAAATTAAATAGTAAAATATAAATAAACCATTGTTATTCATCCTTACAATGAAAAAAGTAATTATAAAACTTGATTATTTTTTTTCTCATAGTGATGTAGGTTGTGTGTCTCTAGATAAATTGTATTTACTGAGTGAAGTACAAGATCCTTGCACTAGAATAAAAAAAAACATGAAAACTATACCTGTGATCCAATCCTCATTTGACCCACAGCTTTCCTGTCACAACTCAAAGAAGAACAAATGTTTGTTCTCTACCTTGGTCATGGACTTTTCTGTTTCTTCAGGTTTGTCTTCTACCATATCATGAGATGCTGCTCACTTTTCACCCCCCTCCCACTTTTCTGTATCTAGAAGTCAGGTGAAGAGGCAGCTGGAGAGACTGAACCAGAGTCCTGAAGGCCTGTGCAGAGCAGCTCTGTGGGATTCTGCAGCAGCTTCTCAACCTTAGCTTGACTCAAGAGAAGGTTCCATTGCTGTGGTTCATCCTGTCTGGTTTCAGTACCAAAGAAAACTCACCTATCAGTCATCAAGGACTATAGACCTGTTGCCTTGACATCCCACATTATGAAGATCTAGAGAAACCCATCCATGAGTTTATCTTTAATATTGGTTATTGCAACAGTGTCTTCACCGGTCTGCCCAAAAAGTCAATCAGACAGCTGCAGCTGATTGAGAACACTGCTGCTTGTGTTCTAAGTCTAGGAAAATAGAACACATCACCCCAGTTCTAAAGTCCTTACACTGGCTCCCCGTAGCTCAGAGAATAAACTTTTAAATACTTCTGTTAGTTTATAAATCACTGAATGGCTTAGCACCAAAATACATTAAAGACCTGTTGTCATTGTATCAACCTTCCAGACCATTCAGGTCTTCTGGTTCTGGTCTGTTCTGCATCCCCAGAACCAGAACCAAACATGGAGAAGCAGCTTTCAGATTTTATGCACCATAAATCTGGAACAAACTATCAGAAAACTGCAAAACAGCTGAAACACTGAGTTCCTTCAAATCAAGGCTGAAAACCCACCTGTTTAGAGCTGCCTTTGATTAGTAGTAAGTAGAACATTGAACTGTATTTGCTTGATGATATTTGCTTGATGATCCTTATGATTTTGATGCATTGATATTTGCTTGATTTTGATGATCTTCATGTTTATTCGCTTGATGATTTTGATGATTTGACTGCATACGTGCTCGATGATATGGATGTTTTGATGATTTTGATGATTTGCTGTATACTTGATTGATGTTTTTATGATGTGAAATACTTTGAACTGCCTTACTGCTGAAATGTGCTATACAAACAAACTTGACTTGACACTGATCAAACTGGCAACACTCATTGGTACACCCACTAACGTTTGTCTATGGTATATTGAAATGTTTTCTGTATTTTTGTGGTATCTTTTGCATCTCTGGCCTTGAAAAATGCATCCTACTGTATTTTAAGCAGGGGTGAATTACCTGAAACCCTTCTTCCCTACAGGATGGAGAAATACAGGTTGAACCTGCAGCCTCTTAAAATGCATCACTGATTATTTGTATCTGAAAGAGCTTTGTTCTCGGCTAAGTGACAAGAAATCAATTCTGCTTGGAGGAAACACCATTGTTTGTAGCAACATGTTTACAGCACCTATGAGGACCTACATTTAAGCTTGAGCAAATGCACACAAGGCCTCCCCACTGTGCATGTCTGTGTAAATGACAGCAGGTCATCACTAATCACCCAGTGGGTGGAGATCCACACCAGCAAGTATCATTCTGAAAGACTGATGGGTGCACAGGGAGGGGGCCTGATGGAGGATCAAGGAGGAAAACTCACAAAAGACGGCAGAGGGCAAGATCGGAGGAGGGTATGGCTACCTTCAGCTGTGAGGCTGTAACTAGCACGATGACAATGAGGATCCCTGCAGCTTCTAAAAATAGCAATGACACAGCAATTACATTAAACAATATAATGAAAAGATGTATTCGTTAATGCTCTGAACATTAGCCTCAATCATACCCTTTTTTTAAATCACAGAAATTTTTGTGATTTGAAACTAAAGTGGGTAATTATGCTATTCAGTTCATTTTCAATTCAGTTCATTTTTAAAGGGGTAATTCACAACAAATATAGTCTTAAGGCTCTTTAAAAAATCCAGTCATAGAGATTTAAAGTTAGTTACATACATTCTGATTTGTTTCTAGTTATTAAACAATGCAGTCAAGTTCAGTTTGTTGTATAAACTAGAAAAAAGGTTTTCTATCCATGACAATAAGAAAGAAAGATGTTGCAATTGATAGTGTAACTTCAAAAGAATCTCACTGTTCCATAAATCAGTCAACAGAAACATTTCCTCATGACTCAGCATTCTGACTCACACAGGAAGGGTCATTTTAGCCAACAGGGAGATATTCATCAACCTAGCCAGCTTCAGACAGCAGGGTCAGGCCTGATGTGCAAGGTCCAATATGTTGTGTGACTATAGTCTGTCAGCTTTATGAAAAAAGGAAGAGCTATGTGCCATTGAAATTAGGCGGGGGATCGGGGATGTGCTAGGCAGGGAATCGGAACCGTGTGAATTTGAGCTTCATTGGCTTGATGGTGACCAGTAGATCAGAAATTGGTTAATTTCTGTTTATGAAACCCCTTCAAAAGTTGTTAGTAACAGAATCTCTGATATATATATATATATATATATATATATATATATATATATATATATATATATATATATATATAGATATATATATATATATATATATATATATATATATATATATATATATATAAAACATTTAAAAATTCAAGTTATAAATTTGTCTGGCGCTTTTTATTTCTCTTCTGAAATATATAAGCAGAGCGTTTCAGTTTCATTCATAGAATGACATGACAGTTAAAGAAATGTTTAAAGCCACCTTATTTTGTGAGACTTTTCACAAATGTGACTAAAGCTTTCCTATTTTAGTTGTTACTATCCTCAACCTAACTTTATACATGAATCATAAAAGATAGGACTTAACATCAGATATGTTCCTTTTTCACTCCAATATTGTAATGGATATTGCTTTAAACTTAGGACTGGTTGATATTGTCTAGTAAATGATATGACAAATTGGGGTGGGGAGGAAAAACATAAACATTAAGGAACTGTTGCCCAGTTTATAAAGGATATTCAGAGGCAGACCAAGTAAACTCTGTATTTTGGTGCTTTTTTTGACACATTATTCATAGCAGCATGTACTATATTTTCTCCTGTCAATAAACAGAATTTAAAATTTAATTGATCAAGAACTAAGAAAGAAAAATCTTTATGGTTTTAGTTTACGACACCATAGACCAGATCATGATAAGACAAGGTCAGTCTTACCAGTTTTAAAGATTTACAGAAAATGGAAACTGGGATCAGCTTAGGAGCCGGCAAGAAAAAAAAAATAAAGCTGCAGTAGGTACCTTTCAGAATATTATTATTTTTTGCATATTTGTTAAAACTGTCACCATGTCGTGATAGCATGGTATGAGACAGATAATATGTGAAAAGATGGAGCTCCTCCACTTTCTCCCTGAGCTACGATTGCTGTGAAAAAATACACTGTTTCTGACCTAAAACAAACAATCAGAGCCAGAAGGAAGGTCTAAGTGCTGTCAATCACCCTTGTGTACGCACTGCTAAATGTACTAATCATGAAGAAACAACTTACTATTCCAGGAAAACTGTTTATCCAGCATCATCGGTGGCCATGCTAACTAGCCTTAGCATCCATGGCAGGCTATCTTTTTATGATTAAGCTGTAGTAGCAGAGAGCAAGAGGGAGTGTGTGAGAGGTGTGTATACGAGGATGATTGACTGACTGAGTAGACTGGTAAACTGGCAGATTTCTGCAATCTACCTATTAGAAGCCTGTTGTTAAAGTAGGCTGGGTTCAATTAATTAATCTTTAAGAATTTTTATACATGGTGTCTCTCCCTTGTTGTTGTTGCCTTTGAACCAGGTCCTAACAATTGAGCGTTTGTTGGTTTTGTAGTATAGTAATTATTGGGGGCTTGTCCAGCACTTGATATACGTTACCTTCAGTGAGAAATACAGAGACCAAATGCCTCTGCCTACATGTTACTTGTGTAGGAAGTACACCTGGCCTAGCAATTTAGTGTGTAGCTGCATCTCCCTCCTCCCCCATAAATGATTGTGCTATTGTTGCCATGTGCATTGGGAACTCTTTGTTTTCATTTTGCATCAAAAGTATCCTGGAAATACGTCTTTGTGTTTGTCTGTGTCTCTATCCAGTCTTCTTGACAACCATTCGGGCTCACACTGAGGCTGGTTCTGTTAGAAGTTTCATCCTGTTAAATGGAAGTGGTTACTTTTCACTGTTGCCACATGCTTGCTCAGAATTAAGGATTCTGGCAAAGTCAATGACTCAATGCAATCCGCTGGTCTTCCTTGTATAGTTGACTTGGTATTAAATGATCAACTAAATCTGATAGTACTGCATTATTATTCTTGTTGTTTATAGCTGCATCTGAATTGACTGCATGATTGGATTATGTTGAAATGGAGTGGATATTGGATATCTAGTGCCTTGAGATGACTTTTTTTGAGAATTTCCACTAATTAAATAAAGCAAATTAAATAGATATAAACCCCAAACGTTCAGTTTAAACCAGTTTCTACAACAAGTCTTTCAGACATTTAATGGCACGTGAAAAATAGGGCTTCTCCATTTGATCACCTTTTCACAATTTCAAGTAATTTAAAACATAGTACCTTTAGTTTAAGGTTAAATAAGTTCACTGAAATGCAGTATCAACTATTCCCCACACTCATTGTGAATAACGAAAAGTAGGGTAGCAGTCGCATAGTGTCACAATGGGAAGATACTGAGCTATTTTCAAAGCTCATGCTATAATAAAACTTATGCACAAGGGAAAGCTAAAAATATGGGCAAGACAAGCTGACACACTGCATTTACAGAAAGCTGCACTCCATTCAGAACACCATCAATCATCCTTCAGCCGTCACTGATGCCTGTTCTCTGAGTTGTGCATTGAACACGTGATCGGAAAACGTTGTCTACCAGAAACTGCCTGCACAGTCCCAAATGCTGGGTTTTTGCACGACAAAAAAGAAGGCTGACACATTTAATTGGTTTTTTTCCCCACATACAATACCAGAATGACGAAATCTGTAATTACTACTGCTTCTGTCCTAAATATAAGATACTGCACTGCTGAAAAAATGAAAAACATCCATTCTACACAAGTACATCACTTCAGATGAACTCAGATCTCTATGAACTCAGAAACAGATTTTTTTGCTGTGCTTTCAAAGGTGAGTCCTCCATTTTTACAAGTAAGTCATGTAAATTGTAGTGTATTCAATCATTTTTGTCTTTTTGCATGCTTCACTGAGCTGCGTTTTTGACTTCCAAGGAAGGAGAAGAGGTCACAATCAAATTATAAGATTAATGTGTTGATTTAATCTATGCTACATGCATATTTGGGACTTTGTGTGATTTTTCTCTCACCTTGGTCATTTTCCCTTTGGGAATACTGGTGCAGAGCCAGCAGGACACACCCTGTCACCCTGTCAGTCAGTAATATGACCTTAAAAAAGCTGTGTCAGACTTGCTGCTTCATTACAACCAGCCCATGAATGGCTGTTGTAGCTTGTGCAAGTCACAAGTACAGGACAAAACAGTTTAAGAACTTTGGAGAAAGTTATGTACATTGCTCTGAAGTAATCCATCACTCAAGTGAGGGAAAGCAATCATAATAATAATTTGGGCAGCTATTCATTCTGTAAGCATCTGTATAACCATACTTTTTCTTAGGCAGTCTAACCTTGTGATTCTTTTAACCAGCCGTGCTGCTGTGAATGAATCACACAGTAAATCACAGAGCGAAATCTAAGGCTAATTATTCTGATGAGAAATTATCTGTCTGTCTGCAACTAAAGCAAATTATTAGTGATAGGTCAAAACTATGGGGCATAAAAATCCCCCAAAAAGTTCCTGCTAACTTTCTTATTTGTTAAGCTGAAAACTGAAGCCTCTAATTTGATTTTAAGAATGATTTATTGCATCAATAGTACCCAAACTTTTTTGTCCTCAAGTTCATGGTGTGAAATATAAATGTTATAATGTAGCCCACATACATTGGTAAAATATCTGAAAAACATGTAAAACAATAGAATTTAAGGGAAATAGGCAGGGCTGTTAAGGGTAGTTAAGTTTAAATGTAATTCCCTTTGATAAAATTCACAGTCGTTATCTTTGGAATAACTAATATTTAATCCATAGCCTGAAGACAATAACTTTAATGATTTTGTGAAGGATAGGCAAAAATAATGTAGAATGTAGAAAAGAGTAAATAAAGGTAAAGAGTCCACTTTCAAAAATCATTGTACACTGTGTGTACCATGAATTAATTTTATTTCCAATACCATAGGGAGAAAAAAATGTACGTTAAGAGACTCAAAAAAAAAACTTCTATACTTTCAACAATAAGCATATATTGATTTTTCTGTACTGACTTGAAAATGTTAGCTTATTGATGCCATTACTTAGAAACAAAAATGTATCTATTTTTCTCTTTTTTTTAAAACCATTAATGTTGATACTCTTTTATAAAACAGGTAGAAGAAGAACATGAGATTCCACTTTCTATTCTTTTATTCTTTCTACAAACTTGTAAATTTATTTATTCCTTTCAAATTATTCTGAGAAATGCACTGCAGTAAATTTATCCAGCTGTCCTGTCTAAATGACTCTGCAGCTCATTTACACATTTCAAACACCATAAATATTTTACATTGTCATTAATTTTTTCATTTGGTGAATCAACTTTGAGTTAGCAAAAACTGGAGCATAAGATTTGACCACTTAACACTTGCAGTATAAATAGGCAATCAAGTGAGTAGTTAATGAAGAACTATGGAGGGTGCAGACAAAGTGGTGGAAACAGAGAGTGGTAAGTGATCAGATTAAAATGGAAGGATGCAGCTAGATGTAAAACAGCTCAAGGCAAGAACATTTGAGAAATAGACACATAGCTGATGGAGAAAAACACTGAGGCTGCAGTAACAGAATGAATAGTTGTAGTTTTCTGTATTCCATTTAGAGTTTAAAATTAAATTGTAATAAAGTATTTATACAAGTTCAGTGTGGATTTTCCAGCTCAGTGCCTCTGTGTTCAGTGGAACGTAGTGATAGGAAGCAAACACGGCATTTTGTTAATCACCGTCATTTTTCTCAACATTTTTTTATGTAAATACAATTGCAGTAAAAAAATTTAAAAGTAGTTTTTTCTGCTTTGACTTAGTACCCTAGTGTATCCATAAATCCAGCTACCATCACTGAGTGAAAAGCTTGAATGAAGGTCAAGTAATCTGATTATATAATTTAGACCTTTTTAGTAGCTTCAATAATTAAAACCACAATTTACAAGAAGTGATACTTTTTAGTGATGTTTTTCTTGGTTTTTGTGTCTGACTGTATTTATAAAAATATTGTCCAGAACTGAAAGTTGGTCATAGTGAATGATGAAGCTTGAATATGGAGACAGCTTTCCATCTTTCCTCAGACACATAACACCCAATTTCCACCATGCAGAGATACAAAAATCAAATCAATTATGCCAGTTACAGAGACATATGTTTGAAGAGCTGGAAGGTGAAAGAAATTTGGTGTTTTATTGCTTCAGAACCCAACCTTGCTTTAAGCAGAATAGAAAAATCTGTGAAAGTTAAGAATTTGATTGTGGTATTTTCCGGGTATGGATAAGTATGTAGAAAGAAAGTCGAGTATGGAAAAAATATTTACAGTTCCAGACTTCATTCCCTATCCCATTTTAAAGCTGCTATCACTCTATATTTCACATTTTATATAGATCTAAATGTAAAGAAATCAATAACATCTTGTTAAATGTCAAGTCCTGTCATACTTTTTAAGTATGTGTGTAGTTTATTGTGTGCTACCAATTATTTGATGATCAGGTGGTCATAACATTAATTGAATTACTAATTAGGAAATGGGTCTGACTGCCCTCTAGTTTAGTGGTTTCCAACCCTGGCCCTCAGACCCCTGTGTCCTACATGTTATAGATCTGTCTCTGTTCCAGCACACCTGATTCAAATGATTACATGACCTCTGCTGGATGCCAGCTAGTGCTCCTGAAGCCTGTTAATCTCCCAGTTATTTAAGTCAGGTGTGTGGCAGTAGAGAGATACCTAAAACATGCAGGACAGGGGAGCTTGAGGACCAGGGGTGGGAACTATGGCTCTTGTTAAAGCCACTTCAAGCATTTGGCATCCCAAGGTGAGTGCAAACAAAGCATCTGCAGAGTGTAGTATGTGATTTAGAAAAAATATCATTGCTACAAATTTTTCACAGTAGCACTTGTGTAAATTTCATACCAGTGGAGCTTATCTGCGTTAATGTGAAAGACAGGTTTAAAAATTGTGACAGTCTGCATTCACTTTAGATAATAATAATAATAATAACAATACAATTTATTTATAATGCCCTTTACATCTTGAGATCTCAAAGGGCTACAAATTGTTAAAAACAAAACAAGATCACATTATGTCTGCTGCAGTATCAGGTGTGTAGAAAGGAGATGCCATAATATAACTTTATGGTAAATACGTCAATTTATACTTTACAAAATAGCTGGGAAGAAAACTGAATATTTGATTATGGAAAAGTAAATTATTGACCCCTTTGTCTTAAAAGTTTTGAAATGAAATAGCAAAGGAACCCCATTTGACTTTAGATTGGATTTTATTTAATTTCCAGTAGGGATTATTGAAATATAGTATTCTGAATAAAATTAAATTAAGCTTTCACTACTTTCATTTTAAAACTTTTCACATTGTGTTTTGTGGGTTCATTATGTTCTCAATAAAATGTATCCAGTTATCCAAGGTGGAGTAAAGATTAGTTTGAAAAATAGATCAATGAAATAATCAAATAAGATAACTGACAAAGTGATTTTATTTACGTCAGGGTAATTATGATTGTAATGCATTTAACCAGACTTACACTACCTATACCTTAATCACTCAATCTTTGTCAAATTTTGTTTTGTTGGCAGCCAGAGATCAATTTAATAAAACAAACTCAAACTTGTAATAAATATACTGTTCAATACACAATTTCCAAATTTCATTGACGGTATTTGGGAGAACACCATTATAAAAATTCTTGATTTTTGAACATGCAACCATTACATCCTTTAGACATCACAGGCACTATAAAATGTGTTTAGGCCAGCAGTGGAGGAAAATTATGGAGCCAGGGTGTGCCTGGGAGAGGCTGCTTCAGTACATTAGTTGGCTCCTGCAAGCCACATGATCCTTGCAGACCTTCAGGAGCACTAATTCCATTACATAATGCTTTGTTACAGCTCTGAGAGAGTGTGTGCGTGTGTGTGTATTCTTTGTCTATATGCTAGTGTGTGGCACTGTGCGAGTCCACATCACTCACTTTCCCTTTTCCTCTAATTAACCTGAAAATTGTTAGGGATTTTGCTAATAACCACAGATTGGTCAAACAGACCACTAATGTGAGTACTTCCTCGTGTGCAAGGCTTAGGGAAAAATATGTGTTCAAGATTTGTTTGGATCAGAGGTTGTCTTAAAAAAAAACTTTTTTCCTGTTGATTTGGCTCAAATCGCATGTCAACCCCACTCTAAAAACTTTTTCAATATGCCTTGTACCTCCTTTGCACAATGAGAAAGTTTCTCAATCTTTTTTATAATGTAGGAAGAAGACAAAGTTAAAATCTAGAATTTTCTAAAATGGTAAGAGCTGAACAGTATTTTTTTTTTTTTATTACGAATACTTTCATTGTCACAAAACACCGTAGTATATAGTTTGTGGTTTCCACTTAAATATTGTTTAGCATTTGTTGATTATTCTTAATGAACATATAAGCTGCAAAAAAAGGTATTTGACAATGAAGACAGTTTACAGTCAGGGTACCCACTATAAGTTGCTTGTTAGTATAGTTTGTTTGGCATCATTGTTACTTCTTCTTAACAAGCATACAAAATAGCTAAAATGCTGTAATATTTTGTTTTAGATGTTACTGCCCAGACTATGGTAGGTAAAACACTGCAGTCCCTAGGTTGGTGAATTCCAGTGTTCTATGTTGGGTACAGTTGCTACTTTACCTTAACAAACATTTGAATTAAAATTATACTTGGGTTTCTGTTTGTTTGTTTTTTGCTTGTTTGAAGGTTTGATGAATAATTACATGGTAAAAACAGGCACTGATATCATTTTGTTTGCTTATGGACAAGAATTTGACAACTGATGATGCGCTGATTTACTGAAAGGACATCCCATATTTCTCTTAAATTTTCCGCAGCTAGTCTTTATCAACAATATGCAAAATTTCCTTATTCATACTTGGGAGGTTTCCATGCCTCCACCATCAAGTTTCTCTCTTGCTGTAGAGTCGAAAACATCATAATTTTCATCAACTTATGAGCAACATAGGATGATGCAGTTTAGGTTATTTTCTCTAAGCTACAGAATGAATAACTCAACTTCCTTTTTTCTGCCAGCAACCAGACTGTATGTGCATTTGTGTATTTAAGCTCCAGTCAAAATACTAACCACCACAATCTCACGCAGATAGTTATGGGCATGGTAAGTTTCACATAATGGAGACCGTAAAACTTTTCTTGACACACCCTAGAAGATCACTCCTATATCCTGCTTAAACATCGCAGTATTAAGCTCAGAATTAACATAAATCTAGGACTAAAAGCAGGAGGCTTTGAGTGTATATCCAGCTCTAACATATATCCCTACAACAATTAGTCTAACTAGTAATTTGTCTAACAAGTAATAAGAACAATCTTTCAACAACAAGACACTTGCTTATCTACCTCTTCAACTATTCCCTATGTGCTGGGTTCATTCATAATCACCACAGGGACATCTGTCACTTTAGATGGCCTAAAGATCACAAAAGACTTTGCTGAAAGTGTTCCAACCATTTCTTTTACCCATCTCACCAGGCTAGAGCTACATCTTGGCTGTCCTTGCAAGCATCAATAGTGAACACTCCTTTGTTAGTAAAAGCTGGCAGGAAAGATGGATCTCTTAAGAAAATGCAATTCTTCAATGTTTTAAAGTCTAGAATTGTAGGTATATAACTGAAAATGTCTACTAAGACTAGCATTAACAGAAAAAAATGACTTTCCACAGATTAAAGATGTCTGACCAGTCATACTTTCATGCAATCCTTTTGATCTGTGGATCAAAAAGTGTCAGAGTGCTAGATAAAACCTCAGAGAGGTTTGATGACTATCCTCCATTGTGCTTCTATTCTGAAATCATCCATGTTGCTTCATCAGGCAAAGATCCGAGGCAACATCAGATACAGTATCAGAGCAGGTGCTCAGCTAGCACACTGTAGTGGTGTGTAGACAGATAGAAAGCACTGCTCTCAGATGCAGTGTAATCCTAGGCAGCCAGGTAAATATAGCCTGTAACAGCTTTGGGTTGGTCATGAGTGCTGTCTGCTCTGCTTGACCTTGGTTTATATACCTTCCCTCTCCTCAAAGAAGATGAAAAAAACACAATCAAATTGCCAGGCCAAAAAGATGTAAAAATTCTACGAATGTAGTATGAATACCTTTTTCTCATCTCCCATTACTGAGTAAGTCATATTAAACAGAAAACTTAAATGTCTATACAACCTTAAAGGTATAGAGTTTTTTTTTTTTCTTTCCTTTGCTTCAACACAGTAAACCATAAGCTTCATAATGATTGTTGTGAACAGGTTGTTGCTACTGAAATCCCTGTTTTGAAGCCAAATCTTGTTAAAAATACCTTTTTTCATGACAAAGCAGCGGGTAGTGGATGCCTAGAACAGTTTAATTTTAAATCATTAAATAATCTACAATAAGATTTCTCTTTTTTTTTTTTTTTTTTTGACGAATAACTTTAGTCAGTTCATGAGGAAGGCAAAATGTCTGGTTTTAAACTGATTTTGAAAGAGCTGTTTGTTGTCCTGCATCATGACTAGAGGTAATTTGAGACTCTATATGCTGCATGTTGCTTTCAGGTAAAAACCCCTATTTTGGCCTGCTACATCCCCAGAATGCCAATAACAGTTCTTTAATTTGTCACATGATTTTCTGGAAGTCATACACAAACCCTTGGAGATTTATAGTAATATTTAAAGAAACCTACATTTTTGATAGAATAATGTAAAGCTTTGCTTTTCTTTGGAAACTTGTTATCATGTCCTGAGGCAATAATGTACCATTATGGAAAATTGCATATACTGTCTTGAGGCAACTGTGAAACATTACAGCAACCCAATTTTTGCATCAAATTTTGGTATTATGTGTTCAGGTATGTGTTATATTAAATGACATACATTTTGGAATAATATTCATTATAATTTCCTTTTGATCTTTATAGTTTAATGAAAATTTGATGGTGGTTACTCTATCTATCTATCTATCTATCTATCTATCTATATATATATATATATATATATATATATATATATATATATATATATATATATATATATATATATATATATATATATATATATATATATATATATATATATATATATATATATATATATATATATGTGTGTGTTCTTCATTCGTAATTCTAAATTACCAAGAGTAAAAAAAAAAATAAAAAAAAAATAATATCTTGGCATTATCCATTTTGCATGAGGGCATGACGGGCATAATATTGACTAATTACTGTGGGTAATAGGGAAGATTATTTAAAAGTGGAATAAGATACCATGTATGCACACATAGAGCTTATTTAAAAAAAACATGAAACAAAGACAGCACACACTGTCCATTAGGAGATCTTGGATCCAGCAGTTGTCTGTAAGTGCAAGCCTGGAGCAAAGAAAAAAAACTAATAAATGCATGGGCCTGAGGAGCTTCATGTTAAGCACGATAGTAAAAGCTTATTCTCCCAAGTAGTTTTATGCCACTGTGTAAAGGGAAGTCTAAATCATGAGTAGTACTATCTTGATCCTGTTCATGAACACCGTTGTTAAAATAATGGTGTAATCTAAATAGTGAATTACTGGAAAGCACCAGGCTTCTGCTGACTACAGTCCAAAAGTTAATATAACTTGATTTAATGGTGTACCCTTACAAGGTGGAATTTTAATGTGGGCATTTTTTATTCATGAAACAAAAATATTGGAAATACTTTTGCTGACAATCAAAAATGACATGGGACAGGTTCAACTGGTTGGAAATGCACAACAAACAAGGATTGGTACCAAGTTCTCCCTCAACCACATGCTTTTTGTAGCCATCAACAAGCTTCTGGACTAATTCTGTTTGGATATTTACCCCCTCTCTCTGTCAGAATTGGTAGAGACCATTTAAATTAATTGGTTTCCTGGGATGGAAATAGTTTTTTATCAAAGGCCACAAATTTTCAGTAAGGTTTATGTGGGGGTCTTGGGATGACCATTCCAATAGCCTGATTGGTCCATTCCAAAATCAGTTTTGATGTGTGTTTGAAACCATTGTCCTGTTGGAATATCAAATTTTATGCAGCTTTTAGTCACCTGACCCAAACTCTCTCTCTTTGTCACTCTCAAAACTGGAATTTGGAAACACCAGTTTTACATCACAATGGACTCAGGTGTCTAAAAAGGAATAAGTCCCTGCACCAAAATGAACACCATTAAACTGGACAATCTACAAGCCTACTGAAGAAACTATTATGATCAGATGAGACAAAGATCTAACAATAAGGCCACAATAACAAGATAAATGTCTGGACAAGCCTAAGTTCTTTCAAACTAAAGAATACTTTACCAAGTTAAAGAATACTTTACAGCATTATGCTGTGGGCCTGTTTTGCTCCCAGTTATACAAGTCCATTGCAGGAGGTGGATGGAATAATGAGAGAGGAACATCTCCAAAGTTTTCAAATTCCCACCAACTTAAAAAACTACATGGTTGAAATTTGAACAAAATTGGGGTCCCAGCAGAACAATATTCCCAAAGATACCCTGAACTTGATTTTAGCATGAATAAATAAGGGTAACATTAAGTTTTGGAACTGGCCAAAACCTTAATTCTGTTGGAAATTTGTGAACTATGCTTAAAAGCCAAGTTCTTGGCAGAAAACCAACCAATCTGAATTAACTCAGTCAATTCTCCAATTCACCATTTCACCAACCAGGATTAAATGAGAAGCAAAAAGCATTGAGGTTTGGATGCCATTTGCTGTTGGACATTTAATCAAATATCAGTGGTGAAATACTAGTATGTTCATATTTGATCGCCTAGGGATGATTTTGTTTAAAATTAATGACTCAAATCCATCCTTTAAGGCCCCAAATTATAATTACAAGTCAGCCTGTTCTGAGAACGTGTGTAAAATGTTTGTTAGCACTGTAACAGAAGGGCTACAAAGGCACTTGAACAAAAACTGATAATTCATCCATCCATTGTCTATACCGACTTGTCCATGCAGCATTGTGGGGGGAGGCTGGTTGAATATTACCCCTAGTCATTGGGCGAGAGCCTAGTTATAGCCTGGATCGGTCATAGACATACAAAACAAATACCCATGAACACACACCAATTAAAATAACAGTCAGGTCTTTTGGATTATGGGAGGAAGCTGAAGTATCTGGAGGGAACGCATCCACCCGTGGGGAGAGCATGCAAACTCAGAAAGGGCCAGGCCAGGTTCCAAATCCAGGACATTCTTGTTGCAAGGTAACAGTAGTAATAACTGTTCTACTGTGCCGACTTAGTAAGTCATATCAAATGCATTCTATGAATGTACAGTATTGTTTAGTGCATAGACAAATAGTAATGGTTTTTACTCAGCCATATCCTTTGTGACATCACTCTATACTCATGCCATAAACACATATTGCATGTGAAGCTATTTCAACCACCTCAGTTTAAATCTTTAGTCAGACATCTCTCTCAAACAGTAGTTGGCAATAGTACACTAATCATAATCCTAATTAAGAGTAGACCAAGATTAGCAAACATTTATGATCTATAATTTCCTTTGTAAAGATGTGGTGACTAAGAAACAGATGATTATAAACTATTCTGCAGCTGTATAGCATAGACCTTAGCCAGCAGAACTTTTTATGCTGCTACATCAGGGATCTATCAGTTCAGGGTTGTGACAGAAAGATTGGTTAAAGGGGACAAGTTAGGAAGAGAGATCCCATGCTGCTGAGCTTGATTTACGTCGACTGGAGCTAATTAATATCTCTGAACACTAAGACCTGCACGTGCCTCTTCTCCTCTCTGTCTCTTTGACTTTGCCCTTCAGGGCACATAGCAAATATCTCTGAAGGAAGAAAGGCTGATTCATGTTAAGATATACAATGAAAAGGCTTGGTTCCTGAGAGAGGTTTAGGTGAAGGAGGAAAGACAGTCAATCAGACCTGCATTTTTAGCTATGAACTTTCCATTATTGCTATACTGAATATGCCTTGAGTTTCTAAAACACAGCAGAATACTATAAAAACAAATGGTTAACCTTCTCTATTCTTACAGTTTCTACGGAGCTTTGAAAAAGTACTTCTACTCCAACATTTCCATATTTTCTTATGCTACAACCGCAAACTTTAATGTTATTTAATGGAATTGTATATGATTAATCAACAGGTTTTGCAGTATTGTGAAGTAAATGGAAAATTAGTCATGGTTTCCCTCCAATAAAACTCAGAAATGGATTTGTATTCAAACAACACTTTATAAAACCACTATTCATTGGAATAACAACTGCAGGTGTTTTGGGGTATGTTTGAATTAGACAAATACATTAATAGCAAAATCAGATCAAATCAGATAAATAGCTTTGTCAAATTTGTACAGAGAGCATCTGTTAATATCAAGTATTACCACATATTCTCACTTGGATTTAGTTTAGGTTTGGGACATTTTAATACATGAATGGCTTTGATCTAAACTGATTAACCCCACTGTAGCATTTGCTGAATGTTTAAGGCTGTTGTCAGATTGAAAGGAGAACTTTTATCCCACTCTTAAGCTTTTTACAACATCCATTGTTTCTTTTTTTCCCCCCAGGATTGTCCTGAATTTAGTGCCTTCCATTTTCACATCAAGTCTGACTTGCTTGCCTACCCCTGTCAAGTGAAAAGCATCTACACAGTTTTACAATGCCCCTTCCGTGTTTTACCATGAAGATGGTGTGTTCAGAATGATGCGGAGTGTTAGTTTTCTGATACATACTTTTTATTGGTCTCATCAGATCAGATGTTTGATGTGTCTCTTATGTCACTTATGGGAAACTGCAAATGGGACTTCATATGTATTTCTTTCAAAATGTACTTTCTTCTTAAGGAAAAAACAATAAAAGGGGCTGTAGCCATATGCATTACACAATTTTCAGGTTTTTGTGTTGTGAAAAAAAATTTCTGAAACCCATGTCATTTTCCTTTCACTATTTCACAGTTTTGCATTGATATGTCTTACAACAAATTGAAGTGCTTGCTACCTAACAAATTGTAATAAAAATGGACATTAATACTTGCAAGGCACTATAATTTTGAAAAGAGTGGAGAAGGGGAAAAAAAAAAAAAAAAAATTCAGATTCTGAAGAACAGAGAGGGGTAGATTGTGTGGCCAGGATATCTGTTCCCTGATATATTATAGTTAATTAAACCTGTAATATTTTCCAGTGCTTTCTTCCCATGAACAACATGTTACTCCCTCCAGTAACTCAGACTGGGTAGCCAATTAGCCTGTGCACAGGTGCAAAAAGGAGACCTATATTAATGGTCTACCTTTGAAAGAGATAAAGTAAGGTGTTTGGAAATTGTGTCAGTTCTGAAAACATACAAGAGTTGGCTGGTAACTAAAGATGATAAAGTTTTAAATAGGCCTTAAACGTTTAAGAACGCTATAAAAACTCTACCATTAGTTTGTCCAGGCTACTTTGCAAGCTTGCCTTGCAAAGTAGAAAAAGGCAAAAACCAGCAGCAAAGCACTTCACTTTGTTACACTAATTAAGTTGGTCTTAAATCTATATTTTGTTAAAGTCTCCTGAGTTTTTTGAGTGTCTGTTTAAAATTGCAAAACATTTTAAGGCTGCTTCCTAACTCTGAGTTCTTTTGTATTCTAAACTGTGTTGATTGCTAAAAGTATATTAAAGCAAGATGACTGAAACATGTGCTCTCTCACTCTGCTTTTTTTGTTTTTGTTCATCAGAATTGGGGAAAAAAAATCAATCACAATAATCACATTTTCTGATTATTTTAGTGATCATCCAATCAATAGTTTTTGGAAACTTACTGTGTATTTGAAATGTAAATAATGGCAGGTCTGGTTACTGGTATTCCGTTTTACAAATAAGAACGCACTCAAGTTAGGAGTGACATCATTCTTGAGATCTAACTTATGAAGCAAAGGGGACACAACACTGAATTCTCCAACCAGCCCATGACTGAGTATGGAAACGTTCTCACCATGTTTTGCTTTATTTATTGCAATGAAAAGGGATCATAAAAAAACTATTCAAAACTTCCTCAGCGTGTTTTAAGTTATAAATCTATCATTGCATACAGAAAGAGCATCACAAACACACGTATAGCTGTAAATATAAAAGTTATTCATGATCAAACAGGCTAGTTTACTACAGCAGCTGCACTGGTACTGATAAACACTGAACAGTAATTGCTTTCAGTCATATTTTAGAAATAGAAATTCATTGATGAACCACTAACAATACTTCAACCAGAAAAAGTAAAATCATCATAAACAACACATTATTTATTTTATGGGTCATCAACCCATACCTGTACCCAGGTTATTTAGTGGTGCAAAGAACACTGTAAAAACTGTAAAGTTCTGAACAATATTAAAGTTAAAATGTCCTTTATGATTGTGGGATGTATAAATAATGTCAAGACATGATAACAAAGTAGTAGAAGTACAATATTTTAGAGAGTCTTTGAAAATAAATTGCAAAAACCTTCATTATGTTGGTGGTGCTACATTAATATTTTATTTAAGACAGTTATATATTGCATTAATAAACAACCACATAGGAAGATGACTATACAAGAAGGAGCTGTAGATAAATTTCATTGCTATCCAGCAGGACCCTGTTGCAGGTACTTCCTAGATAAGTTATTGGACACTTTTAGCTCTTTACTGTATTGCTGATCACGCAAACTATGGAATATGGCTCACTGCCAAAAAAAAACTTTTATCATGAAGACAAACTGCCAAGGTTAAAACAACACCCCGTTCAACATCAACATTTGATGCAAAACACATACTGCAGTAAATAGTTGTGTCTTAAACATGTTTTTTTTCTTTAAAAAATGAACAATTTGCTAAGAAGAGTTCTCTCCTTAAGTTATGTTCAGCAGCAGAACTCTCATATTTCTGCTGCTTCAAGGAGACAAAGCATTGACTTCATGTCTGGAACACAGCAGACCTTCAACTGGATTCCAACAATGCCCGTTCAAGTACAAAGTCTGGCTTTTGGTCAGAGAATGTAAATTAAGTCAATAAGCATAGGTGCTTAATAGTGCAATGATCAAAAAGACATCATTGTCTGCTTGGTTGAGCGAAATACATCTACAGAACACCCTCAAGTTCATTTTCAGAAAATCAAAGTATATGCATTAGCATCAACTCTTAAACATGCTAATCAATGTTTAAGAGTTTCTTTTTTGTTTACGTTCTTCCCATGTTCTGAAGACTAAGAATGTAGCATTTGATAAAATCAGTTCTACAAGCCTTCTTTAAAATTAAACCCCTGATTGTAGTTATTTTTTAGACTGGAAGGGCAGACACTGTTATAATTATGTTGCATTATAACAATGACTTTATCTGGTTAGGTTGACACAAAATTTAGTTTCTCACTTTTTTACAAGCCTCGGAATGGCAGTTGCACCCTCACAGTTCAGCATTTAGAACAAATGATCCGTTTTATGCTGAGAGCCAGTAAATAAGAAAAAGAGTCTGTAGTCCTTGAGTACTGCAGCTTTCTTTTCTGCAGACCCCTAGCTTACTCCACAGTTTCCATAAAATGAATACTATGCCATCTACTGATGATGCTCTCATTTCATATGTATATGCATATATGTATGCATCTATCTAATTAGAAGAGGAATTCTAATGGACCCACAAGCAAAGAGCCAACTTTTCTCAAAGATATAATTAAAAATCACCCAAACATGAGCGCAAGGAAGCTAAACCCAATCAAATTTGCACTTAATGGCTCAGTAAGAGCAGGAGAGTGCACAGGGGGCATGAAATATGAAGGTGCATGAAAGCTTTTACAACTATCTGATATTATTCTATGTATCAAGTTTGTGACAGCAGATTTGGATGTTCATTTATCAACATTTGTTAGAATTTTCTTTAATCAACTCCTGCAGCCCAAAAAGATGCACAAAAGCTTTAAAACTGCATCTATTATTAGACTGTACCTCCATCTTCCCCCTCCATTTTCTCCCAGTGTGGAAAAAAAGATGCAATATGGGGGAAGACAGCAAATCTAACAATGGCAGAGCTTCTTGAGAGAGAGTAGAGCTTGTTTAGGGTTTTATCCAAGGAAAAATGGGTGCACATACATATACAGTTCTGAATCTTATTAACATGAAAAAGCTGCACCCACTGCAAAGGCTCTCAGGTAAAAGAAATGAATGACACAGAGTGTTATTCTGCCAACAGCAGGTATTAGTCACATCCCCATTGGTATTAAAAGCCATTTCCCCCGATGGCTAAATATCTGACGGAGCAGACAAAATCTGCACCAGAGCATCAATAGTTGACTGGTTACACACATACACACACACACACACACACACACACACACACACACACACGCATGCACACCCAAGCTGAGCTTACAAATCCAACTGTGTAATTATACGTGTGTAATTGCATTTCAACCAATCATGCACAATGTTTGCAGTGTGACAGAGCCTGTGAGGGGGAAAACGACAGGTATGATGGGAAAGGTAGATTTAAGGATAAAAGCACCACCTGCTCTGCCTCATGAGATAGAACATCCATACCTTGCGTCTGCGGTCCCTGGATCGATTCCTTTTTTTGATCTTCTCCTCCTCCTTCTCCCTCTGTTCCTGGGCGGCGGCCTCTGCGAGGTCCTTGGTCTTGCGGAGCTGCTTGGCAGCTTGCGCCATGGTGCCGCTGCTACTGCTGCCGCTGCTGCTGCTTCTGCTCCAGTCGCCGTCGCTCCAGCCCTCCTCACGTTTGGGATCCCACCAGTCGTCCCCGTTTCCTCTTCTTGCGTCCCTCTGTCCCCTGAGCTTACCCCGTCACTTACCACCACCTCCTTCTCTCTGTCTGCCACAGCATGTGTTTGTGAGTGTGTGACGAGGTGAGCAGATATGTTTCTGTGTATGCAGATAATGTTGATCCTGCTGCAGCTACAAGACAGCTCTCCCCCCCCCCCAGCCTCCACAAAAGGAGAGGATGCTACAGCTAGTGGTGCTGATGCTGCTGCCTCATCCACTCAGCTACAGCACCGCACTGAACTGAGCTGCCTCCCCTCCCCCTGCTATCTTTCCTGCCTTCCTCCCTTCTCTCTTCTCTCCTCCCTTCTGTTTGCAGAGACCAGTCACGCAGTTTTATGTTCAGCAGCACTGTGGGAATCCTGCTGCAGAGCTCTCTCCTTTCTGTCTGTCAAGCATCCTTCTACTCAAGCCGCTCTGCATCTTTCCTTTCTCTGCGAGACACTTCTCGTACATGAGCTGTTGCTGCACATTGCATAAGTGAGGTACAATAGGAAAAGGGCGCCAAAGACACGGAATGCCTCCAAATAATCTCACGTCTTCCCCGACTCTGACTGTGGAACCTCCTTCCTGGGAACAGATGGAGAGAGGGAACAAATGTATGAAATAGGTGTATAACACACATTAGATCACAGAATACAGGATGATTCATCTTAATTAGCCTGGTCATATGTTGGATATCAAATGTTATGTTGACATGGAAACAATGTCAGCCTGCTTTGTTCATGTTTTAGTGTCAGAAAAAGGAAAAGAGGAAAAATAACATGAATTGGTCATTAAAAATTGCATAGTCTCCCTTTCCCTCTTTTTGTTCCACCACTTACCATCACATCAAAAAGGCCTACATTGATGTTGAATGCTAGGTTTCAGTAGCTGACATGTGAAGAGCAGTATAAACAACGGATTTGGGTGTTTGACATATAATTATTAAAAAAAAATGGAATATTTTTATTTGATCTGCAAAATATTTGGATTTTGTTGTGAAATTTTCATCTGACAAAACAGGGATTTGTCTAATACTGATTGTAAATTTGTATTATGGGAAAAAGTTTATTTTAACAATCACACAGTGTTTATTCAGTCTTTTTAGATGGCATCTATGGAGACAAAACATTTGATAGAGTCAACCTTTGTAAACTCTTTAAAATTTTATTGGAGCAAAATATGTCAACCATTGCTTTGACCCTGCTGTTGTACATGCATATTAAGCAGAAACTTAAAATAGAATGGGATTATAGTATGTCTAATACTTTTAGCAATTCTAATGGTGTTAAACAAGCAGCATCTTTGCCCCCAATTTTTGTATTGATAGGCAACCACTAAAACAGGTTTTGGATGCTACATGACTGATGAATGTGTTGTCATATTTGGATGACGTTACCTTATTGTGTTCTACCCTGCCAGATCTGCATCGCATATTAAAAATATGTGAGTAATATGCCTTTGAATATTGTATTGTTTTAATGGTAATAAGAGTATATTTTTAATATTTAAAGGGCTCGGTTGTGCTGTTAATGATGTTGATATTTCTGAATGTGATAATTAGATTATACCACATGGGCGTGTAACTCACTCAGGCAACCATGAATACAGTTAATAGAGATGGTATTGTTTTGGGGGCCAGGGATGATTTTTGGCACAGTTATAAAACTTTCTCTGCGAGCTTCAACTGTGCAGAAAACTTTATAGAAAATTTGTTATATGTATACTAATTTTGTTGTTTTAATGATGCTCGATGGTTTCACCCATTCGGAACTACTGCTAATGTTAAAATTAATAGAAGTTTTTTTTATGTTTTTTGTAAATTTCTTGATACTTGTCTCATTTACAAAACGTTGTTTTAATAGTGATAAACTTACCTAAAGTCATACAGTCAAAATATGGGATGTTTGAATGTAGCAACAGATATGTGGGATGCAGTAATCAGTGAAATCATGTTGCATATTGTCAAGGCTGTATAGTTGTGAAGGCTATATAGTTTTTGTCAAAGCCATGAATAAAAATATACAATAGGAAAAAAAAAATCCTGTTTCTTAATTGTTTTTTATCCATAATTTGACACAAAAACTAACTTTTTAAGTGCTATAAAATAATCCATTTAATGTATTGCTAAGTACTACTTAAGTTTTTATTATCATAATCTATTTGTTCATCGCCAGAGTCAAACATTATGCAACTGCAGTTACTGTGACAGTAGTGATCAACAGTTCATGTGCTGTAAGTACCCTACTGTTTAGATACTTTACTGCCATGGGAAAGGCAATTTTCTATGATGGCTACAGATTTGCTGCTTCCATGGTATTTAACTGCAACCTGGTGCCACCATTCAAATTAACTTAAACAAACTGATTATCAGCAAGTTTGACCACCTCTATAGAAGCAGCCATTATGGAAGTTTATAGGTTCAGAGCATACAGGTGCTTGTTACCACAATATCAATGTGGAAAGACAACAACGGTTCTCTTAGAGAAGGAATTGGTTTTGGTCACCAGCCTTAGAACATTTATAAGGGAAGGGAAATCCAACATTCTACAGTAAACAATGTCCTCAAATAGAAAAGACTGCAAATCTTCCAAGAAGTGGATGTCCCAGCATGTTCAATACAAGGTCAGATTGTACGATGGTCTGTTAACAAACAAAAACAAAACAAGAGGTAAACCTCTGACTCTACAGGCGTCAGTTAGCATGTTAATTGTTCAAACAGTGCTTCTTTTTGGAAGAAAAGCCATGAAAAAAACTCTTATATTTGAAAAGAACTTGACTGGATGAATTAGGCTGGCCAACCTGTGTCACTACATGATTTCTGGAACAATGTCCTTCATAATCATGAAACCAGATAAGAGATATTCAACCATAAGGTGCAGCAGGATGTTTGGAAAACAAGTACAGCTTGTCAGTAAAAACACCCCACATCAGCTGTCAAGCACAGTAGTGGATGGGTGATGGTTTGGGCTTATGTTGCAGCCTAAGTACCTGGGCACCCTTCAGTCACTGTGTTGGCCATGAACTACCCTTTGTACCAAAGTATTGAAAAGTAAAATGTAAGGCTATCTGCTCAACAGCTTAAGTTTGGCCTAAACTGGATCATTAAAGGGACAATGATCTCACACAGAATAGCATATCAATAATATTGTGTCTGACAGGAAAATAGAATCAGTGTGTTCAATGGTCTTTTTAAAGTCGAGCAGTGAATAAATAAACATGTTTAAATCTCAGTGAATTAAAGTAAATAAAAATAGTTTGGAGTGAAACAATTGGTTCACTTTTTAAAAAAGAAAAACAAAACAAAACAAAAACTTTAAGACAATAACTGCTCTAGGTCTTTGTGTATAAACAAGTTAAAGATGGCAAACGGCAAAAAATGACCTGTTTGTAAATTTTGCAGCAAACCTTAATAATTCATGAGCAGAGCAGTAACACCGTTTAAAGAGCTCATTACATCAGTTCAACACAAAGACATGAAATACAGAGCTAAACAGAAATAAAACTAAAAACTGCTACGTAGCCTACCATCATTATCCATGGATCATATTGCATTTTAAAAATAAAGGAACATTTCTGATGTTTGGAGTGTGCTGTAGAACATTCAAAGGGAAGTTGCATGGTCGGCATCAAGCAGTTTAATGTTTTATTCACAAAAATTGCATAAGCGAAAATCAAACAAAATCAGACAGTGTTCAACTGTCACCAGAATAAGTTATGTAGAGCACCACAAAGGTGGATTATTTATCTCCAGCATTCCACATTCTACACCTTTTAAGTAGATTTAAGGGCTTCCAGTCAGTGGTGTCTGATGATTTACTACTGTATATAGCTTGAAACTTGACTGCAACAGTTTTTGCAATGTGTCATTATCTGTATTACTGCACCACCTGGTGGCAAAAGGCAATTGGTACTCTCACTGTGCTTAATTAATACATTTTCAGACATCAAACATCTTGGGTAATTAATGAATCTAAAAAATAACAGGTTCCTTATAAAATTTGAGTCATTTTACAATATTTTATGTAATTATGTCAGTTATAAAGCAGAGAATATGAAGTATGCTTCTATAAACAAAGAGTTAACAGCAGAGATGTTTTATTAACAGTACACGAATGGTTGGGTTTGTGATGCCATTTTATTTTAGCAGCTAATGTTGGTGATTTGTGTTTGAGGGTCATACAAAGAAACCAGAAAATATTTTTTGTAAAAAGTGACAGTGGTTTTTTATTTTATTAAAAATTTTAAAACATAATTTTCTTTTGGGCTTCACTGATTTTTCATAAATAGACCTCATTGTTAATTTTATACTTCTAATTTTGTTGCCACAGAAATATTATTAAATCCCATTGCTATGTCAAATAAATGTCTCTGAAATGTTCTAAAAATCCTTCACATCACCCTTAACTTTCTGTCATGTGTCATTTGGGCTCACTCCAAAACATACAGAGTGTCCTGAAGTGTTTGCCCTTGACAATGACTTGTGCTTACCTCAGCTCAAAACACGCTGGGACTCAGCCAGTTTTGCTCAGGACAATGTAAAGTGTAAAAAATTAATTTAAAAAACTGTAGTCATTGCAACAAGGGACATATTGTTCACTTCACCGTGATTTAAACTTTCTGTAGTTGTGATTTTCAGATAAATTAAAACGTGCTTGTCTATTTAATTATGCAATAATTACTGAATCTGTTTGATAGTGTCAGATTTGGAAAAGTTTATATATTATTATGAAGCTTTGGAAAGCTTTAAAATATACAGTACAAAATTGTAAGGCGCCTCTTAATATTTGGCTTCCACTGATAACATTTCTATTATTTTATCAAATAGTAATAAATAACATTTCTAAAGGCATAAAAAAATTCTCTTTGGACATTTTCTGGTTTTTATCAGTTTTTTTTTTGTTGTTGTTTTGTTGTTATTTAGGATTATTTTCATTTCAGGTCATTGTACAACCAAACACTTGTGTGCCAGATTCTTTTAAAAATCTTTTTTCCGTCTCCTTACTTTGGTCTTTCTGGTGTTTTTTTTCACTTTAAGATGCGGTTCAATTGCTACTGATATTTGTGCCCTGCTAGTTATTCTTTTGTAGAGGAACAGATTAAAATAATTTTTCTGTTTTCTTTTATATTTATATCCATTCTTATCAAAGCTGCTGACAGCTCTATTGCTAATGCCCTCTCTCTACCTCTGTTGTCCCTGATATCAGTCCATGCACTAACAGACTTTCAACTGTAGATGGCAGCAAAGTTTTACTGTATCTATTTTCAAAAGCTGATAAAACTCTATTCTTTACAGTGCACAGTTTAAAAGATTTGCTACCAAATTCTTTATCTGTCTTTGTTCTGTTTCTGTGGAGGTCCCTGAATTTTAACTTTAGCTTCGCTGAAATTCTTGAATATACAAGATCATTAACTCATCACTGAAATAGAACAAGTGCATTAGTGTATCGCAGCATGGATACATATTGCTACAAAAAGTACTTTAGTCTGCTCTCAGCTGTTGAACCACATGCTTTTTACTCTTAAAGTAATTTGTCCTATACTAATAACTCTACTGGAATAGCTATTCATTTTTCCAATTTTATTTCAACAGTTTAACGGTTTTACATATCTTACCAGAAGAAAAATAATATTTGAACAGATTTTGTCTCGTATATTTTGCTACCTTATTAAAATCTATTTCAAAAGATAAATCAATTTGAGAAATTGTATTTCTTTTTGCGAAAAAAAATTTAGTTATGCTGGATGGAAAATTCTGCTATAATATACATCCTTTCAAAGAGCAACTTTTTCCTTTTGAGACAGACAGACGGACGGACGGACAGACAGACAGATAACAAAAGGCCATAGTCCTTAAATGTAACGAATGAAATATGTCATGCTTTTTCACAATAATTTTAATAATAATTTCTATAATATTCCTCCGTTATGGTTTAAATTCTTGAAATATCAGACATGTCTGGTGGTGCCTTTTTGTGAAGCATTCAGACAATTCAAAATTGGTCCCATACATCTGAAAGAAATATAAATCATTATTTCAATTCATTTATGGCTTCAGGAAAAAAGTGTTCTAATTAAAACTTTTGCTGCACATGAGCGTCCCTCCATTAGGAACCATTGATCACTGGAGCGGAGCATGCCAGACGCACTCTATGTGAATCAAAGTGCTTTGAGGGGTGAAATGCATTTGGCAGTCACCCAACAAATTATCTCAGAGTCACCCTTGCTGAAGCCAAGGCATCACAGTACTGCAGACCATCATCCTGCCCACGAGAAGAATAATGAAAACTTCCTCTCTTTCTGTCCTGAAATGCTGATGGAAAGACTTGCACACACAGAAAATCCTTACTGGTTGTAATGCGGTCTCCTTTTTCATTGTCAAAGCCTTTTCAGGAAGCAGCTAATGATAGCTCAGCTGACATATTTATCAGCTTTATTGTATTTCCCCTTAAACATACACCATCCAACACCGCATAGGCATCTTATGATAGTTTTTGGAGGCGAAAAGAGACGTAAAATGTGCTCATTACCACTTAAACAGTCATTAAAGAGTCCATCAGCCACGCCTTTGTGTCCTTTGGTCCTGCAGGAATGCCTAATTCAACCTGCCAGGAATTTTGCTGACCTCTGAGGCTTAGATTACCTGGCAGCGCCCTTAGAGAGTGTCTCACAAGCACTTGAGGACAAGACCCGCATTGCTGCCAATCAATACTAATCCATAGTGCCTTGTATCTCCTCTGTCTTCTTCTTTTGATTTTTACAAGAATTAGATTACAGTAAATGTGTTTGCCATGCAGTGTTTCAGCAAACTTTAATGTTTCATAGATTAGAAGGTGCTGCTGAGATGCTGGGGAGTATGGTCCTCCTCCAGTAGCAGAGTATGACAAAGTGAGGGTCTCTTTTTACTGCAGCTGTTATCTTCATTTTGTGTCATACTGTGGGATGACGGAGTAATAGGATTGGAGAGATGATGTTGAGATGTTATGTAGAAATGATTGATAAGACGGGTCACAGCACATAAAGTCATAATTTAATGGGACAAATGACTTGGCCCAATCAACATGACAGC
Source organism: Anableps anableps (assembly GCA_014839685.1). Lineage (NCBI taxonomy): Eukaryota > Metazoa > Chordata > Actinopteri > Cyprinodontiformes > Anablepidae > Anableps > Anableps anableps. The sequence goes on from CM026081.1 coordinate 9,886,929, forward strand.
AGTGCAATGAAAAAAAGTGCTTTAGCAACATTCTGTTTATGGTCCTGCCACAGGATCTCAATTGTATTTGAGTCCATACTTTGACTAGGTTACTTGAGAAAAGCTACAGAGCAGAACAAAACCATCAGTGTTGGTAATATGTTCTTTTTTTTTGAAAAACTGTATAGATTTTATAGACTGTACTCCAGACCCCTTTTGCTCATTTATGCCTCGTCTCCTACTTATTGTTGAGTCATGAACACTGACATTATTGGATGCAAGTGAGGCCTGTTGTGCTTTAGATGTTATTCTGGGTTCTTTTGTAACCTCATGTTTAAACCTTTGATACACTCTTGGACTAATTTAGGTAGGCTGGCCAGTTCACCACTGTTCCATGTTTTCTCCATTTGTGGATAATGGGTCTCATTGTAGTTCGCTGCTGGAGATCCAAAGCCTTAGAAATTACCTTATAGCCCTTCCCAGATCTGGAAATGTCAATGACGTTGTTGTTTTGATACGAAATAAAACTTTTTAGATGTTCCAGTTTGAATGTCAAAATTTAAGATTTGAATCCAAACTCATTTTCAAAACTACCTAAAGTAATCAACATTGAGAGATTTTTAAAAAAACTTTACATAGACTTCAACTCTCAGTTACTTACTCATTGCCATCAGTGTTAGTTTAAAAAAATTCTGAGGTTTTTCCTTATCTTTTTCTGTGAGGTTTTGATTAACTCCCTGTACTGGTTCCCTAACCTTCATATAGTCATCAGGCATTCGACTATTTCTTACTCTCTGACAGCCTCATCCTTCTCCTAAGATACAATCTAAGTTTTTGGTCTCACTTTTCAATTATTCTCAGAGGCTAAAACTATTGTTTACTGATTGATTTAAAAAAAAATCCATCCCACTTAGAATTTTCAGACAGCCGGGTTATCTAATGTGGGGGGAGACGTCTGTTCGGGCTCCTAAAATTTATCAACAGCAATGAGGAAGGAGTCGGAAGAAGAAGGGATCCAATGATTTTGTCTGCAGCAGTGTTTCCTTTTAGGTAAGGGAAACAGGATGTCTTTTTCAATCAGGATTCAGTAAATGATCCTGATGGAGGAAGAGTTAAACTACAGTTGGCTCGTAGAAGTCTGAGTTTGAAGGCTGTATTTTAGCAAGTCATCCTGGGAACATCTCAGTTTAGACCTCTAATAATTCAGAGACCTGCCTCAGAACTTGTGCAGAATAGCTTAAGAAAAATATGTTTTCTGCAGGGGGAGGATTGAAGTGAAGTGAGCTTCTAGAACAGCCCACAGCCTTTTAGTTGTGTCTCATGACAGCGCAGGACTTTTTCAGATTAATTTCCATAAACTGAATAGTATGTAAACATATTAGCTTCATGTCTGAAATAATACCCTGATTGGATCTACCAAAAAAGAATCCCAGCAATATTGCTTCTTAAATTCCAAGACGATACCTGCCAACATGTAAAACCCGTCCCACTGCCTCCTCTCTGTCTCACTGCAGAGACAGAGAAAGGGAAAGGAGCTGCACTGCAGCAACGGGGCGTTGGCTCGGTACATGGAGGGAGGCAGCAAAAGCAGAGAGGGAAGGCGAGGCAGCATGTAAAATGTCATTGCAAGCAAAAACAACAGTTCTGATTATCCTTTTCTAACAGTTTCTTTTAGCTTCTTGCTTTGATGACTTGGTTTTATCCTCTAACGACACTTTGCACACATCATAAAGTTACTGATTACTCTAAATATTCAGACTGTCCATGAAAAAAAAAAGTGAAACACTAATTGTACCATCAAAAATAAAGCAAAAAAAAAAAATTAGAAGTAACAGATTAATGTATAACTGTGAAAGCCTTTTTTTCTCATCTCTTTTATTTCTTGCGTTTTTTTTCCATTGAATATCCTCCCAAATTGCTCTTTGAAAAGGTTAGTGTAGATTGTGGGCTTCTTTAATTCAAACTGTTAAGAAATTTTTATTTCTCTACTAGCTGTTAAGGCTAAATGTATTAAACAAGAAACTGTGCAGAAAATATGTAAGCTACAGTTCCAGTCAAAAGCTTAAATCCACTCAACATCAGACATGAATATCATATCAGTTTTGTCACTTTAATGATGGATTTGATTTTTTTTTTTCAGGGTGGACATAAAGAAAGAAACAACTTCAAAGATTTTTAAATGAATAATCAGTTTCAAAAGCTTGGATTTAATGTTGATTTTCTCAAATCCAAGGTCAAATATGTACACACATCCCCACTAATACTTACTTAAGGGTCATTTAGCACCATTCAGAGAAATCACGCACTTTTGGTAACAGTCAACAAGCTTCTGGCATAATTTTAGATGCATATTTCACTACTGTTGTTGGTAAAATTGGTAAAGCTCTTTTGATTTGACTGGTTTATTCACACATGCTTTTGGCTTTTAATCGTAGTTTTTAAAACTTTGAATAGGGTTGAAGTTGGAGTCATTCCAGAATATTACTGTTAGCCTGCATTACAAAACCAATTTAGATGTGTCTGTCCTGTTGGGATGCTTAAATCTCTCCAAGTTTAACCCATTGAAATCAATCTGTTGAATTGAGATGAAGTAAAAAAAAAAATATCAGAGGAAGTAATGCATCTTTGTTCTTTCATCTATTTTCAATACACCAAGACCTGGTGGAAAACAGCCCACCATTATGATGATATCACCACTAACAATTGGAAAGGTGTTCTTAGGTCAAAAAGTCTCTCCTTGATTCGTCCAAATATAATCCTTGAGTAAATAGCACAATGTGTCTCTCCTCTAACCATAAAACATTTATCCAAATGACATTTGGTAAGTCAATGCAAGCTTCAGATGAAAATGAAAGTGTCTTTTTCGGAGCAGGGGTTTCTTTTAGGCATTTCCTCTTCAGAGTCACCAAACATTTAATTTGTAAAACATTTAAAAAACTAACAAGTTATTCTCCAAGTCATATATTTGTATGCTTTGTGTGTGCAGACAGCTGCATTACTACATTAAAGAAATGCTGTATGATGTTAAATCCTTAAAATTATTTTTAACTCTTTGTCGCTCTCATGGTATTTCATGGTATTCTGTTTGATATGTATCATCTTTCAGCATCTCTATTATCCAGCCCTCATTTATTCATCTGTTTCTGCTCTTTTGTTTCTTCCTTTCTCTTTAACTCTCCTTTACAATGAGGAAAAAGTGCAAAGTCTGCAGGGTATTTTTTTTCCTCTGGTGCAGAAGACGACAATAATGCTGCTTTTGCTAGGGGAACAACTTTGTGTTTTCTCCAAGGAAACCATGCATATGGCAAAAAGAGGTGGAAAAGAAGTTAGGAAAAGAAAAAAAAACTGAAAATTGTACTTCTAAAGAGAGGAAAAGGAGGAATAAATACATTATTAAAATTCAGAGATGAAGAAAAATATCAAGGGAGATACTGGGTAGACATCTACGTTAGAAAAATTCTGGGTCTTTTGATGCAACAATAGTTTACTGAAATATGATGTCACTGACATATTTCTCTGGTCTTCTCTGTCATTTCCCTTCACATTTCCACCTCCATTTTTGGTACAGTTGAATAAATCCCACTGAAATATTTATTTCTGAGAAGCAACCACATATTATTAAACATTTTGTTAAAAAATCCCTTTAATACTAATTTTAGAAAGTTAAAGAATAAAAACTTTAAGAAGACAATTCTGTCTCTTGCACAGCCATGAATGTTTGAGTAGTTTAAATTCAATTCATTTAAAAAAATACTGTTATTCCAAAAGAGAAATTAAATGAAGTAAAAACACTAATCGATGTATAAAGAATGACTAAAGTAAAGCTATAAATGAATATTTTTTTCTGTATTTGTAGTCCATTGTAGTGAAATAATAATAAAATATAAGTCACTCTGGTGTATAATATCAAATTCTGCAACAATATAAAAAAAACGGCAAGCAAAACAATTTACAGCAATCTGACAGCAATATGTAAAATGTTAAGTTGAACACAAGCTAAAAGAAATTGTTATCCCAAGGGTGCTCTATGATGGAGTGGTTCAGTATTTGTAGTACAGTTACTTGATTGTATAAAACCTGCATTAATGTATGTTTCTAAATATTGATGAGCTATATAAGGCTGTAGCTCAGGTTCTTAGTGACCTCAGGTTGGAACTATAAGGTAAATGTAAATGCTGTCTATAATGCAGGATGGGACAAAGCAAATGAGTGCATGTAAAACATATCCACAGGTAAACACACACAAACACAATTTCACGATTTGAAATGCTTTTATTGAAAAACATATATTAATTATGAGGAACAATGGTCTATTACAAAGGGATAACTTTTGAACTATTTCACATTTTGTCAATTTGCTAACCAAAAAGTACAAACTTCTACTTGTTTTTTGGGGATTTTATTTGAAACACCAACCCAAAACAGATCATAATTTTTAAATAGTGGCCATAATATGGGAATTTCAAATTGTATTACAAAAAAAGCACACTTAAGTCTGAGGTTGCAATACAAATGTAAAAATCTTAAAGGGTTATGAGTACTTTTGCAAGGCTCAATACATTTATTTTCTGAACCCCTTTATGTAGTAGGTCACAGGGAAGCTAAAAGTCAATCAGGCAACAGGGGGTTGGTCTTGAGTCCATCCCAGATTAATTTAAAATACATGCAGTCTTTACATACACAGGCCAGAAAAGCCAAGACTGGAACTGGATGCCATTTCACTGTAAGGTAGAGAGTTCACTACAACACCACAGTGCAACCTAAATTTAAATAATGTCATTTGACTTTAAAGAATTAACACTAAATGGACAGAAGTAAAATAGAAAAAAGTAAAAGTTGTTTGACTATATTTAGAGAAGAAACTTATTGCACTATAAAAAGAACTTCACATCTTTTGCACTGCAGTCTTTTCATCTACCTCTCCATCCTCAGAGAAAACCCAATATGCTGATGAAGGTTTGCCCCATGTGGCTGAGACAAAGCATTTTGGCACATCAGAGCAATCGGAGTAAGTCAGCCAGGGGAGAATGTCAGTTTCTGACAGTTTTCTTTCTGGTTTTTCTCTCTTGCAGAGGGTGTTCTAAGAATATAACGTGTCTCTATGAGGGAAGTCCAAATCTCTGTCATGCTTTCTCAGATATTCAGCTGCACCATTTGTTAAAACGTTGTACCTCTTGGAGATCTGTAATAAATGCTAACATAGCTGCCTATAACTGTCAAAACGATAGGAGGCTAGCAAATGTGTAATTCAAAAGGATCAGTGTGGTGCAGATGTTCAGTATTTTGTTGCTTGCAAAGTTATGACTGTGTCTCCCAAAGCTTTTTGTAGGGGCTGATGTAGGGCTAGAGGGTGGTGGTGTCTCTTTTAGAGGTCATTCTGTCCTTGCATAGCCAGAGATGTCCAAGTTCTCAGCACAGCTTAGCTTGTTAATATATATATTGACCTTATTCATGCCTGCCTACCGTAATTTTAGGACTGTAAGCTGCTACTTTTTACACACTTTGAACACTGCGATGCATTTACTTTACGACTTTCTACCAACGGGTTTCAAGAGGTTGGCCTTGCGCCTGGTCGTGTACCTCTGAATTTTTGTAACTCTGTGCGGATTGTGCGCACCATCTTTCACTCAAACTGGATGACTTGGAAGGTACTTTTGCAGAGCAAGTCCCCTTGCACTGGCATTTATAAAATTCCTCTATGAAGACTCATTTTAAGAGAACACAACACCAACATTCGCGTCTACTATAAATGCCACACTGCTTGCCTGGCTCATGCGCACTCAATGCAAACTTTTCAAAGAGCGACTGTAACTCAGCCTTAAACTTCATACTGCTTGCTCGGCTCACGCATGCTCAACGCAAACTTTCAAAAGCACGACTATAAGTCAACCTTAATATCGCACTGCTCACCTGACAGTCAATTCTTGACTCACACAAATATGCCACATGAGCATGATGCGCACAAAAACAGCACATCTGACCCACACAAGGCCTAGCGCGCACAATGCGACGCAGACATACACACATACATACATGTCCACATAGCCTATTTGTTACAAATTACACTAAATAATAGAAAAGGGAAAGAAAGCCTATCTATTTGAAGTGAACTCTCCTCCTGACAGCTCCTAGGCTCAGGTCCTGTGTCTGTGACATCCAGAGGAAGAGTAAGTGAAGTGACAACTTTTGCTTCATTCCTACTCTTCTTGGCAAACGTTTCAATGAGATTTAACTGTTTAGAAGTCAGTTTACTCATTTTTAGTTAGCTTCGTCACACACTCACACTTAGCTCATGGAAAAAGCGCAAGTCGCCAAATTAACAAAAGTAAACTAACCAATTATATTTTTGTTTAAGATGTAGGTGCACCCAGCCCCACAGACCTACACAGATGTATGCACAGGACGTTTTTTCTTTTTTAAAAAAAAAAACCCATTTTATTTCCTTATAATTTTGTTAATAATAAAGGAGGGGGGAGGGGAGGTGATGAGTCAAATAATTAAAACATTTTTAGAGAAGTCAAAGGAAAACCAAAACAAGACAAGTGTGGTCTGTAGCCTAAATGTAATTTTTTTTTCCCTTCCAAAGTTAGTGGGTGTGGCTTATATTCAGGTGCACTCAAAAGTCTGGAAATTATGGTACTCTCATTGTGTCTTTTGGTGGTTGTTATGTACAGAATGTTGTAGTAGAGATGAAGAGTTTGGCAAGCTCATCTTCACTTTTTTTAAACAATGTGGTACTGTTAGCTTTTAAAGCAACCTTTAGCGTGCACTGGAGTGCTTTACAGTTGAGTGCTATGCAGCTGGGATTTCTAGTCTGCTCCTCTAAGTCTGAAATCATAGCTCTCAACAGGAAAAAGGCAAAATACGCCTTCTGGGTCATGGGTGAGTCTCTGCCTCAAGATTTCACACATCTTGATGTCTTGTTTATCAGTTCTGATTGGATAAAAATCAGAGGTTTTCCCTCAGGAATGATGGTTATACTCCATCTTAGAGAAGAAGCAGCTGAGTCATTTCTACCAGAGGTCCAAATCCCACCTATAGCCATGACAACAAAATCATGGCTGAAAGACTAAGATCCCCAATATAGGCTACAGAAAACAAATTCCTTTGTAGGAAGGCTAGGCTTTGCTGAGGGTACTTCAGAGTTATAGCTACTCCCTACTTAGGGAAGTCATGTGATGTGGTTCAGATATCCAATGAAGATACAAGCTAGATGCTTTTCCTTTGGAGATTTTCAGGGTACATCCCACAAGAAGAAAACACTGGGGCAGACCTAGGACTCTCTGGAGGGATGATCTATCCTCCAAGAGAAGAAGTATTTCTCTGCTGTGGCTGTTACCTTCAACTTTGGATTAGAAAAAAGAGAAAATTGATCAGATGGGAGAAAGTCAACACTTCATAATTTTGATTGAATTAAAAAAAAATTAAATCAAATCTTATTTAAAGAGTTTATAGCACAGCTCTGTTACACATCCAAGCACTCCTGTCTAAAACATACACACACACACACACACACACACACACACACACACACACACACACACACACACACACGCACACACACACACACACACACACCCAAACACACACACATACAGCAGTTTTCAGCCGGCTGAATCAATTTCATGAAATATGCAGAGTTACAATTAGCCCCTGCCATTCAATAGCAGAGGTTGCGTGACTCTGAGTTTCATGACCCAAACCAAAGAGATGGCTTACTTAACCGTAACACTACTCATAGTAAGGACCTTACTCCAAGTACTACTTTCTGCCTCTTTTTCATTTTCCAATAAAATGAAAGATAAAAACTAGAGAGAAAACTTAGAGATTAAGCTGTCATTAGTACAGATCACATCTGATTAGATTTACAAATATTGTAGGGCGATTCTGTTGCAGTGAGTCACTTGGCTTGCTGCTTTTTTAAAAGAAAAGCCAATAATCAGTAAAGCCCTAAAATGAGGATTAAAGATAGAGTGAATATCTAAATATTAAATCTGGATTACAAAATTTAAAAAATAATCACAATGCACAATTCACAAAGAAAATGCAAATAGTTATAGCATCAGAGAAAAGTGGAGTTTGACCATATTGAAAAACATGAAAGCTTTAATTTAAAATAGCACAATGAAGGAGCAAATCCAGAACAGAAAACTGAAAATGCATTAAAAAGAGGCGTTGATATCCTAATAGAAATGACTTACAGTTGTTTGAAGCTTTATATCAGTTTCCCTTAATGCATAATTATTCTGCATCTAATAGAATTTTTTATTAGAATTAAAGGAGTCAACAGATAGGTCCATGAAGCTATGTAGTAATAAGCAGTTTTTCATATTCATGCTTTCACATTTGCATTGCAAGACTACTTACATGAAAAAGTTTAACATCACAAAACAATTGTTTGAAATGTTTTTTGTTATACTTTTTTGCTAAAACTTAATTGAACAAAAGTACTCCAAGATGATTTTTCATTAACGTGCTAAGAAGCAAATGAATGTCTAAAAATAGAATCGCTAACCGAACAGAATTACATATCTTCAGCATGAAAACAACTGTTTTTATGTTTGTGCCATGGATGGAAAAACAAAGATATATTGCATATTATCTAGACAGATATCATAAATTGAATGCAGAACTATTTAAATACAGAAAAAGAAAAGACATATGGGACATTTGAAATATTAATGTCTATTCCAAATCAAAATGTGGGAGAAGTCTATGTTTACCATCTACAAGCTAAAGTTGCTGTCACACTTTTTTAAATTTCTTATAATGTTTTTCAAAAACCATGTGTTTTGGGGTCCAAACATTAGGAAATAAAGAGAAATGTGTGGAACATCAAGTCCTGTAAAGTTTTTGAATTACTAGTGTGGCTTATGATGTGCTCGTGCTTTGAATAGTGCTTGTATACTGGGAACAGAGGGATGGAATTCTCTGTGTCTACTGCATCATGACAGGGTATATTACCTTTCCTTTTTTTATTTTGATATTAAAGGATCAGCTGTTTATGAGGAATGGAGGAATGAGTTGTAAGCACTCAAGCTGAAATTTTTTTTCTCATGTCCAAAAAAAAAATCCTAAAATTTATTTTCTATTGGCATTGTGTCTTCCAATTCCATTGAAACGAAAGTTAAACAATCAGTGGTGTTATGGGAGAATTAAATTACATATTTAATCTATTTGATGACTTTCTCAGAATATGCTCCTGGACTATAATATTTTAGATATGGTACTACCAAAACCACAAAAAAATATGGATAACCAGCACTCCAAAATATTCTTAAAACTGAATGTGTAACATTTAAGGATGGCTTGTACCCGAAACATGTCCTATTTTTGCCCACATTAAATTTTAAGAATATTTTGGGGTGCTGGCTATCCCTATTGTTGTTGTTTTTTCAGTTCTTTGGAACCAGGCTCTTCTCTCTTTACTCTTCTCTCTTTTTTTTTTTTTTTTTTTTTTTACATTGGAGTTGTGCACACTGATTTCCTTCACAACTAAAAACATAACCACTGCATGTTAAGTATTGATGTCGATCAAGTTTCTAATAAAAAAAAAAGTTTTATAGAGTGTGACAATAAAGATGGAGTAAAAGTGGGGGAAAAGTTGAATCAGCACATTGCAGATGTATCACAATCTGATCAACTATCAATGTGGCTGGCATCTTGAACAAAAACAGTCAAAACATTCTCACACAGATCCTCAGAGAAGAATGTAAATTTTAACAAAAGTGACCAGAGTCTCTATAATATAACAGTAACTGATCTATGTTATATCAAACAGTTGTTAAAGTGACTTCACAGTCCTTCATCACCTCTCACACCAGTAAGATGCTTTTAATTTAATTTTGGCCACAGAGGCAACTCAAAGTAGTAGGTCTGATTTTTCCAACTTTTTAAAGCTCCCAATTATGGAGGTCACATTACTTTTGAGATCACTAAAAGCTTCAGAGGCTTTTATACCCAGGCATGATCTATGGCCCACTGCAGGGAGTCAGAGGAGAGTGCTTCTACTTTATAGTACAGTTTTTGTTCTTGTATTGTGGAGTAAAGGCCCTACACAAATAAAGATGTCTTCTGTTTAAAATATGTCTGCTCATAGGTTAACTCTAGACAGATTTTTGACACGCTACAAGAAATTAATTTTCTTGTAGGATGATGTCAAATGTTGATGTTGTGAAGGACATGGGAAGAACTAGTGTCAGCGACTAAGACAAACCATCTCAACAAAAACACAAGTTCTTTTAGACTGTTTTAGGAAAATCTGTAGCCTTTATTTGACGTGTTTGGCTGTTATTACTATCGGTACATTTGGAACAAAAGGGGGTAACTTGCAAGCCTGAGAGCCTCATGCTGGCTCTGAAGTGCAAGGGTGGTGTGGAGGTGTTTTACTGCAGGAGGGATCAGTGCACTTCACAAAATAGATGGAATCATGAGTTTAGGTGTGGCCATCATAAAGCCTTGACCTCAGTCCAAAAAAAAATTGTGAGCAGAGCTGAAGAGTTGTGTACAATTTTCTGTCAGGAGGACAAGGGCAGAAATTCCACCAAACTATTGTGAGAAGCTTGTAAGACCAGACCCAAAATGTTTGACTCAAGTCAAGGCTTTTCCACTAAATACTAAGGAGATAAACGAAAGAAAATTACAATTATCTAAAACATTATTATTATTATTAGTAGTAGTAGCAGCAGTAGTAGTAGTAGTAGTAATAGTAGTAGTAGTTATTGTTTTATGCAGTTTATAGAGACAGATCTCTTCAAATAAACCTTGACTCATCCAAATTGCACTACACCATAACCTTGAAGGTCCAATAAATAGGTAGTGATTACAAGGTCATGATAGAATAGAAACAATACACAACTCCTTCACGACATCACTGTTTTCTCTGCAGCAACAGATACAGTTACATAACAAGGTTTAGACTGATAGTTAACATCCCCAAAGCACACACAACACAATGTTCTCCCTTCCTACTTCTGTTCCTCTTTTCCTGACTCACCCCTCCTCACCCTTCTATCCTCGCTCTTTCAGCTGGATCATGATTCTGCAACTCAGCCTCTGCAGCATGACTCCACTTTCCTCTCTGCACCTCAATAAGCCTCTACGGCAAATCTCTGACAGGTCTAAGAAATACAGAAGGGATCCAGACATACAGAAAGCATACACAGATACATACAGGTATTAAAGGGTGTATTGCTTTAACTCCAAAGGTTCTTTCAGTTTCATTTCTGTATCAGATTCTTGTCAGGATCATCATTTGAATAATGCAGAAGATCCACCATCCATCATCTACATTCTAGACAGGCGAACCCTCATAATCCTTTACGATTTAGAAATATGTGAAAACCTTGTTATATTCTGCATTGGTGCTTCTGTGGTTTGATGCCTTCTCTTTTTACTAATACTTGACAGCAACCCCTTTTCAAACAGTGTCCTTGTCCTCTACAAGTCACTGGGGAGCAATGTCAGCCAAAGCGTTCAAAGGTCTCAGCATATTATAGCTTATCTCTTCTATAACTGGTAATTGCTGCTGAAGATCTTTTTAACTGCTTCAAAGCCCTGAATTGGGGATATGAGTCAGACTTTCAGTTTTTTAATTCAGTTCATGTTTGTTTTAGTCTGCCCAAACTGTTCCCACTGGATGTATTCCATCCTCCCATGGCCTTTGTGAATGTTTTTTTTTTACACAGGCATTTCTCAGAGCAGATGCAGAATAATTGGTCAGTTGTACCCAGAATGGCTCAACATAACATCATTTGAAAAATATAACTTGGTTCAATCATTAAATATTCAGTGGTCTGTATTCTAAATCTAAGAAATCCTTTACACTGAAATGTGTGCTATAGGTATCATAATAAAAAGGTATAATCTAGACTGGCCATTGCAATTCCTATGCAATTCCTCTTGATTCTCTTCTCCCTTCAGTGCTCCACCTGAGATTTGTCCCCTTGAGCTCAATTTCTTAGTATGCATTTCATCCTGGCCAATCAGCGAACAGAGGGAGGAGTTGTGGACGATGACTTTGAGTTTCTGTGGTGGTTTTGAATTGTAGTCTGCCTATGGTTATAGTTTGGTAATGGCAATGGAGGAAGTGAACAAAGCCATTCAGTCTGTGTTGGCTACACTTCCAAATACTCAGCAAAAATTGGTGTGTGAGGCTTATCCCAACAACTAGTCCAAGAAGGACCCATACCAAAACAGGCAAATGGAGCATTCAATCTGTACTTTGAAGTCAGAATGTCCAAGTTTAGGTCAGAAGATCAAACAGAATATAGAAAAGATGCTATTAGAACTTAGAAAATTTGAGATCCCCTTGCTACCCAAAGTCTAATATGCAGGTAGAAAACACAGTGAGAGTTGCAGACGTAAGCTTTGTTCTTTACTTTTCTAACTGTTTGTAACTCATTAAACTATACAGCACACATCAGTTTTTGTGAGAACGTGTCTTCAGCTGATGAACTTTCACACATACAACAACAATAAACCATGGTTCATTCCACATCTGAGGAAGCTGCACTAAGGAAAAGGCTGTGGGGACTGGACCCTGTATAATTAGGTAAGAAATAAGCTGACTAAGGAGGAGGCTATAGTGAAAAGCTATAGAACAGCTTCAACCCTGCTCCAGTTTGGAGGAGGTTGAATGATATCACTATTGAAAGGAGCCCTTCCCCTTACACAGTGATGACCCCCCCCCAACAGCTTGAATCCTTCAGTAGTTGAAAAGGAGCTATTCACATCTCCCACTTATTTCAACACATATCACTCCCCCACAAAAGGACTACCGACAGATCCCCCAACAACTCAATACCCGCTCCCTTCTGCCCTTTCACCCCCTACTTGCACTAAAGATCACTGAAGATGTTTACAAGCTCTTTCAGCATCAGAGGACCAGGAAAGTTCTAGAACCAGATGGTATTTCCCTATTCTGCCTGAAAATCTGCGCTAACCAACTGGCTATAATCTTCTCTTAAATCACCAACAAGTTTCTGGAGTGTGTGACATTCCCTTTTGCTTCAAGTGTTCTTCCATCATTCCGGTCCCCAAGAAAGGTAATATAACAGAATTAAATTATTATAGACCTGATGCTCTCACATCTGTGATCATAAAATGCATAAATGCTTTGAGAGACAAGTGTTGGAGTATCTAAAGGACATCACAGTTGCCCCAGCAGCTTGCTTACTGGGCAAACAGGTCAGCAGATGACACAGTCAACTTTGGGCTACACTTCATCCTGAACCACCTCAACCACCAAGGGATGTACACCAAGATCCTGTTTGTGGAATTCAGTCCAGCCTTCAACACCACCAACCTAGACCTCCTCCACCAGAGGCTCACCCAGCTCACAGTGCTGGCCTCTGACTGGCAGCAGCAGGTGAGACTTGGAGTATCTTTTCCTGCACAAGAACCATCAAGAGGTGTGTTCTCTCCCTACTTCTCTCTGTAGACAGCCTAGTTTGTGTAAACCACTTCACATTGTGGTGTTTAATTGTTTAAGACAGTATAAATCTGCTTTGAAAAGAATCCTGCTCAAACTAGCTATAATTTTCCGACAATGAGGCCAGTTAACATTGATTTACACTAATTGAAGGCACCAAGAGAGTTATCTACTGTATTATCCACTAAGTTTTTTAGTAACTGCTCATAACCTTTTAACATAACCTTACTTCAGAAATCATGTCTTTAGGAAGTGATAGTCACCATACCATCAAAAACAAGACTAGTGTTTAGTGTAACAAGGTCAACTGATTTTGAAATGCTGATCTGAAGTAAAATGAGGTGTTGCCCAGACTGATGGGTAAACCACCTGCTTTTATGAGCTCATACAGTAAACATGATCATCTACTCAACAATACATCAGTGGTCTGAACTAAAGATTTTCCATGGGCTAAAGATACTCCTGATAGTTGGTGAGCTAAAATAAAAAAAGAATCTAATTATTTAATCTTGCTATCGTAGAACATGCTTTTGACAATTTGCATTGATTTCTCTGTGTAGTTGCAGATTTTATGTGAATGATTTTCATTGTTATAGTGGCCTCACCTCAAAGAACAACTTTTAATGAACAATGCTTGGTAAGGAGACAGACTGGCCCAGCCTTTGCTGCAGTTACATGTGCAAGTGTCATTAAAAGTCTTTATTTTTCTCTCAGGTTTCTCTTCCAGTGGGGGTGCAACATAAAATATGCACTGAAGTAATTTTCTGAGGAAGCGCATGGAGACAATTCACAGAGGGGTACACCATTAAAATGTCCAATAAATGATTGAGGAGGTCATAGAGACATAAATAAAAGACTGCAAAATTGCTTGTGTATGGGCAAAGACAGCAGAGGAAGGATTGCAGGGGTAGCAGGGGAAGAAGGTGATGCATGACTTTGCAAAATTAAAAATACATTTCTTCTGAGGACTGTGGATGACCAATAGAAAATGATTAAATTAATTAAACACGAGAAAGTATCATCCAGTTAATATCTTTGAGGAAATCCATTCCATTAACTGTGGTGATAACAAGAAGGAAGGCTGGATTAACATAACAATTTCCTAACCTGATAGTTTCTGTGTGGGTTGCCATCTTCACAGCATTGGATCTTTCAGTTCATCATTATGACTCAGGTAGTTGGCACCATATGGCTGACCCACCTGGTACCCAACTTGTTCTATTTAATATTTTTCTTTACATAATTGTTGCACATTACAAAGAGAACTTTGTGTCTGAATCAGGTGAATTTTGTGAAAGGGTGATTCAATAACTATGGGTTCTCAGGTTGATCCCCTTCACAGTGAGATGATGAGATTTAATGTGCTTAGCTTGTGGTAAGAAGATGTAGGTTCCTCCTGAGAAAAGGCTGCTAAAATTAGTCGAGAGGAAAAATCTTGGTCAAAATTTGGGAGGGACACAGAAAAAGAAAAGACACTGATCTTATGTGCACCATGCCTCTGTTTCATCTCTGAACAACCACATCTGTCTCATAGATATTAAATCTGATGGTGTGCTGCATGCATCTATTTGCAAATTAACATGCGTAAACACATTTCTCTAAATGACATTGGTTCTAGGACATATTGACAGCTTATACAATCACATAATATCTGCTGACACCTGGTTCAGAGCCAGGGTCTCGTATGCACCCACCTAGAGATTTAATACAATCATAGGGAAGCACATAAATATTCAAACATCCTACAAAGTATTGCCTTCCCATACAGATTACTTCTGTTTTTGCTTCACTGTCACAATTAAATGTTTCAGATTGTAAACACAAAAATCCATTTTTAAATGATGATTTCATTGAGGGAAAAAGCTATCTGAATTAACC
Source organism: Anableps anableps (assembly GCA_014839685.1). Lineage (NCBI taxonomy): Eukaryota > Metazoa > Chordata > Actinopteri > Cyprinodontiformes > Anablepidae > Anableps > Anableps anableps. Next base: position 9,902,218 of record CM026081.1, read on the forward strand.
TGCTTTATGTGCAAAAGCAATTGCCCCCTAAACATAATAACTGGTTGTCCCACACTGAGAAGCATTTGCCCAAAAAACTGGAAATCAGTCTTCTACATGCCCATGGAGGGATTTTGGCCCACATTGGAGGAGCTTTGACCATCATGAATAACCTGTTTAAGATCATAGCACACCATCTCAATTGAACTTAAATCTGGACTTTGACTAGGCCACTCCAAAACATTCATTTTCTGTTTTAGCCATTCAGTAGTGGCCTTGCTTTTGTGGTTTGGACTATTGTCCTGCTGTATAAATCAAGAGGGTTTGAGATTAAGATACCAAGTTGATGGTCAGACATTTTCCTGCAAGAATCAAAAAAGACAACAAGAGTACCAAATCCCACAAGGATATCACTATTTACAGCAGCTACCTGATGTCAAGTTACAATTCAAGGTCTTGCTGAACATCTTACTGTTGTCTGGCCATTAAGTGTGCAATATATTTAAAATAGCAGAAAGCTTTCAGAGTAACTGATGGTGGCTTGCCTGCAAGTCAGACCATGCATTTACATAATGCATGGCTTGAGTAAACACTATGATTACCAGGCTACACTCCAGAGTCATTTATTTGTGGCAGCAAATGCTGCATTGGGTGCAAACAGCAGAATAAATAGAAGATTAAGCAACATCACTTGAGTGTTTTTTTTCATCGCCAAGACACAAAGAACCCAGTTTGTAACATTTGTGTTTTTGGATTTCAGATTAGGTTTTCATTCGCTCAGTAAGCGACAGATGGAGACTTTGCAAAAAAATTGTTAACACTTGGTTGTGGAGGATCATTAGTATGTGAGGTATTTACATTCATACTGACAGCTTTTACCTCATGAAAATAAATTCAGAATCAGAAAACAGATGCACTGAACAGCCACATCATTAAATCTATTGACAAATGAAGTGAGTAAACATCTGCTGGCATTTAAATTAATTTTATTTGACCTCTTATCATGCAACTACAGATCCATATGTGTCATGTGGTAACAGGACTTCTCTGAAACAATGGTCCAACAGGACAACAGTGGGTTCTGGAAAAACATCTTAGGAATAGCACAAAGAGCATGAAGAAAAGCCAGAGGAACTCACTTAACCCCCCAAACTCTTTAAAACTTATCTAAGTAGGTCTCAGGGCAAAATATACTGTCCTGCAAAACTTCCTCATGTTCCCAGTTGGATTTAGGTTTGCATTTTGACTGGACTACATTATTTTATGGATCCCTATGCACTGGCAGTTTATGATATGGGTGATATGGTATTTGGCCGAGGGCAACACAGCTTGTGGGAGTGCCACAAGGAAAAAACGATTTCTGTTAGTCATACAAATTAATGAGTTCTGCAAGGCTAATCTGCATGTTTAATTTAGTGGTCGAAAATGCTAAATGCTACGTTCCTGTTTCCCTAGCCATGAACCCTTCCAGAAATTTCTCTGCCTCCTGTCCTTCTTTTCAGAGTCCAACTCTAATTTTAAGGGCATTAACAGGAAATTTTACATAAAATCAAGAAAATAGACTGAATTTGGAAGATATTTGGTTCAAAAGTGAGTGTTTTTCTTTTATATCAAGAAAACAAAAAGAAAAAAAAAAGCAGCAGCTGCTAATTTCAAACTCACAATGCTTCTGTCACCAATCATTTGTTCTTTTGTTTTCTAACTGAGTTATTTAGCAAGTTACTTGATGATGTGCATATAACTTTTATTTAAGGACCTATGTGCTGAAGAGAAATTGAGAAATTAGAATTTTTGCTGACATTTTTCTCATGGCAACATAGTTGACCTTGGTCTCTAGTACAGAGGTAGTTTCTTGCTGTCACAGCACATTCTGTACAGCTTCATTGTTTAGTGAAAGTTTAGATTAAAATGCATATTCCCCTCTGTCTGTAAATTGTGAATATATATATATATATATATATATATATATATATATATATATATATATATATATATATATATATATATCTCATTATTCAACAAGGTCTGCGTCAGGTGCTGGGGAACCAGGGCACCTTCACGAAAAATGGGTTACTGGAAGAAGACGGAATTGGGCGAGAGGTGAAAACTTGGATCTGTTGGAATGCTACTACTCAAGTAACCCTAGTCAGAGGGGTTACATGCAAAGAATGCGGGAGGAATGGTTACGTCGACATCCCCATTCAACACTAACTGCCAAACAACTAGTAGCTCAGTGTTCCAACATCCGCAAACGGCAAATGCTGTCACAACTTGAGATAGACGAGGTACAACACAAATGCTACGGCAAGGGGGAGCCAGGACGCCAGGTCAGAGGGGAGTTAGCTTCAACTCCCCACCCGCAGATTGGGTATGCAGCCCCAATAATGAACGAACCATCACAGCTGAACGAGGCAGCAACTGACCTGAGAGGTAGGATCGTGGCCCGAATGAACACCAGGCAATCCCGATGCCAATTACAACGGCTGAGTGAAGTACCATCAGAAAGTCTCATTGAAGATGTGAATGCAGCATTGAGAACGATCCCTACCAACACCATAACGGAAACCAATGAGCTGGTGTACAACTCAGCATCAGTGATCCTTGAGATGCTCGGCTATAGGAGCAACCATGAGATTCAATACCCACCATGGAAAAGACGGTTAGAGGCTAAAATCAAGGTAACAAGGAGGGAAGTGAGCCAATTGTCAGAGCTCCAAAGAGGTGCAATCAAAAGACCGGTACCCAAGCGGTACAGCCAGATGCCCATACCTGAAGCGCTCGAAACTGCCAAACAAAGGCTCCAAGCCTTGGCCAGTCGCCTAAAGAGGTACACGAGAGAAAATGAAGCCAGGAGGATTAACCGGCTCTTCTCCACCCAACCAGCTAAAGTGTACTCTCAATGGCAGGGTAATAACAACAGAGCAGACCCACCAAGGCTGGAGACCCAACAGTACTGGAAAGGCATATGGGAAAGGGAGGCGACCCACAACAGCAATGCACAGTGGCTAATCTCTCTACGAGATGACCACAGCAACCTCCCTGAGCAAGCCCCAGTAACTATCACAGTGGCAGATGTCCAAGAAAGAGTCTCAGGTATGAAAAACTGGACAGCACCAGGTCCTGACATGATCCATGCCTACTGGCTAAAGAAACTCACTGCCCTCCATGAGCGACTGGCAGCTCAAATGAACCAGCTGCTACAAAGTGGGACTCACCCTGAATGGTTAACTGAAGGGCGCACAATCCTGATCCAGAAGGATCCTTCAAAGGGTTCGGTCCCATCCAACTATCGGCCAATAACCTGTCTCTCTACAACATGGAAGCTCATGTCAGGCATCATAGCAGCTAAGATAAGTGGGCACATGGATAAATACATGAGTACAGCACAGAAGGGCATCGGCATAAATACCAGAGGAACCAAACACCAACTCCTGGTAGACCAAACAGTCGCCCGAGACTGCAAAACCCGACACACCAACCTGTGCACGGCTTGGATTGATTACAAGAAAGCCTATGACTCAATGCCACACACTTGGATCATTGAATGCTTAGAGATGTACAACATCAACAGGACTCTAAGAGCCTTCATTGCAGCCTCGATGGGGATGTGGAAAACCACCCTTGAAGCCAACTACAAGCCAATTGCACAAGTGTCCATCAAATGTGGCATATACCAAGGAGACGCTCTGTCCCCACTGCTGTTCTGCATAGGTCTGAACCCCCTCAGCCAAGTCATCAACAAGACTGGCTACGGATACCGACTCAAGAACGGAGCCACCATCAGTCACCTCCTCTACATGGATGACATCAAGCTGTACGCTAAGAGCAAACGAGACATCGACTCACTGATCCACACCACCAGGATCTACAGCACTGACATTGGGATGTCATTCGGACTAGAGAAGTGTGGTCGGATGGTTACACAGAGAGGGAAGGTCATCCACACAGAAGGGGTCTCACTCCCAGAGGGAACAATAGCAGACATTGAGGACAGTTACAAGTACCTGGGAATACCACAAGCAAATGGCAGCCTCGATGAGGTCACAAGGAAAGGAGCCACGGCCAAATACCTCCAACGAGTAAGGCAAGTCCTGAGAAGCCAGCTCAACGGCAAGAACAAGATCCGTGCGATAAACAGCTATGCCTTGCCAGTAATCAGATACCCTGCAGGAATAATAAGCTGGCCAAAGGAAGAGATAAAGACCATGGATGTTAAAACTCGGAAACTACTAACCATGCATGGAGGGTTCCACCCTAAATCCAGCATCCTGAGACTATACGCGAGCCGTAAGGATGGAGGCAGAGGACTAGTGAGTGTGAGAGCCACTGTCCAGGATGAAACATCCAAGATCCATAAATACATCAAGGTCAAAGCCTCAACCGACGATGTGCTCAGCGAATGTCTCAAACAATGGGGACCAGAGGATGAGGTGCTGGAGGAACCATCATGGGAGGATAAGCCCCTACATGGGATGTACCACCGACAAATAACTGAAGTGGCTGATATCAGGAAATCCTACCAATGGCTGGAAAAAGCTGGACTCAAGGACAACACAGAGGCACTCATCCTGGCTGCACAGGAACAGGCCCTAAACACCAGAGCAATAGAGGCTCAGATCTACCACACCAGACAAGATCCAAGGTGTAGATTGTGCAAGGAGGCCCCTGAGACAGTCCAACACATAACAGCAGGGTGCAAGATGCTGGCAGGGAAAGCGTACATGGAACGTCATAACCAAGTGGCGGGCATAGTGTACAGAAACATCTGTGCAGGGTATGGACTGGAAGCCCCGAGATCAAAGCGGGGCACACCCCCAAAGGTGGTGGAGAATGACCGAGCTAAGATCCTGTGGGACTTCCAGATCCAGACAGACAAAATGGTAATGGCGAACCAACCGGACATCGTGGTGGTGGATAAACAACAGAGGAAAGCCGTTGTGGTGGATGTAGCAATACCAAACGATTGCAACATCAGGAAAAAGGAACACGAGAAAGTGGAGAAATACCAGGGCCTCAGAGAGGAACTGGAGAAGGCCTGGAAGGTGAAGACCACAGTGGTGCCTGTGGTCATCGGGGCCCTCGGGGCAGTCACCCCCAAACTGGAGCAGTGGCTAAAACAGATCCCAGGAACAACGTCAGACATCTCAGTCCAGAAATGCGCAGTTCTCGGCACAGCCAAGATACTACGCAGAACCCTCAAGCTCCCAGGCCTCTGGTAGAGGACCCGAGCTCAGAGGTTGAGAAAGACCACCCGTGGAGGGTGAGAAGGGAATTTTTTTTATTTTATATATATATATATATATATATATATATATATATATATATATATATATATATATATATATATATATATATATATATAAAACATATTGTTTTCAAAAGTTACATACGGCAGCTTTAAGGCATGAAAGATCTTGAAAAAGTGTTGTAGTACATGGCTCTCTTGCCTTGTTTCCACTGAGCAGTGCAGCATGGGTTGGTGCAGTTTCGTGTGCTATTTTATGGTCTGGCATATTCAAAAGAACATTTCCACCTACAGTTGGATTTTCACGAGGCAGGCAGGGTTAAACCCAAACTCCTAGCATTGCGTCATACTAGTGCAACGACAAATGTGACACACCAGTATGTCTCCTGCTTATCACAAGCAGTGATGTTTTTCTGTCTCTGAATCAATGGACTGTGTTGTGTGACACCAGTAGCTTATCCCTAACTGTATCGTACAGTTGTCCTCTGGACCTACAACTAAAGGGGGCCCAGGAATGGTGCGGTACGTGTCAGCTGCATGGGCTGCTTTGATAATGGAAACAGATAAATAGCGTTCTGAACCACACCAACCTGTACCGTATCGCATAGTGAAAACAAGGCATCTGAGACCCCCCTACAGAAGTTCTTTTTCCTGGGTGGAGAAAAAAAAACAACAAAACAGGCAGAGCTGGGGGATTTACAGTTATGGCCGATGAGTGAATGTAAATGACCATGTGATTTGTATGGTGGTATATCCTCAATCTTTATCTTTATTCCCTAGTAATTTGAGTTATTGATTTTAGAATATTAACCCAGTTGATTAATAACAGCAAGTCCTAACAATAAATTATCATCATATTCATTGTTAAAGCCCATTCAGTTGGGCTCTTTGTATATGTGTGTGCATGTGTTTGCAATCAATATGTGTCTAAGGTAACAGAACTAGTTCTTGGATTATGGCCAGCCATCTTCAACAAACACAAGAATAAAGAATTGGATTTCTCTTGCGACTGAGATGTCAATGGAGGATCATGTACAAGAAATAGACCTATCTACATTTTCTCACTCTATGAGGTGGGGAGGTAGAGAGGACCTACTGATGCATTGCAGATAAACTGCAGATCCCAGCGTAACCCCTCCCTTTCTTTCTTCCTTTTACACCCCCCTCCATTGTCGATGTACTCAATGACATCACTGCCTTCAGACCACCCACTATCATCACCCCACACAGATATCTACAACCTGTCACAGGCTGCCACACCTCACCATCTGATCCCGTTGCCCTCACAACTCCAACCAATCCATCTCAGCCAAACCAAGTAAACCTTTGCCCTTTAAAAGACCATGTAGAAATTAAGTTTTTCACTTTACAAAAATCAAAGAACTGTTTTACAAATCAAATGACTGGTTAAATGTTCCATTTTCTTTTAACTCTTTGTATTTAAAATAAATCTTAATATTTGTACACTGTACAGTACTGTAGTTTAAAAGAGCGGGTACCATACACAGTGATGTGGAGTGAGAAAAAGAAGCTAAAGATAGTTTGATGCAGTCGTTGTACCAATATTACTCATGACTTGGCTGTTTAATTATCTCTACCTTCCCAGCAAACACATTTGTACGTATAAAAAGATATGTTAACCCCTAAGAGGTCAAAAGGTAGCACTGAACTGCACTGATTCCTGTGTTGTTTATGACTTTATCAAAGTGTCCTTCCTCTTCACTGACTCGTATCATTCCATTTCATCTCCTGAATGTGTTTAGGACAAAACTGCAACCAGCAGCCAACAGTATGAAACATCACAAATAGCTTTTCAGAACCTTTTATCTAGCTGTTTAGGTTTTGTACCAAAATTTTAAATAATAAAAAAAAAAAATTAATAAAACTGAGCTTAATTTAAGAAAGAATATGGAAAGAGCTTACTTTTAGCAGTGAACATTTACATAATATATTATATAACAATTATGTTCTTTTATTTGTTGTCTCTACCTTATATAAATAAAACTTTTACTCAGTATTCAAAATATTAATGGATCTTAATAATTACAGTTAAAATTAAAAAAACATGTTGTTATGGGGCCTTTGAGACCAAGATGTTAACTATTGCTGCAGTTCTTTAATTCTGGGCTTTGACCTTTTTTATTTATTTATTTTTACAATCCTTCTCACCATGAGTGAATGTACTATAAACCTGAGTCCTTGTTTAGCCATGTTGGTCTTTATTCCAGTTGATTTTAGCTTTTTAATTGTTGCTCTAAATGTAGATATAGACAGGTTTCAGATAAAAAGCTACTTTCTTGCAGCTACTTACTGAGTTACAAAGATCAACATACATCTATTTTAATTAAATGACATGTTTTCTTGTCTTTTCTATTTTTAAGAATGGGTAATACAAATAGTCCTCATAAATTATTTTTAAAAGATTTCCACACACTGATCAATTTATGGAAAACATTAAGTAAAAAATGACAAAAACACTTTGGATATACTTATTTCATAAGAATAAACATGGTTGTTTCAACAAATCAAGCAATAAAATTGGAATTTGGTATGTTTTCCCTTCCACAAGTAACTTAATAGCAGAATTAAAAAAAAAATAAAAATCAATGTGAAACAATTTTTAAAATAGTTTTTAAAATATCTTTTCCAAGGTTGTAAATTCTGATGCTGTAATAAATATATCAGCTCGGGTTAAATTTTAGGATTTTGCTTAGTCCCATAAAGTCATTGCATATGAAACTTAGGATTTCCTTTACTCCTTATTTTCAAAGTAGCTAACAAAGGTTGATTCCAGCCAAAATGTTTTTATTCATTTTGTAAGAATTTAAAAAGAAGGCAAAGCAGCGTACAGGAATGGTTCAAATTGGTATTTACTCGGTTGCTTTTGCATGTAAAAAATTTAAAAAGTACTTAAAAACATTAAAAACCAATCAAATGCTTCCCAGCAGCTCTTAATCAGAAACACTGACTGTATCATGCTTTAGTTTGCTCTTTACATTCAAGCAAATCATTATCACTGAATGTTTTTGGACTTTATTGTATCAGCTATACGTATATCTATATCTTCAGAATTACAGAACAGCATGCAAACTGTGCACACTTATATTATCCCAACTATACTTGGTCTTGAGTCCATTCAAAGGATCAATGGCTTCTCTAACCCTGTGGATGTGCATCCGCAGGTTGCAGGCTAGGACGGACTAGCACCGACTAGGATGGGCTTGTCTTAACTGTTTGAGTTTGTTTCTGCTGCATTGCTTTTTTAAAACACTCCAACCTTCCTGCAATGCGCTGAAGCCTAGAACTGTTGTGTACCCACACACCCTCAGTACATCATGTTCATCACGCCACCACTGCCCTTAATAGATCCTACATGAAAAGCTGAACAGGATCTGAAATCCTGCAGCCGGTAGTAGGACATCAAAGGAAAAAGAAGCAAGTCATGGGACAAGCCGAAGGACACTGCAACATCAGCAACAGGGGAGCTTGTTGGTGAAGTGTAGTAATTTACTAAAGGTATCACAGCTTTAAAAAGGTACACACACAGTGAAGAAGTCACTGTGTCCATCTCTTTCTCTCACGCTCTTTGTCTGTTTAGCTCACTCTCTCTCATTGTCTGCCTTCCTGTCTCTGGAGCAATCTAAAATTGGCCATCCTTGATGCATTAGCTGTGCTTCTTGAAAGCTTCCAGAGGAATGCCAATGAGAGAGGATCAGGGAAATGCAGATTTTCTTTGTTGTATTTGAAAAACAACACAATAACTAGCTCAAATCTAAAAATCTATATGATTCTTGAGAACAAAAGCAACATTTATAAATTAATATTGTTTCAAGTATTTTTTTTTTTTTTGGTCTTCTTGTTGATTTAGACAGAATTATACAATAAACAGTTAAAAATGGCATGGTTTTAACACAGCATCTCTAACAACTACTAATGGTTTCACATCGATCCAAGTGACCGAATAATGAACAAAGGCATCAAGTCTGATGGTGATCAATAATCGGCTAATGAGGCCAAGTCTTCAGAGAAAACTCTCAGACAGCATAACTTGGGAGATGGGGGGTGAGGGGAGTGGTATCACATCAAACATGTGGTACCTCCAGGTGCGGAGGTATGGAGGACCGGAGGTTGGATATGATATTTTTAAAATAGGCATACAGATAGAAAAGTTTCACATCTGCACCTATGTTCTTCTATTAGAAAAACATTTTTTGTGACCTGAGAAGCAGGTGAGCCCTGTTATTAAATCAGGCTTTTACCAACTTAGCATACAGCTAAGAAAAGGGTAAATAAATCACGAGATAAAAGAGTGTCTCCCTTACATGAATAGAGAAAAAAATATCAATTATTTTATATTATCATGGTGAGACTACAGTAATTCATTGTACTTTGATATAGATCAGCAATTGATACATTCTCTGCAACTAGTGCAGAATGTAGCAGCCTGTCTTCTAACTGGTAAGCTTAAAATGAGCACATACCATCTATAGATGCTTCTCTTCATTGGCTTCTGGTGTAATTTGAATTTGCTGAATTGTTCACCACTTTAGTCAAAAAACTCTACACACTCTCAGAACACATCATCGCCATGGAGAAACATGGTGGTGGCACCATTCTGCTGTGGAGAGGCCTGACAGAGGGGAAGCTGTTAATGTCAAGAAGAATGGAGCTAAATACTGGTCTGGAAGAAACCTGTTAGAGGCAGTAAGACACTTGAGACTTTGGTGGAGATTTACCTTCCAACTAGGACAACAACCCTGAACATACAACTATACTTAACATAAGCCAGACTCAACTTCAATTGAGCATCTGTGGTGAAGATTGAACAATATAGTTTACTGATATCCCCCATCCAATCTGAGTGAGTGTGAATTATTTGGCAAAGGTGGTAGAGACATAGCCCAAGCTAGTGGGGGAATACAACTGCACGCTACATGAAACTGTAGATTTGTTAGTCGAACCTTGATTTGAGACACTAAACTAACAAGATAAGTGAAGCAGTGTTGCTTCCAGACCTTGGCTCAGCAGTAGTCAGCAGAATCGTAGCTCAGTGATTAAATGCTCTTTTGTCAATATTCTGTGATGAGGAAATGCTGCTGTTTCCTTCAGCAGGGAAACCGACTGACAGCTGACTGTCGCTGTCTGTGGTGCTGAAATGATCGGAACGAGTTAGCAATTACAATTTGGATAGAACCCAAGTAAACACGCCACCTCACTGTCTGTAAGTTTATGCTAAATCCCACACCCACGTAGCACATCTGAGCCACGTCGTTCAGACTGAGCAGGGTCCCAGGACCATCAGCTGACGGTCTGAGGGGGACGCTCCTTTCTATCCCCTCCCTTCCTTTACAGGATGAAACAAAACTGCTTGGACATGCCGTGTTAGCGGCAGAAGCTCCGGTATATAAGGAGAAGACGGAGGCTCTCTCAGTCGCTGTGAAAGCCATACACCCCTCACCTGCGCACACACACATTTATACCCACACGCCTCTGCACCGCCAGCACCGTCTCCCTTCATTCCCGTGTGCATCTTCTGCTTTGGTCTGACCGGATGAGTTACCCGGTGGACACGATAGGAAGTCCTTTCAGGAGAGTTATGGATACAAGAACAACCAGTTACGGCTACGGCCGCCCCAGCGGCACCCCCTCAAGCGGCTTTCGCTCCCAGTCGTGGTCCCGGACAAGCCCGGGCTCCACCATAACCGCATCCTACAAGAGGACCGTGAACGCACCAGCTCCCCGGGCATACAGCTCAACGGTGCTGAGTTCCGCCGACAGCGTTGATTACAGTCAAACCTCGATCCTTAACGGTGACTACAAACGATCTAACGAAAAAGAACAACTTCAGGGGCTCAACGACCGGTTTGTTGTGTATATCGACAAAGTGCACTACCTGGAGCAACAGAACAAGCAGATCGAGGCTGAGATCCAGGCGCTGCGGCAGAAGCAGGTGTCCCGCAACCAGCTGGATGACCTCTACGACCAGGAGCTGAAGGAGCTGCGCAACGTTCTGGAGCAGATCCACCGCGACAAGGCGCAGATCCAACTTGACACTGAGCACATCGAGGAGGACATCCAGCGGCTCAGGGATCGTTTCGAGGAGGAGGCTCGAATCCGTGAGGAGACGGAAGCCATAATTCGCGTCCTGAAGAAAGACACCGGTGACTCGGAGTTGGTGAAGTCCGAGTTGGAGAAGAAAGTTCAGTCGCTGCAGGACGAGATCGCCTTCATCCGCAACAACCATGAGGAGGAGGTGAGCGACCTCATCGCCCAGATCCAGGCGTCCCAGGTGACCGTGGAGAGGAAGGACCTCCAGAAGACTGACATTACTGAGGCTCTGCGGGAAATACGCACCGAATTGGAAGGCCACTCCAACCAGAACCTGCAGCAGGTGGAGAGCTGGTTCATGTGCCGCTATGCTAAGCTCACCGAGGCTGCGGAGCAGAACAAAGACGCGATAAAGTCCGCCCGAGACGAGATTGCTGACTACCGGCGCCAGCTGCAGACGAAGACGGTGGAGCTGGAGTCCGTCCGCGGGATGAAGGACTCTCTGGAGCGGCAGCTGAATGATATCGAGGACCGGCACAACAGCGACCTTGCCAGCCTGCAGGTTGGGAGACACTCCGAAAAGAGTTATTTAGAGTATTACATGGAAGAAAATATAGTATAATATGTTGTAATTAGATGAATTAACCTAAGTGTGTGATTAAATATTAAATATTTAATATAAGCCAAATGTTTTTGGATTTGTTTAAAGGTGATGACTGTTTTGTCATAATGACGCAGATTTTTTTAATTTTGTTTTATACTTTTCAAATAGAATAATTTCCCTAAACAACGACAGAAAATACTTTAATTATATCAGACAGGTTTAATTATATTTCTGCTGCATTATGACTGCGGGACTTTTCTGTCTGTTTACGAGCTTGGCAGATTTCCAGGTGGTTAAAGGCAGACTCTGCAGTGCACGCTCTTTTTTTCCTCCCTTCTATTTGGCTGAGTCAGAGGCATGGATCGATGCCTTCATTGGTTTTGTCCTTGCATCACACCGCACAGAGTTTGGAGGAGGGGTGGGGGCGGGGGTGGCTACTCTTCAAACAGAGACTCAGCTCTAGAATGCTGAATTGCGTCAGAATATATTAGAGCAACACCCTCAGCCGAGGCAAAAGTAGGAGTTTTACTGCAGTGGAAGTTCAGACAGAAAATTGAGAAAGTCCCAGACAACAGGTTGTGCAAAAGAGAATAGCTGTCATAATTAATCAGTTGTTTACTTGTTTTTTTTTTTTTTTGTTTGTTTTTTTTTTCCTTAGGAGACAATCCACCAACTGGATAATGAACTGAAGAGCACCAAGTGGGAGATGGCTCGCCATCTCCGTGAGTACCAGGACCTGCTGAATGTCAAAATGGCCCTGGACATTGAAATTGCTGCATACAGGTATAATAGTATTAAAACAATAACTATAACCAAACAATATTTCATTGGATTTACACAACACCAGAATTTAAATGTATAACAAATGTTCTCTGTTTTCATCTAGGAAACTCCTTGAAGGAGAGGAAACCCATTTCAGCACTTTCCCATATCGCCAGGCTGTCACTTCCAGCAAAATCTCAAAACCTAAATCTGAGGCCTCAAAGTTGAAAGTGCAGCACAAGTTTGTAGAGGAGATCATCGAAGAGACACGGGTGGAGGATGACAAGGTGGACATTGATGAGGCTTTGGCAGAGATAGCACAGGAGCTCTCCGCTACACCAGGAGAAGGAGGAGAGGAGGAAGAAGGGGAAGAGGAGGGTGGAGAGGAAGAGCAGGATGCTGAGGAAGAGGCAGTAGAAGAAGAGGAAGTTGTAGCTGCCACTGAAGCCAAAGTTAGTGCTAGTGCATTTTCTAAGGATGAGGATGAGGAGAAAAAAGGTGACGATGAGGAAGAAGAAGGTGAGGGTGAAGGTGATAAGGAGGGGGAAAAGGATGAGGAAGAAGGGGAGGGAGAGGATGAAGAAGAAAAGGGGGGTGAGGCAGAGGAAGGTGATGAAGAGGGGGGAGAGGGAGGAGAGGAAGAGGAAGTTGAGGAAACAGTACTGTGCTCCAAAGCTCCAGAGTCCAAAATGTCTCCTGACAAAGAGAAGGCTGGAGAAAAAGAAGGTAGTGCAGGAGAGGAGGAGGAAGCTGGTGCTGAAGAGGAGGGTGCCGAAAAAGAAGAAGACACAGGAGATGACAAAGCATCAAAAAGTGTAGATGAGAAGGAAGAAAAAGATGATGCAGAGAAAGGCAAAGAGGAAGATGAAAAGGATGTAAAAGAAGAGAAAGCAAATAAATCAGAAAAAGCTGTTGCAAAGTCAGAAGCTTCAAAAACTGAGGCCAGCAAGGAAGAGGCCCCAAAAACTGAGGGATCAAAGTCCCCTAAAGCTGAGTCTCCAGCGGCAGGTTCCCCAAAGTCTGAATCCCCAAAACCTGGTTCCCCAAAGTCTGAATCTCCAAAGCCTAGCTCCCCAAAGTCTGAATCACCCAAACCAGGTTCTCCCAAGTCTGAAACACCCAAAGCAGGTTCTCCCAAGTCTGAAACACCCAAAGCAGGTTCTCCCAAGTCTGAATCACCTAAACCAGGTTCCCCTAAAGCTGAATCCCCTAAAGCTGAATCTCCCAAACCAGAGTCTCCTAAAGCTGAATCCCCCAAATCTGCTTCTCCAAAGCCTGAATCACCCAAAGAAGGCTCACCGAAGGCAGAATCTCCAAAGCCTGGCTCCCCCAAATCAGAGTCCCCCAAGTCTGATACCACTAAAGCTGAGGCTCCCAAAGAGGACAAATCAGAAAAGAAGAGCGATTCAACAGAAGATAAGAAGGTAGAAAAGAAAGATGTTGCCATGAATGGTGAGGTGGAGAAGAGCAGCTCAGAGGAAAAAGAGAAGAAAGATGCAGACGTGATTGCTAATGGTGTAGATGAGAGCCCTGTTAAGGAAGATGGCAGCCAGAAAGTGGTGATCACCAAGACCGTGGAAACGATCACCACTGGAGAAGATGGATCCAAGCATGTCACAAAATCCATCACAGTGACAGAAACAGTGAAAGAGGTGGAGGAGGTCCTGCAGGAGAAGCTGGTCTCCACCAAGAAGACCGAGAAGCAGTCTACCCAGTCTGTCAAGGAAGTGGCAGAAGCCGAATGAGCAGACTTCAGACAGCTTAGCCAAAGTGGAAGGAGAGGAGGGGTAACTGTGAAAGGGGCATAAGCTAGAGGAGAGAACATAAGCAATCTACAAAGAACTAATGTAACAATGAAATCCATACAGCTAGAGCGATGTAATAACGAAACCACACTAAAAGCAAATTATAGAGAGAAGCCAAAATAAAACATGACAAACTTCAAACCTGCATGTTGAGTGAAAGCTTTAAGCGAGCTTTGCTGTGTCAGCGGCGAAGAGCAAGCAACTGAGACATTTTATCCTCTTTTAGGTTCTTCTGCTTCTAAAAGGTGAGCTCAGGATTAGGAAGAGGGGGTTGGGTATTTGCATGCTAGCTCAAGAGAGTGGAATACTTTCCTCTCTTATCTGTATGTTTGGTGGGAACGCACTTTAAAGAGATAATTTAACACGAGTTTGTTGAGGAGATTTTTGAGTTAAAGTAGTGGGGGTGGGTTTGGGCAGGTGGAGGGTCATCGGCGTAGACATGCACTCTACTGAAGAAGCCTTACTTGACTTGTGAAGATGCCATCTGAGCCAGAAACAGTAACAGACAATAAATATGAAACATGCGTTGAAGAAACACATAACCACACCAGTATACATCCAGTAAATGAAGCAATGACAGCTTAACAAATCTGAAAAAAACTCCTAGCCTTAAACATGCTTTTTATCACTGTCTGTTATGTTTACCTGAGAGCAACTTAGACAAATGTAATTGTGCATCCTCGTATGCATAGAATGAACTTGAATTTAATTACAGAAATAAATGAGGTGCTACTGTTTGCAGTCCCATAACTGTACTCATCTTGAACTATTTCCCAGCAGCCTTTGCTCAATAAATATCATAACAAAACCAAAAATATATTGTCTCTTGTAATTTTTTCTATCATTATACTGGGGTTTCATATGTCTGAATAAACTTACCCTACAGAGATTGTGGAAATGGTTTTTATTTTAAGTTTCTATGGTTTCTGTTTTTATCAGCACTAGTTTTGCTGTAGGTTATAATTGTTAAAAAAAATAAGCCCAATAAGAGATGACTGACTTGATCACAGGGAGGGTAATTGCCCAGACATTAGTCAGCGAGAAGTGTGTAAGACTGTGCAGTTTAAAAAAACAACCACTGAAGCAACATTGAGTTACTTATCTGATTAAGAGTGCTGCAGACCATCCACAATTAAATTAATGCTTATAACAGTCGACATCACTGATAGTGCAGACTTTTTTTTTTTTTTTTTAAATAAGGCAATAAAGGTGGGAACTGTTTAATGCTGGTGATATGGCTAGTACTGGGGTATCAGCAAGAACATTCTAGAGCCTTTTGTTTGGTATATGGCAGAGATTTGTTATGAAAGTTCTCAAGTTTCCTACCACATTGCAAAGATATGCATGTTTGACAATTTTGTGTTCACTGTTTGTGTAACACTGTGATGCACCTGAAACCTAGTCTGTGTCAGCCACGATAGGCTCCAGTATCCCAAAACCAAGAGCTGATAGAGATAAAGGAAGTAATGAAGCAGAGCTTGTTAGTAGAGCTAACAACTTGATAGAGAGGGTGAGCGACATTTTATAAACTTTTAAACATTTAAACTGCTGTCACATTTGCATTAATCTGTAAACAGCATTTCGTTTCTCTGTTTGGAGATGTTTTAACACAGCAGTCTACTATTATGTTGGCTCCAATTTAGATAGCTGTTGTTAGTGCTAAATGGGATCTCTTTCTTTAAACTGAGGATACTAAAAGAGCTTTTTGCCACATTCTTAAATGTAAAGTTTTAGACTCATACACAAATGAAAACGTAATTCTTTTTTTTGCATTTTGTCATGTGCATGTGTTTCAGAGTATCAAACTAATTTATTATCTAAGAAATTTAACCTGAGTACATAATACTATCAGTTTTCAAATGTTGATTTAATGTATTATGGGAAACAGATATACAAACCAACTTGGCTCTGTATGAAAAAAATATATTTGCCCCTAAGCCTAAAAAGTAGTTGTACCACCCTTGGTAACAATGATTGCTATAAAACATTTGCAATAATTGGGGATCAGTCTTTTATATTACTAGATACATTTTAGCCCATGTATTTAGGGTTACACCAGAGCATCTCAACTGGACTCCTTTTTTTTTTCATTGTCCTACTGCATAGCCTAAGTGCACTTCAGCTAATGGTCCTTAACTGATGGACGAACATCCTTCTGGATATTGTGGTAGAGAGTGGAATTCATAGCATTATTAATCACAGTAAGTAGTCCAAGTTCTGAAGCAGCAAAGCAGTCCCAGATCAACACACTACTACAACCACATTTGACTGTAGGTATTATGTTCATTTTCTAAAATGGCTTTAGTTTTACGCAAGATGTAATGGGATGCACTCCTTCCAAAATGTTCCACTTTTGTGTCATTAGTCCTTAGAATATTTTCCTAGGGATACCATTTTTGCTATGTCTCTTTCTAATTGTTGATTCATTAACACTGATCTTAACTGAGGGAAGTGAGTCCTGAAGTGCTTTATCAGATAGGTTCTATTTAAGTGAGTTCTTGGCAGAACTGGTTAATTACATTTATGATTTACCAAGGGAATGACTACTTTTTGCATAAATACACACACACACACACACACACACACACACACACACACACACACACACACATACATATATATCTTTTTTAAAACTAACCAACTCAATTTGAAAAGGAACTATCCCTTCAGCCTCTTTTATTATGCAGTGTTTTATACTTATGAAACACACAACCACACTGCAAAAACACAAAATCTTACCAAGCATTCTTGGTCTAGTTTTTAGTTCAAATATCTTGAGTACACTTGAAATAAGACAAAACTAATTCACAAGTAACTTATCAGCACAGGAGCCTGTCTTAAGTCAATAATTCCTTAACATTAATGAAAATGTACTAGTTATACATGGGAGATTATTTCACTTATAACTAGTACTTTTTCATCACTATTAAGTAATTATTGACTTAAAAAAAGCTCCTATATATTGCTGAAAAGTTACTTGTAAGTTACTTTTGTTTTATTTCAAGTATAAGATATTTGCACTAGAAACTAGACCAAAAATATTTTGTAAGATTTTGTGTTTTTGCAGTGCACAAGCTTAATTGTAAAAAAAAAAAAAAAAAAATAAAAAAAAAAAAAAAAATGCAGACTTCTACATAAATAGCCATCTAACTTAATCATGATGGTAGTTTAAAGGTCTAATAAATAGTGATCACAATAACCACTAATGCTTTTTTTGAGATTGGATTTTTTGTTTTTTACATGGAAGAAGTCTGTATTTATCACGGCTCCACTCTGATTAGGGATGAGTACTTAGTGGTGTATGTGTTTTGCCTCCCAACAAAACCAGATCAAAAGAAAAAACAATTTGTTTTGAAGTGTTTCACATTTTTTACAAACCAACTACTCTTGTCTTAATTGTAATAAAGAAGGATCTCTATGTGTACAGTAATCTAATTTAAATGTGACAGCAGGTTTTGAGGTTTATAAAACAGCGTTTCCACTAAGCCCTGTGACTGCTGTGGTGTTTGCACACTCATAAATAAAGATACTGGATTGGAGTTGGTGTTACTTTACTGCTTGAATCTTAGAATTCATACATCATACAGTCATGCAGCGTTTTCAATATATGTGTTCACTGACAATGTCTAAGCACTACTGCAAACATACAGCTGCTATCTTGGCAAACTGACTAGCTGTTAGCATATTAGTTATCCATGTATAACTATTTGATGTTTCTTCAAAGATGACAAGATAGCTGTCTAATGCAGGTAGGAGACTGACTGCTTATAATCTCACAACAGAACCCAACTTCAAGAAATCTAAACTCTCTTTAAATTTGGTTAAACAATGACTATCGATATATTTGTGTTGTATGTATGAGTGTAAGAGAAATAACTGATTAAAATGAGAATAATTTATCTCTGTCAGCTTTGCAGAATGCATAAGTGGTTACCAACTTAACTAGTTATAGCAAAAAGGCTCGGTTTTCATGACAGTGGCAGGTTGATCTAATTTGGCAAGTTTTGGGTTTAACAGTCACCAGTATAACACAGAACTTAGATATTTTTTCTTTTTTTGCTCTTGGAACTCAGATTTTCTCTCTAAAATCTTTTATATTATTTCAACAGGAAGTCTCACCATTTTAAATGCATTTTTTTTTAACATACTGATGTTCTGAAAGACACTGGCAGAAATGCACGAAGCAAAGGAGTTCTGATACTTGCTGAAGGCCAAACTTTGAACTGAGAGGCAAAAATAACCCACACATGTGGCTTCAAGAATCATTTCTTTATTGATTCACCCAAAACACAAACACTCAAGTTAGCATTCAGCAGTTATACATCTTACAGACATGTGCAGTCAGACTTTTGTGGTTTATTTTTGATATTGGGAAGCAGTTTAAGCAGTTTTTTTGTTGCTGTAAATGGCTATGAGACTGTTTTATTGAGCACCATGTTACCAAGCAGGATTACCAGCGCTGATGTTTTATCTGGTTATTGAGCTGTAATTTGCACTGTCGCGACCAAATTGTGCTGAATTCACTTTTTATCTTTTGTGCCTTTTTCTTCTGCAGGCTCGGGCTTGGCTGGTTTTTCTTCAACTTTCTCCTTTTTGGTGTCGTCCGTGTCATCTTTCTTTGAAGCAGCTTCTTTGACATCTTTGCCATTAGCTTTGTCCTCCTTCTTGGCATCAGCCTTATCTTCTTTCTCTTCACTTTTTTTAGATTCTTCCTTCACCTCTTTCTCTTCACTCTCTTTAGATTCTTCCTTCTCTTTCTCTTCATCTTTGGCCTTCTCGTCTTCATCCTCTGCTGCTTCTGTTTTTTCCTCCTCTTGTGCTTCTGCTTTTACCTCAGCTTCCTCTCCTTCATCTTTCTCTTCCTCAGCAACAGTGGCCTGTTCAACCTCTTCCGTTTTCTCCTCTTCATCACCACCTGAAAAAAGTTTATGCTTTTGAATTATTCTTAATTATCTTAATTATTAAACATTTATCTAAATAAATATTAAAGTTAAAAAGAACTAGCCTTCTTCATCTTTAGTCTTTTCATCTTCGTCCTTCACTTCCTCTTCTTGTTTCTCCTCCTCCTCTCCTCCCTCTTCTTCCTCTTTTTTCTCTTCCCCCTCCTCTTCTTCTTCTTTTTGCTCCTCTCCACCCTCATCTTCTTTCTGCTCCTCCTCTTCTGCCTTTACCTCCTCGACTTCCTCCTCCTCCTCTTCTGCTGGGGGGCTGGCCTCAGCTTGCTGGGCATGGCTGGCAGAGATTATTCCCTCAGTAGTGCTGGAGCTGAGCAGGCGGGAGGTCATCAGGTAAGAGGTGCCGGAGCTCAGGCTGGAGAGCATGGGACGGGCAAAGGAGGGTGCCGCCAAACTGTGGCTGTACAGGGAGGCCACGCCTCCACTCACTCCCACACTGAAGCGAGACTCCTCCCCTTCCAGAAGCTTCCTGTTTCAGGGATAAGACAAAATAAAAAATATGTTACAAAATATGTTACAATAAAAAAAGCATATTTGTCTATAGTTATTGTTGAAACTAAATATTTCAATAGTTTTTCTTAATTATAGGTAAAAATGATTTATTTAAATTGATTTACAATATAATTAACAGCATATATCATTAGTTTACATACTTTTTCTAATTTTTATTTTGTTCAATATTTATATATGTGATTTAAATTAAACTGTAATAAATACATGAATAAATAAATATATAAAAAATGTGTTTTATAAAAAAAAGAAAAAATAATAAAATAACAATCATAAAGACTTAATTTTTTACATGTTTATCATCTAGAATTACATCAGTCAATAACTGTTTCATAGTTTTTTTAAACAGTCATTATGGCTCATCAAATAGATAGCAAACACATGATTAGTTAGAGTAACTGAGCTGCAAACCAATCACCTCGACCATAGCAAGATTAGCCCCGCCCACTGACTGACAGATAAGGCTGACTAATAAAATAAATTAATATAATAATAATGATATAATAATCCCTTGGTAATGCCTAAATAATTATTTATAAAAATACAATGGACACAAATTCTAAGCAATTATTTTCACATTTAATTAAGTATTTATTAATCTATTTGAATATTTAAAGAGTTAAAGATATTTATTATTCAATCTATGCAATTCCACATTTTTTTCTAAATTGTAACATATATTAGGATTTATTTACAACTAATGTGTTGAATTGTGGTATTTTTGGCCATTCATTACACTATGATAGAAGTTGGACATTTTATTTTTATAGTTTCAAATTGGCTCTGTTAGATTAGAAAAACTGAGACAAATAAAGATGTTTGTTTCTGTTTGTGACGTACCTGGTTTTCATGGACCACTTTAACTTGATTAATCAACACTGAGGGTCTATGCATCTGCATTTGCGTCTCACCTGTATGCTGCAATCTCGATATCAAGAGCCATTTTGACATTCAGCAAGTCTTGGTACTCCTTAAGGTAGCGTGCCATTTCCTGTTTAGTGCCCCTCAGCTCATTCTCCAACTCTGCAATCGTGTCCTAAATAGAAAGAAAGGTGAGTAACCTAAATATACTAAGATCTGCATAAGTATGACATAGCACTGCGGTGTGCTTGTACTTACATGCATAGCAGCTATCTCTGCACTCTGCCTTTCCTCCATCTCGTGCAGCTGCTTCTCCAGGGAAACATTGAGGCCTCTGCATGCATCAATCTCCAGTATGCGGGCCTGCAGCTGGCGCCGGTACTCTCCTGCTTCATCCTTTGAGGTTTTAACTGCACTGCTGTGCTGAGCCACAGTTTCCGTCAGGGAGCCCACCTTCCCCCTAAACCACTCCTCAGCTGCCTGCATGTTCCTTGCAGCCAGCCTCTCGTACTGGGACCGGATGTCCCTGAGAGCACCGGACAGATCTGGAGCGGCAGCTTCAGATTCAACTGCTACCTGAACCCCCAGCTGGACCTGAGCCTGAAGTTCAGCCACCTCCCCCTCGTGGATCCTTTTGAGGAAGGCCAGTTCATCCAGTAGGGTTTCAACACTTTTCTCTTGCTCGGCCATTACTAAAGCGGCCTCATCGGCCTCGCGACGGGCCTCCATCAACTTGCCCTCAGCTTCTTCCCGAGCCAACATCTCCTCCTCATATCGACCCTGCAGTGAATTCAGGGTTTGTTCCAGCCTCTCCCTCTGGCCAAGGACAGTCTGCTGCTCTGCCCTTGCTTCATCCACAGCTGCTCTCAGAGTTCTGGCCTCTTGCTCGTACAATGCTCTGAGACGGGATGGTTCAGCATGCCTTTGCCTCAGCAGCAACAGCTCTGCCTCCAGAGCACGGTTTTGCTGCTCCAGCTCACGCACCCTCTCGATGAAGCCTGCAAAGCGGTCATTGAGCTCTTGCAGCTGGCTGCGTTCCTGTGTGCGTACAGCTCGGAAGTCAGAGCTGATCTGGGCTGCCTGGCTGAGCTCCCGCTCCAGGGAAGAGGCCGGGGAGGAAGAGGAGAACAACACCCGGCTGGGAGAGGAGTACTGCAGACGGGAGGAAGACTGTGGGGATGCACGGGAAGAGTAGCCGACATGGGTCCTCCCTCTCACCACCACCCGAGAGGTGGGCTCGACGTACAGGTGTTTGTATAATGAGGAGGCATAGTAGGGGTCGTATCCGATGCTACTCATGGCTGAGTGTCGGAGGGACTTGCTTCTCTCCCTCTTCTCTTTGTGGGTGAGGAGGTGTAAAGAGGGCTCAGGTTTAAGCCCCGACTGCTTGCTGCAGCAGCAGGCTGTGCTTTTATAGCAGGACAGAGTCTGACGCAAGCACTTTCTCCAAAATGACAATGCAGCCTCTCCAGGCTTTCACTGCAGCAGCACAAGATCAGTGAGAGCAGCTATGGGCATAGGCGTAGGAGGAAAAAGACTCAGAGAAAAAAAAAGATATGAAACCAGTGCATTTCATTTTTTTAGGCAGCAAACACGTTACAATTATTTAGATAAAGAAGAAAGAAAAACACCACCATGCTCCAGATTTATCACAAAACTTGAGCCTGGGTTTCACAGTATCAGAGACACTGAGCAGCTTGTTGTATTCATTATTTATAATGTTCTAAATATGGAAGAAACAAACTGCATACAACTGGAGATGGGCTCTCCTGATGCATCAGTTGTGACACAGTTCGCCTTCTCCTGGTAGAGATGAGAACTACAGCTGTGACCTCAAACAACCTGCAGTGTTAAAATTCTTCACAAGGAGAAGGTAAAAGATGACACAATGAAAGTGCACAGGAAATATTCCAGCAAAAACCAGAGAGATACATCATCTTTCAGTTTATTCATCTGCTATGTGTCAACTTTTCAGCTGTAATGTTTATATGTTGCCTCTTCATAACCACAAACTTTGGTATAATTTATTGAGATTGTATGTTATGCACCAACACAAAGTTATTTATAATTTTGAAGTAGAAGCAAATATGATAGATGAACTGAAAAATGTTGCTTGCATTTATATTCAGCTTGCTTTAGTAGCATACTGCTTAATACAATTTAAAAAAAAAAAACAAAAAAAACAACCAATTGCCTCACCTTAACTGTAAAGGGAGTCCATGTTTATTATTTTAGTTCCTTAAAACTTTTTTGGTGGGACCAGTGGTCACCATCGATAGTTATCAGACATGAAATAAGCAAAGATAGAAGCAGAACAGAGATACATCACAGGTCCTGAGGTCAGAAGGTGCTGAGGTGTTGGATCACAAAGAAGACTTTTTGTGAGACACAACAAATGAAAAGATGCTAGAGGAGTGCTTGACGCCATCTGTCAAGCATGGTGGAGGAAATGGGATGGTTTGGGGAGATTTGTACAGGGTAAAAGTGATACTGAAGAAGAAAGGCTAGCATTCCATTTTGCAACACCATGCCATATGCTGTGGATAGCGCTTGATCGGAGATAGTTTTGTTGGACAACAAGACAATGACCCAAAGCATCACTCCAAACTCTGCAAGAACTATTAAGGGAAGAAGTAGTCAGCTGCATTCTGTCTATAATGGAGTGGCCAGCACAATCACTAGTTCTCAACCCTATTGAGCTGTTGTGGGGACAGCTTGATTGTATAGTGTGTAAGAAGCATCCATTAACCCAATCTAACTTATAGGAGGTGCTTCAGGAATCATGGGGTGAAATTTCCTTAGATTATCTCAAGAAATTGACAACTAGAATGCTAAAGGTCTGGAAGGCTGCAATTGCTAGAAATGGAGGCTTCTTTGAAAAAAGCAACATTTGACAGGCAAAATTATTATTTCAAGTACAAATCCTTATTTCTCACATTGTCAGTGTCTTGAGTATTTTTTTCTATTCATTTTGCAACTCATCTGATGATTAAAAAGTGAGTTTTTCGGAAAAACATGACTTTTTTGGGTGCTGAAGCCCCAAGAGCAGAGATAAGGAAGACTGTAGATATTAACTTCTGTGGTAGTGCTAAGACGGTGTCCACTGTGCGTATTAATGCACATTAGGGTATATTCGGTGACTCCACTATTAAAATAGACAGTTATAAGTGTTTTCAGAGGGGGAGTCAAGTATTCAGGGATTTTAACTGTTCGAGGGCAGCTGTGGTCCCTAATCCCCGCAAATACTGGGGATACACTGTATATGGATTACGAAGGGAGAGAGAGCATTAATCAGAGGCAGTCAATAGACCCATGGCAACTCTAGAGGTGCTGGAGAGATCCACAGCTCAGGTGGGAAAATCTGTTGGCAAGTCAACTAATAGTAGTGTATTTCACAAATCTGGCCTTGTTGAAAAAAGTCATAAATCCCTTTGGGTGTTTTTCTTAGCAGTTAAAGACTCTAATAAAACCAATGTAAGAATGGATGGAGTGAAATACACAGTGATCCTTGAAAAACAACCTGTCAGAAGCTGCAAGAGATATATATTTGGGGCAGAGCACCATATTTCAGCAGGTCAGTAAGCCTAAACATATTCATAGAATTACAACTATTGTTCCTGTTTTTTTGGCACCAGTTAACCTTAGCTGTCATGCTGCTTCACACATAATTGCTCTCACTCTCTGCTAAATATGTCAAACAATTTGGCTAAAAACCTCAAAGCTGCACTCTCCATTTCATGCACTGCTGATCACCTGCTGGCAGTTTCTGCTTGGTTCTTTTCAGATCCTCCACCACCCAAGCACTTCCTTTGGCTCCGAGATCCTCTCCTCAATCCCTGACGTGTAGATGCCATCAGCCTTTCTCAAAGTCATGACTAGGGTCCAGATTCAGCATGTCAATCCAAACCTAGACCAAGGTGCAAATGCGGGCTGAATCACTGAATTTGACATACAAATTATGGAATACAAAAGAATTTGGTATTTTCTTGCATTGGATACAAATATCCAAAGTTCAACATGTCCTGTAAGTGTATGCTTACACTGACATTTGAAGAGACACATTGGTAAACAAAAGTATGTCTTCTGCTGTCATTTTTCAGTTTGTCAGCTTTGTGACCCACTCAGCTCAAGCTCAGTTCTCCTTCAAACTAACAGTTATCTGAGAGAAAACTGACTGCAGTAGAGCATAAAATTGTTCATTAATAACTACAAATAGCTTTGTTTATGAAGCAGGAAAACAGCTCTGTCGGTATGTTTTGTTCACACACAATAAATTTTCACTGCAGACATGGCAACAACCAAGCCTCATTACAGAAACAAAAAAGTCACCATTAGATATGCACCTTTCTTGACTTTCTGAAGCCATATGTTGTGACCCAGGGTGTCAATTCTAAATAAACCATAAAACTACTCCAGTTTTAAATGGCAAATTGTTTGATCACTATAGCAGCTTTGTACAACCAATTTAACCCTGTGTTGGAAAAAAGTCCATTGTCCAAAACTCCAAAGAAATAAAATATTGGTCACTGTAATGAAAATTTGCTTTGGTATACATGGAATCATGAAAAATCAAAATAGAATTTAGGAAATAATCAAATTGAATTCGGAAAATATAGGCTACTAGGTTTAGGCATCTCATTAAACGCAGACAGTGATATTTTCCATAACAATTGGAGGCTTTACCTCAGCTATTTTCATCTTCCTAAGTGTTGCACTTTAAGTTCAACTTATTTTGCTTATTCTTGTGTGTAAAGTAAGTTATTTTTTAGGCATCAGAAATACCTAAAAAAAAAAACCTGACTAACTGAATGTTAGTTAGGTTTAAATTCAGATTTCTCATGAAATTGGAGTCCTCATTGCATTTTACTGTCAGAAAATAGAGCAGCTTTGAGTGACCGACAAACAGTTGTAGGCATAACACAGCATTTGTTTCACTCGTAATTGAAGCAGATTCAGTCAACAACCCTAGTTGTTCTGGATCTTTAACCTTATCAAAAAACCAGACTCAAGACTTTAAAAAATATCTGGTATCTCCTGCTGACCACACATGGGTCCTTGTTCTCCCAAGTTTTTTCTGTTGTTTCTAAGTCATTTCTGTATGTTCCAGACTTCCAGTGTTTACAACATGAAATTTGTTTTCGAAATTACTTTGCCTGCTGCCTGCATTTAGTCCTCTCACAAACAATGAAACATAACATGTTAGAATGGCTCAATGAAACTCCAGTCATAAAGTCAATGTGTGGGAAAACTTAAATGTTAATGTTTACATATTATCTCTGTGCGGTATGCCTGAGCTTGGTCAGTTTTGTAGGACTGAACAAGAACTTGAATCTCCAGATTTACTTCAAAAGTAATTGCTGCTGTACTTGTTACTATGTTACTTTATTTAAGAAAATTCTTCCTGTTTGCTGTCTGTTGACTTCAGTTTTGCAAAAAAAAAATGTTTTTGTCAACTGCTTCTTGGGTATACTTGCAGTTCAATGCCCCCTAGATGCCAACTTGCATTTTCATTTTTCTTAGTATGTGAATCTGTGCATATAATGTGCAATGACTTGCTCAGCATTTTACACGTGAAGACTCATCTAACCTAATCAGCATCATACATTTTTGCTGTTCATTGCAGTGCTTTGCATCAATATCACCAAACATTTTTTGAATGTGAGTGCGGTGTATGGGATTTGACCGCGCCTTTGATCTGTAACCAGTGCTGTTTGTGTAATTTTCTTTTGCACTAAAGGTCAGTAGAGCCCTAAAAGGCAGTTCTGTGCTACTATATACAGTTAAAGCTGTATGACTCCGCAGGCTGAGTCATCGGAACAGTTGTGATCACACAAACTCCCCTGTGTCCACTTTTTCCCTCTCTAACAGCAGGCTCACAATCTGCACCAAGGCAATTTGTTGCAGACAAGATGCTTACAGAACTCTGGCTGATGAAACCAAGGCAGCAGATCATTAAGTCACATTTTCAACCAAATGAAAACGCTTAAAGTGGTAATAATAGACTTGTGGCTTGTTTGGTCAAGAGAAATGATGAGTGCTGAATGTCAGGCATTAAAGCATATGTAGGCTAACTGTCAATAGCCCGATTTTTTTGATGAATTTAAAAATAAAATAATTAAAATGAAATATAATTGTACTGAAAACCATTGAGACCATATTAAAAATGCTACCTCAAAGAAGAAAAAAAAGATCATCTGTGAATAACTGTTAGGGGAAACCCATAATAACTGAATGAAAGAAATGACACTTACAGCTACAGCTCGCTGAATAAACCTGGTGGGAATGTGTTTTGTGGGTTGCAACAGTGCAAAAATGCTATTTTTTAAAACTTTATTTACAATGTATAAATATGTCTGCTATTAAATCCATTTAAATGATGAAAAAGGTACATCAACAATAAAGTTATCAGGGTTGTTGTTATAATGAATTCCAAAAGTGAATCTGTATTTTAACAAAAAATACTATAAAGCCTACATTCTTTCATACAAACTTAATACAAAACCCCTAACTAGCTAATAGGTGAATACTGTCTCCAGTGTCCCAATTTTACTAAAACATATTCCATATGGTCATTCAAAAATATAACCACAGAAATTTAAGACAAAGAGGTGTGTGTTTTTTTTTCAACACGGCATCCTCCTTGTCAGTTTTTTCTGTACAGTACAAACCAAGGTCACATGATGCAGGTTGGCATTAATCCTAGAATTCCATTAACATTCTTTTTTTGGACCTCTGCCTTTCCAGTGGATCATAATTTCAGAGGAAGATGACAAGACACTCTGCTTCAGATTTCAACTTTTGGATTTTGTGGTTCAGTTTCCAAGCCAGCTCCATTATGTCCGTTCTGGGAGTTTCTGAGCACTTCTCTTTCCTGGCATTACATTTCATATACGATGCAGCAGAATATTTAGCTTCTAATACTTGTTCTTGTACAGTACTGTATACACTTGCATTTCTACGACACAACACAAAAACATAGAAAAGTAAAACAAATGTTTTGTCTATTCTGATATAAAAGGATGAAAATTAAAAAAGTATTTTTTGATTAAACATGATAAAATTTTTGCCAGTGTTTCCTAAAATTAAAGCAGTTTTTCTTGTTGTATTTTTCTTATTTAGTAAAGGGTGTAAGACGAATGTCTTTTGGAAAAGTAAAAAGAGTGAATAATGCCTGTAAAAATAGCACTTGGTTATGCTATACAAGATTAACCCCTAGTGGTCATAATAAGAAACAACACTAAAAATCAGACTTTTACGATTTATCAAGGACTTGTAAAATTAGAGATTTTGATACAAATCAGGATCTGTACAAAATTTAATGATCACAATATTTAAACATATGAATTATGATTTCTGCATATTTCCCTCACTGAACAAATAGACCACGGATGAAAAAATGGATTAAATTATATCAGATACTTTCGTAATCCCAAGAAGGAAATTATTTTGTTGCAGTAATTTATAGCATAAAATTGTGCAAACAACACAATTCACAAAGTTTAAAAGTTTATATATTATATAAAGTATAAAATTATAAACTTTAAAATGCAATGGAATTCAAAATAGTGTGTAAGGACAAAAATAAGTGGATATCTGAATATACTTTCAATTAAAATGTTACAAAAAAAAAAAAAAAAAAAAAAAAAATCAGGTAAATGAAAGACTGAATTGAAAATAGGACCAAGATAACAAATAAGTTGTACTGTATTACTAAAATGCATCGATGGCATAAAAATGAATGATGGACAAATAGAGAGACGAATGAACTGATGATGAAGACAAAATAATTGTGAATGATAGAATGCTGGATGATAGATAATAGGACAGGAATAAATAGATGAAAGACAAACAAAAAATGAATGACTGTATGGTAGACCAACAAATGAAAAAAACTGAATGAAAGATTTTACATATTTTGGACAGATGGGTGGATGCAGAATGGATGGATCCAGACAAATGGAAAAGCACATAGATGATGCATGTATAGATTGATAAAAGGCCAATGATTTGCAAACAAATGGATGGATTGATGGCTGGATTGTAAACAAAACAATGGATGGATGGCTCAGTGGATAATGGCCAAGCAAACTAGATGAACAGCTAGAAAGAGGGATAGAATCAGAAACAGAAAAATGTATGGACTTATTAATCTCATAAATACAACATTAGAAATAATATGGGACAGGGAATCAAATATGAAAATATTGTCTATACTATGTTCCCGGGTCTCTTATAACACAACAACTCTACAGCAAATGTAAAAGTCACTAACTATGAACTGTTCACAGTAGAAGTTTAATTGTCAGGCTTACAGTCATTCATTTTAGGATGAGGCATTTATGTGCAGTCAACTGCTCTTTACACTTTTGTTTCACAGATCTCATTTTAAAAGTCATGTTGCTATTTTGGTTTATCCCTGACCTCTGGCCTTCCCAGCCTTTCCCATGAGGCCAGTTGAAGTCTGGTTTATTGGCCTGCTTTGTGTGCCCATCAAAGGTTGAAAAGCTCTCACAAGTGGAGTGCTAGGGGGCCGGTCTGCTATAAAAAGATTTTGGTATATTGGTCTGGGCTCACTGTTGAGCAGCCAGTGTGTGTGAGAGAGCAACTTAGAAGGGCTGAGAGCTCTGTGTCTGGTTTAGAGCTAAAATCCAAGACAAACCATTAAATATGACTGCCGTCCACCGCTTAGTTATTGTCCGCCATGGAGAGAGCGCCTGGAACCAGGAGAACCGCTTTTGTGGCTGGTTTGATGCCGACCTCAGCGAGAAGGGTATGGAAGAGGCCAAGCGTGGAGCCCAGGCTATTAAGGAGGCAGGCCTGAAGTTTGATGTGTGCTACACCTCAGTGCTAAAACGCGCTATCAAGACCCTGTGGACCATCATGGAGGGCACTGACCAGATGTGGCTGCCTGTGATTCGCACCTGGCGCCTGAATGAGCGTCACTACGGAGGCCTTACTGGCCTCAACAAAGCAGAGACTGCCGAGAAGCATGGTGAAGAGCAGGTGAAGATCTGGCGTCGCTCTTTCGACATCCCACCTCCACCTATGGATAAGGACCACCCTTACCACAAAATTATCAGTGAGGTGAGACACCTAAACGTAACCATCATATAGCTCCTGACAAATAGTCTTCACTGTTCAATATGAACAGCAACAATCTGCTTCTGTTTTGTCTAATTCCAGTCTCGGCGTTACAAGGACCTGAAGGCTGGTGAACTGCCTACGTGTGAATCCCTGAAGGACACCATTGCACGTGCCTTGCCATTCTGGAATGAGGTTATTGCCCCGCAAATCAAAGCAGGAAAAAATGTTATTATCGCTGCCCACGGGAACAGCCTTCGTGGCATAGTCAAGCACCTAGAGGGTGAGTTTTGCAGTTTGCAAGAGGACATAGTTGTTTAGTTTTTCATTTTAAAATCTAAAACTCTGAAATGGTTTGCAGAGATTTAATTCCAGAAAACAACACAACTCTGGCTGGATTTACATACAAGAAAAGTCCTTGGAATACTAAGCTTTTGATTCCACTGATTATAAATAGCGTGCAAAGACTCTAGCAGAGGAGTGTAGGGTAGAGGGTCATGAGTCTGGTTCCCATTACAGTCACGACCTTTATGTCGAAAGGTTGTACATTTTTAAGCAGTGGTCAGGGATGAATAAGGGCGTTACATTCACTGGGCATAACAGACGAGCTGTTGGGCAAAAGATAAGACAGGCAGATGAGTTTTATCTATATATATATATATATATATATATATATATATATATATATATATATATATGTATGTGTGTGTGTGTGTGTGTGTGTGTGTGTGTGTGTGTGTGTGTGTGTTATTAGCATAAAGAAATAGATAAAAAAAAAACTCAATGGAAGTCCAAAAATGTCACAATTTAATAAAACATTAAACAATTACTTTAATGTGTCACTAATTCGTTAAAGCTAGAAGGAAATACATGGATAGACTAAATATTTTAATGTCATTAATACAATATTTATTTCATTCACAAAAAGCATCTCAAACTATTTTATTATATTTTTAAGATAATTTTATTTTTACTGTGTGCAAAATATGAATTTTATTTTTAACAGTCTGCCATAACATCAGAGTCAGTGGGAGGGTCCAATACTGCACTATTCAGGTTAATTGGTCTGTTATAGACTTCCTGTGCAGTTTTAACCAACCTAACATTGGGGGCAACTTCACAGAAACACTGACACATTTTTTTTTTGATGCACTTCACTTCTACAAGAACCAGAAATTTGAAATTCATTGAAATAAATCTAAAAGTAAACTTACTGAAATTATGTATTTAATAAATTCTTCACCCATTTAAATAATTAAGGGTACTTAACATATATAATTGATTTAATTAATCTATCACACTGTGACATGATAGTACTCAAAGGACCCGCTCTGATTTTGTATACTAATAGTACTGTTATCTTGACATATATTTGTATCAGTTCAGATACTCTGACACTTCTGATTTCAGGGTGTTTTGTTGTCTTTTCCAGGTATGTCTGATGCAGCCATCATGGAGCTGAACCTTCCGACAGGAATCCCAATTGTTTACGAACTGGATGCAGACCTGAAGCCGGTTAAGCCAATGTCTTTCCTTGGTGATGAGGAAACCGTGAAGAAGGCCATGGAGGCTGTGGCTGCTCAGGGCAAAGCCAAGAAGTAAGCCTGCTTTGGAGGTTCCATGAGGAGGCAGAAAATGAGACTTTTCATCCCTTAATTCTTCCAGCTTTTCCTGATATTTCATTCCAAATTTGGGAAATGGTTAATGGTTCTTTGGGAGAATGGCCAGGTCCCCACATTTTACACAACACCACATCACTAAGCCCTTTTAAATTGTGGCCAAGCTCTATTTTGTAGGGTTCACCACTCTGGCACATCCAATAAATAAGTCATGTTTGTATGTCTGCCTTTTTCTTATTTTCGCATCTTTTACTTTTTTTTTCCCTCCCCTTACAAACACATGGTCATCTTTTTTCTATACATCTACACTTTCCCATAGCCATTTGGAAATCAGTGGTTTCAGCATGGCACAAAAGTGCTGTGCAATTTTATCCTGAGGTAGCACAAGTGGAGGGGGAGGGGAAAGCGCAGTCTGAGGAAAAAGTCAATAGGTTCATCCTGGCAGTAGTCCCATGATGCAGGAGACATCGTTTGTTTTCAACTCTCATCAGATGAAACAGTAAAAATGTAGAAACAAAACGGTTTTAAATGACTACAACTCACAAGTAACAGCCAGTCAATAAGACATATGGACAATGTGGGAAAAATGCACAAGAAATTCAGATATTCCACATCATGATATCATTCTTGTACTGTTCAGGTACCCTTGCACATTTAGAAAGTGCAGTAGCAAATTACACCAATGTCATTTTTGCCTTTAGGTATTATGTCTAATGTGAGTTTCCTATAATTACAAGGATAAGAATAAGTAGTGAGGATAAAAGTGAAGCTCTTATGTAAATTCTTATCTTGATTTATTAATTAGCTTTAAAGATATGTGGTACCTCCTTTGCAATATTAGAAGTGTTACTGAGTCATAATTAATTTAGTTTAAGGCAAGAGTAAAATAACTAACCATGAAAAGACATTTACAGCGACATAACTCCCCTTTATTCTCAGAGCATCAAAATAAATCCAATCCTCTTCAAGACTGCAATTCCATGAAGGCCAAAATCTCCAAGTGTATTTACAGATATGGCTATACACATGATACATACACTGTTTGAATTTTTAGATGCCATCCAATTCCTATGTAATTTACCAACTGATCAGCCAGCAATCAAAATTGGCCAATTTTCTCCTAATCAGCAAATCAAACACTGAAAAATCAGATGTTCTTCACAGTTTATTAAGTGCATCAGAACTGAAAACTTTGCTTTTTCATAGTCTGTGAGTACATGGAAAAACAAACAAACAAACAAACAAAAAACAAAAACAAAAACTGTGTTCTTAAATATAGAAGAAAACTAATATGAATAAACAAAATTTAAATAACTTGGGAAAGAAATAACATACAAGAAATCTGGACAAAGTAAGGCATATTACCACCAAGGTAAATTTTAGTTAGATACTAAAATATCAATTAATGCCAAACTTTCTATGGATCTAAACTCAATTACTTTTGTCCTATTTACATCCATTGTAAGTATTTTATTAAGCCACTTATTTTTTTCCCCCCAGTTTAATGATTATGCCAGTAGTGTACTTTAAAGGAGATCATCTTTTTTAGTTACATGTGATTGTTAAATTAAAAACAAAAGCATAATTGTAATCCACAGATCAGACCTAGAAAAAAAAAAAAAAAAAAAAAAAAAAAAAAAAAAAAAAAAAGAGGCAAAACATGGCATCAGCCAGTAAAACTCTTATCGGTTCATTTCTAATTTACAAGATGACGACAACTACTACAGCCATTCTTGATATTCTGTGTAGATTTGCTCACAGATTTTTAAAAATATATATATTGCTGTTTAAACCACCTTATGTTAATTAGTCATACCAGGAGTCCACACATTTTCTGAGGTGGAAGAACATGGAAAAGTTTAAGAACTTCTGTTACATAGCATTCATCTTTAACAAGTACTATACACAAAATACAATTTTTACAATATGTTTTTAGACACCCTGGCTACATTTTATAAATTAATTTTAGAGATTTATTTCAATTATAAAGCATCAAATTATAAACAATAACATATTTGTCTCAACATCCATATGATTTGACATTTCCCTTTTTGCTTGGTATAATTTGAAGAGTTCTTTGAACAAAACCACACCAAAGACAACAGTCTGCCTTTACAATAGTGTGCCAGTGCCACCTAGTGACTGAGTGAATAACTGAATGAAGAACTCAGTCTGGGGTGTTAAACCGATAAAAATATTGTAATGAAATGAACCAATTTCTCCATGTCTGAAATCAAATTCTTGACAAAGCAAGTTTTTTAGGCATTTGAAGTGACAGATTACTTTTACATAAGTTTGAATTCTCCACTCTGGCTAAAAACAAACTACATTTCTCTTAGAAGAGTCGAAGAGCCTTTCACAGGGGAAAAAAAACAACAAAAAAAACTGATAAAAATAATTCACCAGGGCTTTCACAGGTTTGATGCAGATCAGGCATGCTTGATACAGTCTTAAGAAGAGTTTTCATCAACATCAGCTTTAGTACTGGCTTGTCTTCTAAAGGGCTTTAAGAAGCTTGGGAGAGATACAATCTTATAAGGATTCTTCTTATATTTGAGTGCTTTATTTGTTTCTTCTTTTGATACATCTACGTATTCTCCAGCACTGGTGACATTCTTTTCTATATTGTTGATTAACTCCCCCTGGTGGAAATATTTTTTAAAAAAAAAGAGCCATTAATGCCAATCAATTTATTAGTGACATTTAAAATCGGTCCTCAATAAACATCTATATACGGGCTAGACATTTTACCTGAACTTCCAACAGCATGGCTGTGTCTGCAAATATATCATGCAGCTCTTTTATGCTGTACTCAAGGTTGATGATGTCCTGATGACGTCTTTCAATCTCAGTGAGAGCCCGACTTGAAAAATGGGCATCAGAGTGGATCTTTATGGGGAAAAGGGACACACACACACACACACACACACTTTTAAGGCCTCTATTAGCAATAGATCTGGGATTTATGAAGCCATTAAGCAGTGATTTCACCAACATTAGATATGAAGATGGCAAGATTATCACGTTGTAGCATATCCTCCAGCTCATCATCTGTTGTGACTTTATCCACTATGAAAAACAAACAAGATGTTAGGACCTGGAATCTTAAAGACCTCTGAATTAGCATGTGAAGTAGAGACAAATTAGAAATTCCAAAATAAAAATATTTTACAAAGAGTGACCGAATCATTGTGGTAAAAAAAAAGAGCTGAAAATTAAATCATGCATCTCTGGATGTTTGCCATAGAATGGCACAATTACTGTATAACTCTAAGACTCAATTAAGACAAAAATAATATTCCAAAATTATAATTGCACACAGTGCAAAAAGCAGCTTCAAAGCCTACACAGTGAACAAACTGGATAAATTAAAGAGATACACAAACACTGAGTCGGAAAGTGGTTTTACAGATTGACCTTTTCTGGCTCAGTGATACATATTTTATATTCTTACAATTTTGAAAACACTCCTGACAAGAAATTAAGGAAATTGCAACAATATTACTTCCATGTCAAATAATACAATGCTATAATTTCATGACTAGAAGTATTTTCTTGGTAAAGAATAATATCAGAATTGACTTTTTTGGCCAAGTTTATGCACACAAACAAGGAATTTGACTTTGCTCTTAAAGTAAAGATTTGAAACTTTTATTAAAAAGTAATTACTATTCCAATAGCTACTCACCAATCTCTAGCTGTCTCTGAATTTGGGCTTTGCATTTCTCTCTGAAGGAAATCTGGATCTTATGATAATTCTTCATGACTTCAGAAAACCAGCGAGTTAGATGTGCGTGCTGGCAGAAGGGAGTCAGCAAAATTAGTTTGTTGGAACCCATGGTTAATAATTCCAATGTAAGGACCAGAAAAATGACAGCCTATAACTTATAACTGGTCACATGCAATTATAACCATAAGCAGGCATGATACATCGTTAATATTCATATTTTTTATGCAATTAAACTGTGGAATTGGATTTACTGTTGTAGCATAATCTCACAAAAATAAATAACTTAATTAACTAGTTTTAACTTGGGTGCACAATTTGGTTGGGGGGATATTTTTTTTAAGTTCAGTTCAGAGTGTCTACACTTTTTCTAGTTAATTTTTTAGGTCAAGTCTTTTATAATGCTTCTTGGACAGGTTCTCATGAATGAAAACTGTTCCTCAACTGACTCACATGGATGAATAAAGGTTAAATAACAAGAAATCTGTAATGTATGACTTTCTGTTTCCCTAAGGTGTAAGAATAACATGGCACAAAAAAACAATTTCTTAGTCTTTCTTCAAAATGGGGAAGATAAGAAATGCTATTTAAGGCTGATGTTTGTTGAGCTTCATTTAACTCATTCACTGTTCTTCTTCTACCATCACAAACAAAAATATGTGGAGTTTGCTATTCCCTGCTAGGACATTAACAGGAGTTGTGTATTTTGGTCAGATGAGACCAAGTAGAGCTTTTCAGCAAATAACAGTGCTGGTGGATTTGGCTTTAAACAAAGGATGAATGGGTACAAGAGCTAGGTATGTCTCGATCAGATTTTTTTCGCCCCCCCGAGTAAGAATCAGAGTCCTTCGATTTTGAGTCTCAGCTGATACTGAGTCCCGATCTGATACTTCAAACATTTAAAAAATGAAGAGTGAAGAAACAGATCCAGGATGTCCCTTATTTTATCCACCTTATTTATCATGGAGCCGAACACTGAGGCTGTGTGAATAAAATGCAGGTATTTAATTTTTGTGCAACAGTCTTGGTATGAAAAAAAATTATTATGCAACATAACTATATTTACCATAATCCAGAGCGAGATCACCAGCAGCTTTGAGCATGCGTGATTCCATTGTGATGTGGTAACAAAATGAAGCGGGTCTCCGCTCTGCTCTACCGCAGGCTGCTGCACGACGAGCCTGCTGTCAGTTAGACTGACCGCCTGCAAGTGCTTCAGAGGTGGGAGGGGCTCACGACAGCTTTCACTGCTCACTGTAACTACAGTACTATCGGTGCTTTCCTGTTTTGTCACCAAAGTCTCCAATAAACCAGAAAAAGCTGCTATATCTGTCACTAGTCTCTTTTTTGAAAGAAAAAGTTGCTAAAGGGGTCTAAAAGTCGCTAAATATAGCGACAATGTTGCTAAGTTGGCTACAGTGCTCCCACTTCAAACAGATGCCATGTTCTGCTTCGCTTCACAGCAGTCACTGCTACACAGTGCCGCACGTGTTGTTTCGAGACAAGTTTAACTCTGTACCACCACATTACACAAGATACTGTTATTATTCCGATTTGTGTTTATGACAAATATAAATATCTCTGTTCAGGATGTAACATCCAATTCCGACTGAGTCTGAAACCACGTGATCGGACCTGATTTCCCCATCATGTGATCGGATCGGGACATCCCTAATAAAAGCACCTGCTGCCCATTCTAAACAATGGCTAGGGTTATCCTGTGGAGCAGTTTCTCTTTCAAAGGGACTTAGAAGCTATTTCGAGTGCATGTGTGATATCAATGTGTGATACCAGAACATCAGTGTAGCGGCAATGATTTGGTTTTAAAAAATTTTTGTACCCATGAGGAAGATGAAAGTATTAGCTACCAACCTGATTCCTTTGAATTCGATAGATTACCGAGTTATTGGTTCTGTTCTCATCTGATGGACAGTTCTTCTGCATTACTGAAACACATGAGACAGATCTAATATAAATGTGCACAGGATCATATAAGAACTAACTTACACTACAGAGCTCTCTTTTACCAATTTACATAGCAAAGCAAAATATTCTGAGAGTTTTTTTATGATTGAACGATGATGGACTGTAGTAGACTGTGATACACTTTATTTTCTCTCCTATTCCTTTGCCAGTCAAATTACACCCTCCTGACGTCACTCCAAGTATTTAAACAAGTCTAATGTTTGGCAAATCTGTCGCAAATTATCGTGCAAAGGGAAATATTAAAAATGTTCACAAATATTCCACAGGTTACAGCAGAAAAGCCAAATTGGCTCCATTTTGTAACACTTACGTTTTAACTTGGTTCGGACCATGTTAGCGTTCTTTCTGGTCTCGTTGTTCATCAGCTCCAGTTCATCTTTACTTCCTAAAACACAGATTGAACAAATTTCCTTTAGAGAAGGGGAAACTTCTTTTTCAGCATGTTGTTTCTAAACTAAAATATAAAAGCTTATAGCTCACTTTTCTCTTTATGATAGAACTGTAGTTATCAGTAATTTTGTATCACAACATCAAAAAAAGAATAGTGTATTTAGGCATCTAGCTAATTTAAGGAAAACTGTCAGAAACATTCCTAAACACTCGTTGTATACATGTTAAAATCTGAAAGCAAGGCTATATAATATTTTTCAGATCCAAGTTGCAAGAGTTTAACGGTGCATTGCTATATCGGTTTCTGTGCACCTCCTCCTGCTGTAGTTGTTTTTTTTGTGTATCTTTAGGTAACTAAAAGAACACTGAGTCGACACACAATTTAAAAGTCTCACTAAATATACTGGGAAGTCTTACCCTTGCTGCTGTTCGAAGAGGAGAGGATGCAGCTGTGTCTTCTTTCCATTTCCTCTGATTGGCTAGAGATTTTTTCAATGAGGCTTCTCACCTCACCCACCTACACACAAACCCCCCCCCCACCAATATTAGGCTATTTGAAATGTCCACACTGAAGCAAAAAAAGCAAAATTGCTGATTTGACAGAGTTTTCATCTCTGTTCCTTGTTTTGCACTTTGTATTACTGTTTGCATGAATGGTGCTACACACAAACTTGTGTTGCCTCATTGTTTTTGGAAGTGTTCATTTTTGGTAAACTATATTGGATCTGTGACAGTGAAAGAAAGAAAAAAAAAAAAACTGCTAATATTTGTTTTGTGTATTGGGGTCCATGACATCATATGAGGCACATAAATGAAATAGATCATCTGGCATCAGTAAACATTTTGCTAAAATAAGCAAATTTTAACTGATTGCAACAAAGATTGTAACATATTTAAAGGGGCGGTATTATGCATTTTCCAGGCACACAGTGCCATTTTATAGCACAATCAAGTAACTATGTTACCTTCAGCTATTATAAAAATGTCGTATATATCAAATATAACTTCAAAAAGAAATCTGACACCTTGAAATTGGCCCGTCTCTTTTAGAAGCTCCTGCTCTTTCCCACACTCAGACTTCAACACATCATCACAACAATGTTTGGCCATTATGCCATTTACAACTGTTCTTAGGAGCATAAACTGTCAAGTTCTCACAAACAAGTCTCAAAAACATGAATACTCATTTATAAACAACTTCTCTCCACAAATATATAAATCATATAAGAATACACATATTTTCCTAGGCACTGATTTCCTAGAAATATCTTTTTGGAAAATCAATTATAAGTCCAAATGACCCCTTTCTGAGTTCTGATAACTTTGTCTCTTAATCCAGCACTTTTAATCAAATCTGAAGAGTATTTTCTGGTTCTAAAGGCTTCTTCTGGCAGCTCTGTTACTACAGTAAGAATTCTATAAATCTGGTCAAATATGTGGGAAAATCTGTCTTTCTTAACCTTATCATATAAGAGACTAATAAAGCTGTAGGGTGCCTGTCTCCAACAGTCATTGGGTGAGAGGTGGAGCACATCCTGGACAGCTTCCCTATCACAGAGACACACAGTACACACAACCATCCACAAGGACAATTTTAAGCAACCAATTAACCAAACAGCCATGTTTTTGCGTGGGAGAAAGCCAGGGCACCAGGAAAGAACTCACACATACATGGAGAACATGCAAACTCCAACCAGAAAGACCCCTGGCCGGGATTCAAACCCTGAACTTTTTGTTGTGAGGCAACAGTGCAACCCTGCAGCTCATTTAAGATTTACTGTTGTAAAATGTAACTAATCATATGCTTTATGTGCAGAGGGAAGCTGGTTTCCTCTGCACATCGCTTTAGAAAGCATCTGTTGTTGTTAAGCCTTACAAATAATGAACAATATTGCAGCCAGAATGTGGCCCCAGCTTCTGGTTTCAATGATGTTTTGATCCATACCAGCTTTAGTGCAAACTTACCGTTTTAAAAAAATCCTCCATGTCGACTGCTCTCTCTGTTGAATTATTCATATTATCCGTTTGCTGCGATTAAAAAATAAGCAAGTGTAAATTTATTACGCCACTTTAATGTTTTTAGCATAAACAAAAACCGCTTCGCCACACACAAAACTAGCTTCTGCTCTCTTCTAAAACTTTGAATGTAAAGCCGTTTTTACCTACTTCTCAGTGGAATTTATTCACGGCTACCTAAAACTAAATACAACACAGTCGGGTCACCCTCGGGATTCACAATAAAACTCGACCTCACCTGTAGTGGATCCGTCCTTCCGAGGGATGAGGTCATGGAACGCACCTGTAATAAAGGGCGTGGGCACGCAGGCGTTTTCCCGTCCTACCTAGCAAACAAAGAACATGTCAGCCACCTGTCTTCAAGCGATGGTTAAACAGAAAATTACTGCATATATTAAAACAAAATCATGAATATTTATAGCTAAGAACTACATTTATTGCGAAAACGTGGAAATAAAATTATTCACTAAAACACTACCGTGTGGAGAGTTTTCCATTAATATGAAACTGGTTCCCGTTTTCGGATTGGTCACCATGCAAACACGCTTTGAACGAATGACACGCCTGTAGAGAACGGGCGGTTCAGCCTCTGGGTGCGCTCCTTAACGGTCAACCGCTGGACGACCGAGACAAGTGATAACCAAACTATGAAAGAGGAGTTTCCAGAGGGGGAAAGCGTTTTTGCCAGAGGTATAACGTTGGGACAACTTGTTTGAAGCATCTGAGTTTCTTAAGTATAACCACTACTCCTCTATGCAGATGCAGGATCATTGATTTTATTAGTTATTTGAGACAAAGTTGCTGTATTTGCACCCAAACTATAGTATTGTTTTCATATCAGTGACATGCTTAAAGTGGATATTCGCCACTGTCACCAGTGTCACAACGAGCACTGGACAGTTTGTCGATATAAAACTACGTGCAAACCCCGCCTACTCGGCGGACAGTTCTG
Organism: Anableps anableps; assembly: GCA_014839685.1. Classification (NCBI taxonomy): domain Eukaryota; kingdom Metazoa; phylum Chordata; class Actinopteri; order Cyprinodontiformes; family Anablepidae; genus Anableps; species Anableps anableps. The sequence goes on from CM026081.1 coordinate 9,942,758, forward strand.
CCTTCCGAGGAAGTAAGGGGGCGCACCCAGTCGTTTCATGACCTCTGCAAAGGCGAAATTGTTTACAATTATTGAAGTTCTTAAAAATTATGTAATATTTAGTATAACGAATTAAAAAATGTATTACTTTCAAATTAATTGGGTTTCTTCCAATTGACAACGTTAAAAATCCCTTAAAATAAATTAAACTGAAGCATTTATGCATTTTAATCATTTACTTCTAAGTTTACCATGCCTATAAATTGAGCAGAGTGTTGACAAACGTTTATATTTACCCAGGAGGCATTTAACAAGGCCCATTTTCCAGTTACTCTTCAAAATAGGTTAAAGGGAAGAAAAAAAGCCACATGAAAATCGCTACTTTCCTTGCTTTCCAATATTTGGGTTTAAATTATCTCCACACACAGTAAGGAGAATGAGAAGGGAGGCAAAAAGCTCATTGCATAACCAGAGAAAATACTCACTTTGGTGTCAAAGAGTCTCCACGACAGCAGATGATATTCATGGTTTTAAGTCAATAGTTGTGCGATCTGTTGTGTTGTCTGAATGGTGCACAGTGGTGTAAGTCTTGCACATGCTACATTAAATACACACCAAACAGCAGATTCTTGATTGCCTTCAGACAGAATGAAATAGTAAAACATGCTGTGAAAAAAGTTTATTTCTTTGTTGAATGCTTTTGACTTTTCCTGCTGAACGCAGTCTTTAGTTTTACTTCCCACTGCGGGCTGTAACACAAACATTTATTATTAATAGAGTTTGCAGACAACAGTAGACAGTATAATGTTTGAATCTGTGAATCTGCTATTTACCAGGAGCTTGGTGAAGGGGCAGCGATCTCTGTGTCTGCTCTCAGATCAGAAATATTGATGCCACGGTATGCTCTTTCTTTTAAACAGTAATGGATAAACCTAAGAGAGAAAATGTAGCACATAAGGCAAGTCAGCTTGAGTTTTGCTAACTGGAATACTTGGATGAAAATTCAGAGCCATACTTGTTCCACACCGGATCCATTTCCAGAACTCTCGGGTCTCCAACCACAACCAGTAGGTTTCTGGCTCGAGTCATTACCACGTTGAATCTCTGAAGAGATTCAGATTGTAAATACAGCAGCTCCCACAGCCCAGTGATAAAGATGAGTAAAACACCTTCAATTAAAAGTATCTGTTATTGCAGTAGCATACAGTCACTAAAATAAAATTGTCATTGTTTTCTTCCAGTTAGCTTTGGAGATTTTTTCTTTTACGTTTCTTACCACCCTCCTTACTGTGCATGAAGGTATGAAGGTAAGACAAACATAGATTGTTATTCCATCTTGTTTGTCAAAGTTGCAGTTATTTCAGAGTAATTAATTATTACTTTGAATATAAAAACAGCCCATTTAGGACTGAAGTTCTTGTGGCCTGAAATATGAAAATCCAAACATATCTTACTTGATTGGCAAGTCTTTCTCAGTTTGAAGAGAAGGAAAATAGTTTGGGTCAAATCATATCTAAATCTGAGAAAAAACAAGAAGTCATGGACTAATTAGAAGTTCCTTGGCAGTCTGCTTAATCTAAAAAAAAAAAAAAAAAAATGAACCAAAAAAAAAATACTTCAGTAACATTTATTTTATATCAGTTGTAGAGGTTGCCTGTTGTTATTTTTGTGGGGGAAAAATCTGCATGAGACTTTTATCTTCTGAATAAATGTACTCAGAATAAAGGATGTACTTCCCTAAATTTTTTCAGGGTGAGATTTTGTTACTATAATAAAAAATACATTCATTTTCAGGCTTTAACACATCTTTAGTTGAGATGCAAATAAATGCAGAAGGAAATCTAATGGTGTATGGGTGTTATAATAGATTAAAAAATAAAAATGAATGATTAAAAAATATCTATTAAAACAAATCTGATGGAGGACTTCAGAAGAAAATCAATATTCTATCAAAAAGACCTATTTAACATGAAATCGACCTGGGTATTTTTTCTTTGCACTTTAAAATCCACTAATTTGAAATCTAAGTAAAAAAAACAAAACATGTTGAATATACTGAGGAGTATTCTAAAATTTTCCAGAAGTTCTTATTGCGTCAGAGAAATTTCAGAGTAAGATTGTGCTGGTGCTATGAAAGATAAATATTCCTTTTCTACATATTTTTACCAGAGATATCAGTAAAAGTTAATGGCGCTGCATTATATGTACTGCCACCACTTGGCAATGAGGGGAAAAAATGATGTGTTAAAAGTACAAATCTAAGAACAAAGGGGTATTTCTAACCTTCTCATCTTTCACAAAGCCCAAGCTGAATTGTTGTTTAGGTGCAGTCAGGCTGGGATTGCTGCGCACTGTGGACACCAGGATCACATCAGACTCTTTACCCTGAAAGATCTCGACTGTGCCAACCTAAAGGAAACAAGGAACAAATGCATAGTTTATTTAATATATTTACAGAATTGTTGTAACTCCTGAAAAGTGTCATACCAGGACATTCTCTAAGTTTTCTTTAATTAGATCCTTGTCTGTGTGAAGGGCTGCATTGATCTTCTCCACCTGTCAGCACATAAAACAGGATAGTGAAGGCAAAGATAATTACAAATTCTGCTGCTTTAAGGCAAATATGCATTGATAATAAAAGAATCTCCGGGAAAATTGATCTTTATTTTATACCAATAACGAGAATTTTCAGAAGTTTTCCTCAGTTATTGTAGTAATGAAAACATCAATAATGAGCATATGATTACTTACTTGTTTTTTGTATGGAGTAACAATACCAATTTCCTTTGGTCCAATTTTGTTCAGACCATTTTTGCAACGATAGCTGATTAGGGATTTTAAATATTCTTTCAGTACATCCACCTCAGCCATATTGTAAACAGATGGGCTATTGAGGTCCTGTTCCTTCATCCCTGCAACCCCATGGAACATTAGAGGAAAATCCTGATTTCCAGGGAAACAAGATGAGGTTAGAGGTGAAGGTAAATTGAGGTCTGTGCAGGGTATTTTCTAATTACCTTCCTCGGCAGGAGTTCCCAGTTACTATACAAGCATTCCTCAAGGCAACCACAAGGCTGGAGTTCAGAGTCATAGAATAACTCATTGGGAATTTTCAGAATTGCAGGATGGGATCTGAGAAAAAGAAAAGAAGACGTAGAAACATTTGGACAGCATCAAGGGGGAAGAGGGCTTTGTGTTGATATGATATGGTGACTAACAAAACAGTGATGATCATTTCACTCTGATGCTACCGTGTACTTTTGTATTTTCGGTAATTTGTTGGATGCTTTACACCAATAATTCTTAGAATTATTTCTTACCCACTTTGGTGACCTTTGATCTAAAAGTAATTATAATCTACTTGTTTTCTAGCACAAGGAAATGTGGTTGATCCAAAATAGGGATTAGAACTGCAATGTTTTGAAACAGTGTGGATTGGTAAATCTTCATTGTATAATGTAAAATTAAACTAAGACTTGAGCATTGTCATGAATATTTATCTCCATAATTCATGTATAAAATGACAAACTGACATGAAAGGTTTTATTTAGAGGTTCAAAATAGTAAAAGTTTGGGATGAAGTGGCATTTATCAGATTCAGATTGACAAAGAGCTGAATTGATTTGTGTCACAAAGAAAATCTTCATAAAAACCAAACCTATAGTTCCTCAGCAGTTTAGTCATAAAGTAGCTGTTGAAGCCATTGGTCTTGTGTGGTTTGTACAGAGTGATTTCCATCATTAGCCTCTCCAGCATGGATACACCTGCAAACAGTGAACACTTTTATTCTAATTGAAATACATGAGTAGTCACAGTTTCTGAATGTTTCACATACCTCATCTTAAAAAAGGCAAAGACAAAGCTTATGATAAAGTTTGCAGCATTAATGGCTAAAGAAATCTGTTTCCTTTAATTTTCTTTAGGTTGTCAGATTATCTAATTACCAAAACAGCCTATCAAAGTTGTCAGTTCAGAAACGTTTGGAATTTCATAGTTTACAACTGAGGTATTTTAGTATGAAAAAACAGAGCGTTTGGGAGAACATTTCTATTTATGGAGTTTTATCTATCCATCCATCCATTTATCCGTCCATCCATCTAACTTATTTGTTATCTTGGTCCCATTTTCAATTGAGTCTTTTATTTATCTGAATTTTTTGGGTAACATATTATTTGACATTTTTATTGGAATGTTTGAAATTGTGAAATGTCAGATTGATGTATAAAGGTTTTTAAGCAAACAAAACTTGCACCAAAGTGCTGTATATTCATTAATAAACCCAGTCAAAAAAGATGTAACTCAAAAGGAGCCCAGCATGTTTTGCATCATATTTTGGTTATGTTTTTACACATTGATTGTGATAATACACAGCTTCACATTACAATGTCATTTGGTGACTTTGAACCCATCCATGTACTGAAAAGATGCTTAGAACATCTCAATGCATGGATGTGAGTCGGCGTAAAGCTTCAGTTATTACAGCTAGAAACTAATGATCAGGCCTGAAACCTGGGTGTGGTGATGGACTCAGACCTGAACCTTCAGAGACACATAAAGACAGTTGCAAAATTGGCCTTCTATCACCAGAAGAACATTTCCAGGATTAAAGGACTAATGTTCCAACAAGATTTAGAGAAACTCATCCATGCATTTATCTTTAGTCACATTGATTATTGCAACAGTGTCTTCACAGGTATGCCCAAAAGGTCAATCAGACAGCTGCAGCTGATCCAGAACGCTGCTGCACAGGTTCTCACTAAAACCAGGAAGATAGAGCACATCACCCCAGTTGTAAAGTCTTTACACTGGTTCCCTGTAGATCTGAGAATAGACTTGAAAATACTTTTGTTAGTTTATAAATCACTGAACGGCTCAGCACCAAAATACATTAAAGACCTGTTGTCATTGTATCAACCTTCCAGACCACTCAGGTCTCTGAAAAAAAAAAAAAAAAAGTAAAAAAAAAGTACTCTGCATCCCCAGAATCATAACCAAACATGGAGAAACAGCATTCAGTTTTTATGCTCAACAAATCTGGACCAAACTTCCAGAAAACTGCAAAACAGCTGAAACATTGAGTTCCTTTTAATCAAGACTAAAATCCCAACCTGTTTATAGTTGCTTTTGACCCATAATAACTGGAACATTGACCAACATATTTGATGTGTATTGATGTCTTTAATGATAGTTATTGACAAAATGTAATGTTTGTTTTTGGTTTCGCAGCCGGTGACTCTTTGATTTGTTTATGATGTTTTTATGTTTTCATGGTGTAAAGCACTTTGAACTGCCTTTTTGCTGAAATGTGCTATACAAATAAACTTGACTTGACTTGATTACACTGTATGTATAGTGCTCACCTAAGCCATTTCTCTCAGCGATCTTTGAAATAATGACAGGGCCCAACTGTTTCGGGTCACCTGCCAGAACCACCTGGCCTCTTTGAGGTTTCAGCAACCCTGTTAGAAATCAATTTAAAACACATATTTATAAAATATATACTTAGTATGGTATTTTAAACAAAGTCATCCTGCTCACCTGCTATTGGAATTAAACACTCTGTTTCTACAGCCTGGCCTGCTTCATCCACAATGATGTAACTGTAATGGCCTGGAGGAACCCCGCCTGTCACTAGCCTGTAAAAAAGAAGAGGTATATATTTACATTCAATATTTTAAGGTTAATCATTGGTTGACAAGGTTGATACAATGACAACAGGTCTTTAATGTATTTTATAACACCATATTTCATTTGTTTTGTAGAGCAATTTCTTGCTCTAATGTAACATTTCAGTCTGCTGCAAATAGGGCCAAACTTTATTTCGGTTGCTACAAAAGTTAAAATGAATTAAATAAATTATAAATAAAAACCTTCACAATGAACATGGGAATGATGTGACAACTCTCAACCTATACAAAGCAGGTTCAACAAATCTTTAAGTGAAGGAGATCAACTAGTGATACTTCAGATCTGATGATCAACTAAGTAAATCAATCCAGACTTTCTGACTCTTTCAAAATATATAAGAATTTGTGCAAAAATGGTCCCATCATCAATGAAGTAATCGTTCTGAAGCAGAAAGTTGGCCAAAAAATATTGAAATGTTGTCCCATTTCAGTAATAAGCATGGCTCAGCTCAGGGTATCCATGAAGGCTTTTTTAAATGGTTGGTATCATAGTCCCTGACAAAACTGGCTTCTTTTACCTATTGCTGGTTTACTTAGCCACATCGCCAGTGAACAGCTGCAATTTGTATAGACATATTGTAAGATCATTAATGAGGGATTTAAGAGTAAAGAAGGAATGCAAATGTGAATTTAATGCACTATAAAGCTACAGACTTTTCAATCCTATGCATAGTATTCATTTTAATAAAAAATTAGACTGGGATTTTCTATCAGCTGATTTCTTTTTAAAATTACTTCCACTAGTATTTGGGACAAAAAAAAATAAAAATCTGATTGTGAGATCCCCAATAGATAATACCTCCCAGCAGTTTGAAGGGTGGTGACCATAATCTGGTATCTCATCAGCTCCTCTTTGGTCGGTATTTCAAAAGAGTTTGTTGCAACATTAAAGCTGCAGTGCATCTGTAGTTAAAAGAGAAAGCACAAATAGGCATGTCTCATATAGATTAATATGAATACAATAGCAGTTCACTTGTACAAAAAAGACCTTATGCTATTTTCCCCTCTAAAATACTGAACATTCTTTCCTTTATTAATCCTTTATTTTAGTTGTAATGAAAAAAATAAAAACAGACAGAATCCAGACCTTCACACTTTGAGGGATCTTTTCCACTTTGTAGCTTAGAGAGTAGAGGCGAAACACTTCTTGTGGTACAATGTTTTCATCCAGGATCTTCTCACAGAGGTGGTCCGCTGTGCTGTTGGAGGGTGCACAGACCAGGATTTTGGAGTCTTGAGTTGTCACAATCTGCTTGATGACTTCAACTAAGGTTACTGTTTTGCCTGACCCATGGATGAGAGAAACCCAGATTGTATTAAATGCAAATAAGGGTGATCTTAGCATACAGAAGCCCATTCTGTACCTGTGCCAGGTGGACCAAATATGAGGTAAGGGGCAGGTTTTGCAGAACGAGCTAGGATGTGTTTAATGGCTTTTTGCTGCTCTGGGTTGTTTTCAAGTATTGGTGTACTGGAGATGGAAGATTCAATTGTAGTTACTTCAGTGTTAACAGGCAAAGCAAACTGATTTAAGATATAGTGTTGACTTTATCACACACTGACCTGACGCCTTTTAGGATCACAGGCATGTGGCATGAATTGTATGTAGAACATAGTCCAACAGGGAAGAGTAGGTCTCTCAATATATGTTTGCGCGCTAATGCTGCTGCTCTGTGTTGCATTCGTAGTGGTATTCTTTGAAGTAAAAATACAATGCTGCACCTCACACCCATGTTGAAATATTCTGGGAAGCTGAATTCAAAGCAATTGATTTAGTACCAAACAAAAGAACATGACAAAAAAACGGCCAATAAACCGTATCTTGCAAACGTGTTCATATCGCTGGAAGTTCTCCAGTTTTTGACACATTAGAACCACAAACTGCTATTGATTTCATTAGGATCTTATGTGATAGAACAACGAAAAGTACCATATATATAGGAAAAGGACATCATAGTTTTCATTTTTTAAAAAATAATTGGGAAATATAAAAAGTGTGGTGTGCATATGTATTCAGCTACCATTAGTCAGCACTTTTAGAACTATCTTTCACTGTAATTTCTTGTCTTTTGGGGTGCATCTCAACCAACCTTTTATGTTTCTTGACAGAAATTTCTGCCCATTGTTCTTTGCAAAATAACTTAAAATCAGTCAGATGGTATAGAGACTGTCTGTACACATTCAAGCCTGGATTTTAAATTCAATTTGGGACTGGACTTTGACTGAGCCACTAAAATGTATATGGATATACTTTGATCTAAAACCACCGAAATGTACAGCACTGTCTTTGGATGTTCTGATTTTAGTTATGTCCATATTCCCATAAATTCTGACCAGCTTTTTTGTCCTTACTGAAGAAGCATCACCATAGCATGATGCTACCTTGCTTCACTGCAGAACTTGCTAGTATTTCTGCAGGTGGTAGTAGGACCATAGGGAGGAGGCAATGGAGCTCGATTTTTTTTTCACAGATTATCTGTCTCATATTACATTGTCAGGACATAGTGACAGTTTTAACAAATATGTATAAAAAATATTTTTATTATCTACTGCAGCTTTAAATTAATTCACTGATACATGCTTTTGTCAAAGTCTTACGCATAAATTTAAAACGTAAACTCACTGGGTTGTTGGAAAATCATGTAAACTAATTTTATTTATTTGATTCTTCTTTTTGGAGAGGTAGGCTAAATTAATATTCTGAAATTAGACATGACAAAAAAGAAAAAAAAATAGATTACTTTCCAATCACTTTCATTGCATTCTTACATTTCATCAAATCTCAAGTAGATTTGCTCCTCATCCACATCATCAACCCATCCTCTGTATGATATCTTTTCTTCCTGCTGGTTCAAAGGAGTCACCAGTGCCTTGCATCCAGTCAGCATAACATTAGACACATTTGAGACCTCTCCTGCCTGATGCAACATTAGCGAAAACTTTTAACTCATGTAAAAAGAGGTTGTAATTTATTAGATTTCTGTGTCTCAGTTTGATGTGTCACCTTTAATAGCAGCATATCTTTTTCACATTGGTGAGTGACTATAAGTACGTCATCTCGGTTGCATTTCTCAAGAGCTGAACAGATCTCATATTCCTCCAGATGAAGCAGCAAGTGAAATCTCCAAGAATAGTTCCTCCAGTTAAGTGGGTTTTCCTTCAAATCCCTGACAAAACCCAATGATATAGTAAAAGTGATGGTACATTTCGAGCCATATGATTTTCAGTAACAACAATTTAAAGTTGTCGAAAGCCTTAGTTGTAAAATAAGTTCCAAGTATTGCATTACTATAATTGGATCTCCCCCATGTTTTAACATTTCAGAACAAAAAAATACAAAAAAATAAAATGTGTGAGATCAAAAATTGAACAGACATATCCTTGATGTTTGAAATGTCCTTAGGTATTGGATATTTTCTGAGATATACCACCGGTGGGAGAGGGATCTCACAGCTGCAGAAATGGAAAACAAAGAAGTTACATTGGGCAAGATGCTGGTCGAAATGGAAAAAGAGTGACAAACAGCTGAAGGTTTCATTAGTTACCCTGTCAGAGGTTTTCTCTTTGCAGTCTGAAAGCTCCTCTCTACTTTTGACCTGGCTTGAGAGACCTCACTCTGAGGTGTTTGACGAATGACCTCTAAGAGGCGCATAACTTCAAATGTTTCTAAACGCTGATGGTCTCTTTTAAACTTAAAGACCAGAAGCTGCTCATAGAGGCCAGAGTGGTCAGAAGAGAAATTAATTTTCATTTTGTACGATTCTCCTAGAGCCAGAATGTAAGGAAACATTTTCCATTTCATTAGCTCAGCTTGTCATTGATTTGAGTTAAAATTGTAGTATGTGAATAAAAGATGTGGAATTAATGTTTTGTGTCAGAGGTTTGCATACCTGGCCTGAGAGGGTGGTCTTTAATAGTTTTGATAATGTTTCCATCCTGATTTCTGACAGTGAAAATGTTTTTCACAAAATCAAAGGTCTTAAAGGTGAAATATATTCGTCTGACACCAGTGTTTTCCAGGCTCAGTGGGATGGATTTCTGTGTCAAAGAGAACATTTCACAAAATAGCTTCAATATCATCAGTCACAGGAACACATATTATCATACTAAAAATATATGTATGTATGTACATATGTATATATGTACAGTGGCTTGCAAAAGTATTCATACCCTTGAACTTTTCTATATTTTGTCACATTACAACCACAAACATAAATATATTTCAATGGAATTTTATGTGAAAGGCCAACACAAAGTGGTATACAATTTTGAAGTAGAAAGAAAATTATACATGTTTCAAAATTTTTTTTTACAAATAAAAAACGTAAAAGTACGGTGTGCAAAAGTATTAAGCCCCCTGGAATCAATACTTTGTGGAACCACTTTTTGCTGCAATTACAGCTGCAAGTCTTTTAAGGTCTGTCTCTACCAGCTTTGCACATCTAGTGACTGAAATTTTTGGCCCATTCTTCTTTTCAAAAAAGCTCAAGCTCAGTCAGATTAGATGGAGAGCATTTGTAAACAGCAATTTTCAGATCTTGCCACAGGTTCTCGATTGGGTTTAGGTCTGGACTTTGACTGGACCATTCTAACACGTTTTGTTTTAAACCATTCCATTGCAGCCCTGGCTTTATGTTTAGGGTGGTTGTCCTGCTGGAAGGTGAACCTCCGCCCCGGTCTCAAGTCTTTTGCAAACTCCAACTGGTTTCCTTCCAAGATTACCCTGTATTTGGCTCCATCCATCTTCCCATCAACTCTGACCATCTTCCCTGTCCCTGCTGAAAAGAAGCATCTCCAGAGCTGTCACCAGATGCTGTCACCACCATATTTGACAGTGGGGATGGTGTGTTTATAGTGATGTGCAGTGTTAGTTCTCCGCCACACAAAGCGTTTTGCATTTTGGCTAAAAAGTTCAATTTTGGTCTTGTCTGACCGAAGCACCTTCTCCTACATGTTTGCTGTGTCCCCAACATAGCTTCTGGAAAACTGCAAACAGGACTTTTTATGGTTTTCCTTTAACAATGGCATTCTTCTTCTCACTCTTCCATAAAGAACACATTGACACAGCTAATGGTTGTCCTGAGGACAAATTCCCACACCTGAGCTATGGATCTCTGCATTTGGTCCAGAGTCACCATGGGCCTCTTGGCTGCATCTCTGATCAGTGCTCTCCTTGTTCAGCCTGTAACTTTAGGTGGATGACCTTGTCTTGGTAGGTTTACAGCTGTATATTTCCATTTCTGGATGATGGATTGAACAGTACTCCGTGAGATGTTCAAAGCTTAGGAAATCTTTTTATAGCCTAAGCCTGCTTTAAACTTCTCCACAACTTTATCCTTGGTGTGTTCCTTGGACTTCATGATGCTGTTTGCTCCCCAGTATTCTCTTAACCAACCTCTGAGGCCATCACAAAGCAGCTGTACTTGTACTGAGATTAGATTATGCACTGGTGGACTCTATTTAGTCATTAGCAATCATCAGATAATTTCTGAAGGCAATTGGTTGAACTCAGAGAAAAGGGGGCTAAATGCTTTGAGACACCACACTTTTAGTTTTTTATTTGTAAAAAATGTTTTGAATCATGTATAATTTTCTTTCTACTTCATAATTGTATACCATTTTGTGTTGGTCTGTCACATAAAATTCCAATGAAATATATTTATGTCTGCGGTTGTAATGTGATAAAATATGGGAAAGTTCAAGGGGTATGAATACTTTTGCAAGCCACTGTAAGTATGTGTGTAGCTATAAAGTACAGTATGTATATTGCTAAAGACAGCAATAGAGATCTTGAATGACAAAATTTTTATGGCAATAAATATGTATATGTTGAGCCTGTGCAGAATTGACAGATCCAGTATGATTATGTGACTAATATATATTCAAATGTTGTGGGAGGATTAAACCAAAGCTTTAAAGATATTAAGTCATACTTAAGAATTGCTAGTTACTCAGCTTGGTCTCACCTCATTTTCTGTCACAGTGACAGATATTTTCTCCTTCTCTGCACAAGGTTTTGATGTCACTCTGACTTGATATTTTTTGAAGCTTGGTTCAACCCTGTGTAGATGGCAAGTTAAAAAAAGACATCTGAGCATCATGTTTCAGCTGCACTGCCAAAGATATCCATAATTCTACTAGCATATTGAGTATTCATTTTATGAGGCCTCTAATCTGTGGTGAGCCAAAAATGCAAAGGTTGGATTAAAACATGCAAGAAAAAATTAGACTTTAATACATTATCAATAATTATATCCCTGATAATCCCAAAAATCTGTCAGAAAGGTATAACAAAAAGTCTGTCTGACCAATTCTTGATTGCTTATGGAGATAAATGTTTGAACATGACAATAATTGTAGAATTTTTTTCCATGCTAAACTTCAAATAATTCTATTTTTTCAACTGTTTACCGTTTACTCTTGTATTGCTGAAATAGCTTTGCCATCTTTTGACGAAGCAGAATGTTTTGGTGGGCTTGTGTTGCCATCTCTTCTTCAGTAAATGTTATGATTGGGTTCTGGCCACCCAATGCTCCCTCTCCTGTCTGTGCATCAGACTTCAGTTGCTGATCTTGAGCTTCATCCATTTTATTCTGGCTAAACAGGGGAAAGGTTAAGTTTATTAAACAGTTTTTTTAAAAGCCGTGAGTCTTTTTTGTGTTTCTGACATTTAATGTCTCTGTTTCTGAAGTAAGAAAGAGATATTTAAATAAATTTGTTAAACGTTTGTGTCCAATCTTTCTGTTTAGCCTTTTGATTTAAGAAGGATATCCAGGTAATCAAATTACTACAGTCCAACAAATGCACCACTGTCCTTTTATGTAAGTAAATAATACATTAAAGATAACTTTAGTACTTTTTACACCTTTGTGGAGTAGCAATAACAAGATAATATTACAGGAAATAAACTTGGTCAATACAATTTTATCCAAACTTTTTTTATTTTACTGATAGGGAAATGTTTATTCGTACATTAAAACCCAAATGTACCCCCTAAATGATTTAATGAAGAAAAAAAAAAAAAAAACAATAAAACCCCCCTCTTATTTAGATGGATGTTATGAGGGTATCTATAAGAATGATTTCAAGGAATGTGTCTGGAGTCCCATTCACAACTGTTACCTTATAACTTATAGCGTTTAAGTCTAAACTTCCTAATGTTAACAAAATGCTAATAGACAGTTTTTTGTGTGTTTCACAAGAAGAAGGCTTGCCAAGAAACTCATTTAAATAGATGTCAAAACAGAAAAGGGTCATAATATTTTTGAATATAGCCTAACACATATTTACACAACACATACACATATGACATGTTTTATACACCTACAGACTGCTCTCTAAGAAGTTCACTAAATATTTGAAAGTTACATGTCAATTTTATTCACCAGCTTTAAAACTTATGCACAACAATACGCGAGTAAGATTAAACATACGTAATATAACCTCTTGGAAACATATACTTACACTTTAGTTTGTTGGAGAAGGGAGGTGGAAACCCCAGTTAATACTGAAGCTGAAGTTAAATTTGTTATTGTCTGATTGGAAAACAATGGATGTTTGAAATTTGAAAATATCTTAGCAACAGCAAGTTGGGTTTATTGTTTTCATTTATCATTCTAGAATGTTCCAGTTGAAGGTTGATGTTTTTAAAATTATTGGGTTTTTTAGTTTAATTTTTTTTTTTTTTTTTTTTTTTTTTTTTTTTTTTTTTTTAGTTGTATACATTTTACCCACATTGACGTGGTACATTATTGATTCCCTCTGCAGTTCTACCATTTCTTGTCATTTTTAACCCTGTTATTACCATGACAACAAAAGAGTTGTTTATATACAGAATCAGGTTTCAAAAGCAGGGCATCTTGAGTGAAAGATTAAATTCTCAGTAGTTTGAAAAGTATAAATACAGGAATAAAAGCAGACAAAAATGACTGGAAGGTTTCAGGTTTTTTCTTTGATTTGGGATTAAAGTACATTGCTGCTAATAAAAAAATAAAAGTATTGAAATTCTATTAAACCTGTCATTTTAAAAGATGTGATTTCTCTCAAGATCTCTTTGCTAGAGTATTTAACTCTCCTTTTTAACCTTAAGTTTTAAGATGACATCCACAAGTTCATTTATAATCATGGTTGCCTCTCATCTACTCATTTACAGTATGTAAGAACTGCCTGCACAGTAGAACTGGAGCAAAATCAAACAGGATGTATTTAAACCCACTTTTTAAAAAATAATCCCTGAAATGACTAAAAGGTTCAAATGCTTATAGGATGTCAAAACTGTATGTACTGAAAAAACAAAAATAATTGCAATAGTTATACTCCAAAGGATCATGTGGCAGTGTGTAGTGTATCAAATATTATTATTAAATTTATCAATATAACTAAATAATAAAGATTGTTGCCCTCTGTTTTTGCCTTGTTACTTCACATATCCCAATGTTGTTAGTATGCTTCAACTGAAAATTTCTTTACTACGTGGAAAAATTAATTCACAGAGTAAAAGTTACAATAAAAAAACTTCTGCAATGCACAAAAAGCCAAAATAAAAAAAAAAAAAAAATGTCTTTACTTTTTCTCTGCTGACAAACTGCCATTACTTCACTTCTGTGTCACTGCACATTTGGCAAACCTTTTATCACAGCAGGGTGGAGGCGGGAGGGACACAGGTGCAGCCATTAAAACGAATTTGATGTGTACAAAGTGGCAAGCTCTTGTAATGGCAGTGATTTATAATGCTCAGCCAGGAAATCGTTGATCAAAGCTGTAAATGTACTCGTTTTCTATAACAGTATCTGATGTGACTGCTGCTATTTATGTCAAAACAGGTCCTGAGGTTTGTTCATTTGTTTCAAAGAGCTGAGAACAAGTTTGTGTGTTTCAGCCTAAAACAATGATAAAGATAAAAATATCATTTTAGAGCCCAATACTGAAGCTTTTTTACCTGAATGAAACAAAGAGCTGAAGGCCTCTTAAATATTTGCTCCCTCATAAAAAATAGATGGAACCTTGGAGGGCTTTTGCTTCTTGTTACTGTGTGTCACTTTAGCAAACAAATTCTCAGTGTTTTTAATTTTATAGGCAATGTTTATAGACAACTTGATTTTTGATAACATGTTCAAGTGGAGTAAACAACCTTATTAGCCTCAAAGAATGCTGATTTAAAAAAACTGAAAATGACATTTCAAAGACAATACTTTGAGTTTGATAATAAATCAACCCAAATGCAAAAATATAAAATTTGTGAAAATTACATTATATTTTAAGTAAATTACAAAACCCACATTAAAAATGTATTTATGCTGCAAATGATTTGTCAGACATTGTGAGACAGACACACAAAAAGGTAAATGCAATGTTCTTTTATTTGTCAGAAGATACAAAGCACACATAAACACAGAATAATGTATTTGCACACACACACATGAGTCTTTACAGTACTGGTAGATAGTATTTTAAAGCATTAAATATTTAGGTAAGTACATCTTTTGACCACTAGAGGAAGCTTGAACATTACTAAATCAGGTCTGTATCCCTGCAGTTCAGCTTTTATAGCTGTTTTACAAATTCTTAATCAACTGTGTAAAAATTGTGTAAAAGGCTTCTAATTAAGTTATTTAAATGTGACTGGAAATTAAATGTTCTGGTATAAAATATGACTCTACAGTCACTGAAACCACTGGAAGGAATGTGTAGAAACCCTTAAAATATATTAATTACAATATTTGCTATACTTTTTAGCAGTAGCATAATCTCATACTAAACAACTGAAAAAATTCTTTGATTTAAACACATTTAGTAATTTGGCTTAAAAACCAAATTTTCACCAATAACCAGAACCACACTCATCAGCACCTATATAATTCCTATAAAATTTCCACGTGGTTTATATATATTTTTATTTTTTTAGGTTTATCAACACAGCTTGAAACTTTAAATTATCAATCCATATGACTCAGAGGCTTATTTACACCAGAAATATGCAATTTAATTGAAGCAGATGTGTGCTGACATTCATGGCTACAAGAACAATAGCTATTGCCTAAACCTACCCATATCTACAGTCAGAGCAATAATGAAAATACTTTTAAAACAACTTGGACTGCGACAAACAAGGATGGACAAGGATACAACTTTATCTTGACATCACTGTTAGCAAAGAGTGTCATCTTGGGGGTCACTAAGCCTCCATAGCAACCATCAAATGATATTTAAATGAGTAGTGGTTGTTTGGGAGCGAGTTTGCAAAATTGTAACTGCAACTTTGTGCTTTGGTTAGATGAGATTAAGACTGAGCTGCTCAGGAACAAAGGCTTTAGTTTCAAACAAAGAATAAATATGTGGAAATATACCTCATGCTTACCTTAAGTAAAGTTTTAAGGGCCTGTTTTAGTTCCAAAGTTTCTGCTTAAAGTAAATCACATCAGAAGTTCTTTGAACTACCAGACTACCAGGACGTTTTAAAGAGAAATTCTGGTGGTCACTGACCAAAAACAGATGATTGGGTCTTAAACAACAAAAAATGATTCAAAATTCTGACCAAATGTATAAAGATTTAGTTCAACACAAACAAAAGCAACCTTCTTCTCGGGATATCGCATTTTCCACACCTGAATCCTTTAGAAAATCTGTGGGTTGAGCTGAAGAGAAGAGAATGTGAGAAGATACCAGATGATCTAGTGAGATTGTGCAAAGAGAAATGATCAAAGATCCTTCTTTGTTTTGAAATGTTATAGGAAAAGACTAGGTGCTGTTCTTACTTCCAAAAGGGGCTTCTGCATAGTATTAACAGCAGGGGTGCCAATAACTGTGGCACCCTGCTATTACCCCAGGCCTTTTGGACAGCTCTCTTGTCTGTGCCTTTTCCAGATAGTTTTGTGATAGAATAACAGTAAAAGCACTATGGTACATTTTACCCTTTATAAAAGTTAATGACATTTTGTTTCATCCTTTATTCAACTGAATTTTTGACTACGGAGAAGTTTAGGTAATTAAGAAAAGTTTAAACATCTTTAAACTTACCTGGAACTGTAATGTCCAATAGTGTGTTATAAACCTTTATAAGTTGTTGATGGGATATGTAAATATGGGGCCAATTATATTTGCAACAGTTATAATTTATAACCTGCAGCAGAAGGTAATGGCAGATCAGGCAGTTTTTGTTGCCGTGGTTTTCTATGAGAGCAGTGCAAGCCCACCCTTTATCTTGTTAACAGTTTTCAATATAAATCAATAATACATGCTTCCTGGCAGGCTCAGTGGTGCTTAGTAGTGATTTCACAGACTGGTACACCCAGGAGTAGGCAGACAGACAGGCAGCTGGGAAGCAATTTTGCTACATCGCTGATGATGAGTCCCTGGTAAGGCAAGTGCAGGGGTGTGTCTAGTGTGTGTACATATATGGTATTGACATGTGCAGCTATAAATGTAGCATACATACATGGCCCCAAGCACACTTCAAGCAGGTCTTTTTGTTTTCTTCTTGCAGAGCTTGCATAAGAGTCCATTACTACTTGTATGACTTGTTCACAACTAAGAGTCATCCACTCCACAAATTCTCCCACTTGAGCTGTATATCTCTGCAACAACTTCACCCAAGTAACAATGGGACTCTTGGATCCTTCTCTAATTAAAGTTCATCTTTACTGGCCTATCAGTTTGGGTGGACAACCATGTATTGGTAGGTTTGCAGTTGGCATACTGTTTCCATTTTCATATGATAGCCTGAATGGTGCTCCATCACATATTCAAAACTGAGGGTATTGTTTTATTGTCATGGTCTTTGGGACTTTGGTTCTGTGTTTTGCTTAATTTTGGTATTTAATTTTATTTATATTCTGCTTCCTTGATTCCTCTTTGTTCCAATACTCATTTCTCCTATTTCCCCATTTCTGGTAAATGTTAAATGTCCTGTGCTTGTATGGCGCTTTATGAAGTCCAGATGGCCCCAAAGCACTTCACACTACATTCAGTCATTCACCTATTCATCCACACATTCACACACTGGTGGTGGTGGGCTACAATGTGACCAAAGCTGCCCTGGGGCAGACTAATGGAAGTGAGGCTGCCACACAATCGGCACCACCAGGCCCTCTGACCACCTCCAGCAGGCAAAGCAGATGAAGTGTCTTATCCAAGGACACAATGACTGAGGCGAACAGAGTAGGGGATTGAACTGGCAACCCACCAATTAAAAGGACGAACTCCTGTTCAACTTTAGTTACTTGCTTCCCCTCACAGCTGGACCCTGTTTCTTATCAACCACCTACTCCTTGTTAAATAATTAAATCTTCAGCTTAAATGTCTCTCAGTTGGTCAGTTCTTGGTCAAATCAAACACAGTATCTGTCTGTTTCCTCATGGTCCTCTTGTGATGTATTATTTTGAATTGCCCCCAGAACCTTAGTCTATGTAAGTTTTTGAATTTCCTTTTTTAAATAAAGCTGTTTATTTTAATCTGCCTCTGTCCTCCCTGTATGTGGATACTTGTGTTCACCATTAAATGACATTTATAACTTAGGTGTGTTTTAAACTTCTCAACAACTATATCCCTTACTTTTCATTTCTTTGACTACATGATTCTTCTGTTTATTCATTAATGTTCTCTAACAAATCTATGAGACCTTCACAGAGCAGCTGTATCTGTACAGATTGCAATAGACACAGATGGACCATATTTACTCATGAAATGGCTTCTAAGGTGCTTTATTGCACTGAATTTTATTTAGAATAAGGGGGCTGAATACAAATCCATGCCACACCTTGGATTTTTAACTGTAAAGAAATTTGACAAAAATATTTTGTTTCTTTTACTTCCTAAATATATGCTGTGTTGTCTATTATATAAATCTATCATAAAATACATTGTTTCTGGTTACAAGTTTGCAGTTATAATAAAACAAAATTCACCAATGAGTATAGATATTTTTTCAAGGCTCCACATATAAACCACTGTTTAGACAACTTTGAAAAGTGTGTGTGTGTGTGGTGGGGGGAGTGGTAGACCTGATAGTTTATTTCTCCTCAACATTTTCTTACCATGTTTGAAATTAAGGTCATCCACAGCTCTTTTATTCTTGCTCCTCAAAACTGAAGCAGCCATTCCCTAGCAATATTACTTGTTGACAGAAATTTTGTCATCTATTACAATGCTATTAATGAGGGATGAGAGTTCAGATGAGAGAGAATTCAGAGCATAAACAGGAACCAGCTACATACAAAATGCCAGTTAAAGAGGTTTGTGCTCATTACAATCAGTGATTGTTTGCTGGTTCAAGATTAAAAACTGGATCTGGTATAACCACACAATGTTCAGTTTGTGGGCTACAGCATAACATTAACATAGCTCATGTAGATGAGTCCCAGCAAGTGAAAGGAAACTTCACGAAGGCTCTGGTCTCAGTGAAAATACCCTTTGTTTTTTCAATGTGTATCCCAATTGTTTAGCAGAATGGTCTGTGTTTTGTGGTGATTGTTCCTTTTTTCATGTTTGCCTCAGTCATTTACTTACTGTTTCTCACTTCAGGCATTTTTTATACAAAACTTGTAATTTCTAGTTAGGAAATCATCCTGGAAGCACCCATGTACTGTAATGGACAATTAATACGCAGTTCCATCTGTTTTGTATGTGATAAGAGTCTACTTTGTGACATTTGCCATTAATAAAAAAAAAAGAATTAAACAGAATTAGCAACAAATAAACTTCACTATAGTAGCTAAATACTACATAAACACTTATATTGCTCTTATCATCGTAAACATGGATGCAATATTCATGAATATAACATAAGCAGTTCAGCAACACCAATGATTATTGGCCAAGACTGCTTCAAGTTTATATAGCAAGATCCTCCAAAGTGCATAAGATGAAGGGTTTTCATTACTGGCTGTAAAATTGTAAGATACAGCCTTTACTTTTTGTTTGTTTGTTTGTAAGTACATTTCTCGAGTTAGATTCTGACTGTAAAAATAACACTGGGATATAATGAGAACAACCCACCCAAAACAAAACTGCAACTAAAAATAAAAATAAAAATATAATTACACCAGACATTGCTATAGATTCTGTTTAGAATAAAACTGGACTTACATCACAATAGCCCTTCCAAAATCTTATCCATTCACCCATCTCTTATATTTGATGCTGGAGTTAACAAGTTTAGAGGTCAAAATTCCTTCCACTTAGAGCCAGCTCATTCTGGCAGAGCCCAAAGTTTTCAGGCCAAAACAGTTCAAATATCCTTGCTATGAATTGCAGGTCTGCTCCAGAGTCTCCTCTCAGTGGGACATGCCTAGAAAATCTCCCAAGGGACTCTCCCAGAAAGCATGCTGATTAGATGTATGGACCACCTCAGCCATCGACTTTCGAGGCAGAAGAGCATGAACAACTGTGTACTGTATACAGACCCAAAATCATCAAATACTGCTTTTTACACCAGTGTCCATATGGCTTTTTGATATACAAAATGTATTCAAATTCCAAAGCACTGGTCATGACCGTAATTTCACAACACAATAACAAATAGTTTATGTAAACCACTGAAGTATTTTTGCATGATACACTCCCTCAGTTTCTCTTTACATTTCTGTTGAAATGATTGCCCAATAGTAACATATTTAAAGGTTCATAAAACAGCTATCTCATACACAGCTATGACTTTTTTTTAATTGGAGTAGTTTTAAAACTTTAGAAGTCCATTTTGGTCCTGGTCCCTCTCAGAGTAGATGCTACTTTAGAGCTCAAAGAAAGATTAATTTGGATTCATTCTAAATGAAGATTCCAAGAGGCTTTATCCACTGCAGGTAAGATATTAACTGTTTATTCAGTTTCAGCACAAATTATTCACACTCCAGGCATAGTTAGGCCTCAAGTAATCTATTAATTTTGCAGACATGTTTCTTTTGCCTGGAAGTAATGAAGTATTGAATTGGCTTGAATCTGATACAAAATCTGTCAAGAGGGCTAAATGTAGAGGAATGGCAAGAGGGCCTTCCAACCTCAGAGATTAGGAGCTTATTGCCAAAGATAAATCATCAGAATACCAGCAGAAACATGCAAAAAACTGGTCAGCAATTATAAGGAGTTTACTCTAATGACAAAGATAATTTAATTGATTATTAAGGAGGGCATAAATCATTCAACATGACTTTTGTAACAAAAAAAAGTAAATTGGAAACAAATATGTTGTTTTTTTCAAAGATGATACTCCTTTTATACAGATTTAGTATCTTTTGGGAGATGTCTGTCTCATTTCATATCAGAAACAAACTTGGTTGAATTTTTAAAATCCAAATCTGCCAGGTGTATGAACAGTTGTGGGCCTGTCTATATTTACATTTGCCCACTTTTTTTGAAACATTAACTTCAAAAACTCAGGGTGCATTTGTATACAAGCCTACATCAATAAGTGTAATTCTTGTAAGACAGCAGACACATCACTATTGTTTTTTTAAAATAATATTTAAAAAAAAAAAACAATATTTGGTGTCACTCATTTGAACGAGTGAAACTCATTATTCACATTCATTACACATAGAGTAAAACATTTCATGCGTTTATTTCTTGTAATTTTGATGATTATGGCTTCGGATCATGAAAAACAGAAATTGGCAAATTAAAATGTCACATAAAATTAATAGAAAAATAATGTTTTAAACAGAAATGTCAGGGTTCTGAAAAGTATGTTTAATTTTATACACACACTTGGCTGGTTGATTAGCTTGTGGTTCTGCTGAGGTAATGGGAGCTCAGGTTCCTTTGACAGGGGCCTCCAGGTGATCAGCATTGTTGGGTGTCACCTTCCTCTTAACGATACCTTATAGATTCTCTATGAGGTTCAGGTCAGACCTGCTTACTGGCCAATTAAGCACAGTAACACAGTGGCCACTGAACCAACCGTTTCGTAACTTTGGCAGTGTGGGCCAATACCAAGTTCTGCTGAAAAATGAAATCAGCATCTTCATAAAGTGTGTCAGCAGATGGATGGATGAAGTGCTTTAAAATTTACTACGGATTTCAGAAGTTGCAGCTGACTGACACCACTAAATGACTTGGCACCCCAAATCATCACTGACTGTGGAAACTTCATACTGGACTTGAAGCAACAAGGATTTTGTGTCTTTCCAGTCTTCCTCCAGAATCTGGGA
Organism: Anableps anableps; assembly: GCA_014839685.1. Lineage (NCBI taxonomy): Eukaryota > Metazoa > Chordata > Actinopteri > Cyprinodontiformes > Anablepidae > Anableps > Anableps anableps. The sequence goes on from CM026081.1 coordinate 9,964,563, forward strand.
CCTTCAGTTAGAATTGATATCCAAACCTTACCTTCATCTGAAAAGAGGTCTTTGGACTACATAGCAAGAGCTCAGTTCTTTTTCTCCTTAGCGCCTTGTAGCCCATGTGTAGGATTTGTCTATGCTCTTGATGCACTGACTCCAACCTCACTCCATTCTTTGTGAAGCTCCCCCGAAATTCTTGAAGTGATATTGCTTGACAATACTCTCAATGCTGCGGTACACTTTTCCATTGCACATTTCCATAGCACATTTCTTCCTTCTACTCAACTTTCTATGAATATACTTCAACACAGGATTGTGTTTACAACCAGCTTCTTTAGGAATAAAATTTTGTGGCTTACCCTCTGTGTGGAGGATGTCAGTGATTGTTTCCTGGACATATTTTAAGTCAGTAGTCTTCTCCATTATTGTGTAACCTACTGACTCAGCTGTGAGACCATTTAGAGGCTCAGGAAACTTTTCCAGGTGTTTTGAGACAATTAGCAGATTAGAGGGACACCATGAATTACCAGTTTTTAACTTTTCAGTCATGTTTAGATTTTTATATGTAATAATTATTGCTGATGTGGGTTTCCCTTTCTAAAATAAGTGGTAAAAAATTCAACTTTTTTACAGGATTCAAAATTTTTTGAGATATACATGAATTTGTAAGAGTGGCCTAGTCAAATGCCAGACCAAAATCCAATGAAAAATATGTGGAAAGACTTGATGTTCAGATGTTCTCCAGCCAATCCTTACTCACCCTTAGCTATTCTGAAAAAAAAAAAAAAAATCTCCAAAGCTGGTAGAGACAAAGCTGGGAGAGACAAACCCCAAATGACTTTCAGCTGTGATTACAGAAAAAGGTGGTTATATGGAGTATTGACTCAAGGGGTTGGAAGTAAATGTACACCATGCTTTTCAGACTTATGATTCTAAAAATCTAATTTGTATATGTATTTTCCTTAATTTTTGCTGGTCTATCACATAAATCTTCCAAATTACACTAAAACATGAGGCTGAAATGTGACAAAATCTGAAATAGTTGAAGAATTAATACTTTTGCAAGTTAGTCCAATACACTTTGTAAGTCCATATATACTCTTCCATTGTGCAAAAAAGGTTAATTAACAGACAATAAGTTCCTTTCATGGAAAAGGCTACTCATAAATTAATTTTTCATGGACAGATTAAAGCTCCATAGTAAATCACTGTGTGTCATTATGGCCCACTCAAGAGACTTAAAACTTCTGGCTGATGAACCCTCAGAGGACAAACTGTCCCGAAATCTCATTATTCAAAACCAGATCTCTGGTTTTATTATATTGTGCTCTCTTTGGATAAGCTACACAAATGCCACTGTGTATGTAGCGAGAGAGTTTCATAATTATATGCTCATTCACAAAGCATGACTAATCCCTTTTTGCCCTAGGATGAACTGCTGCTTGTAATATTTAGGGCTGAAGCAAAAATGGTGATAGGAATCCAAAGAGTGTAACTGAAGGTTCATCTGACAATCAAGACTGACAAATCTTAACAAGGTAGATTCACAAAAGTTGGATTTCACTGGCTGCTGAAACACAGAATCAAGACCATGGTAAACCTGAAAACCAGATAAGAATTAAAATTAAATTAAAATAATCCATTCTGCATGGCGAGGAACACCATTTTGGATCAGAGAAAATATAAATTTTAAATGTAGCTGTGCAAAACAAAATATGAAACAAAAACTATGAAGGCAGTTTGGCATTGGCACTAAAATTCTCACTAAATTGATAGCTTAGCTGACACACTACAGTTTATTTGAGATCTTTTTGTAGAGCTCTCTTGTTACAAGTAATTTTATTTTCAGACTTGCAGACAGTTTACTAAAATAGCCTAAGGCTGCTTTTTCACAACTTGTTGACAGCTTTGAAACCTGACATCTAATTTAACCATCTCTGCACCATCTGTGCATGAATTTTTATTTTAAATGTAAAGGTTTGCAGTTAAGGTAATGAAATACAAAATCAAAGTTCATGACATCAAAAGTGATTCTGAAATGTTACCGTATCAAATAGAAACAATGAATTTAAGTTTATCCACAGGTAATGATTGAATCTGACACTGAGATATTTTCTTTTACATAAAATGACCCCTAATGCTAAATACATTTGTTTTGCTTCGATCTAAACCATTTAACTATTGCTGCTCTTGCGTTAGTGTCTTTGTCCAGCTGGAAGGTAAACCTCTACCCAGTCTCAAGTCTTCTGCAGCCTCAAAGAGTTTTTTCTTGCTGGATTGCATTAACTCCATCCATCAACTTTCCTCAGCTTCCCTGTAACCCTGCATTAAACACATCAACAGCTGTCTCCCTGACCCATCTTCTGTGTCCCTTGGTCTTCATAATACTCAACTTCCCTCAGCTTCCCTGTCTCTAAAGAAGAAATAACATCCCATTAATGGATTTATGCCACATTTGGGTAATGTGTGACTTGTAGTTGTCTTGCCAACACATTCTCCCACCTGAGTTTTGGATCTCTTCAGCTTTTCCAGTGTTCCCATTGGTTTCATGGCTGCTTCTCTGATTAATGCTATCCTTGCCAGACCAGTCAGTTTCGGTGGACAGCCACGTCTTGGCAAGTTTGCAGCTTTGTCATACTCTTTAATGGTGGCTTGACTGTGATCTGTAAATTGTTCAAAGCTTGAAAAATCATTTAAGAACCTAACCCTGCTCCAAACACATCCACAGCTGTCTCCTTGACTGATCTTCTGAGTCCCGTGGTCTTCATAATGCTCATCTTGTTTTCTAATGTTTTCTAACAACCCTTTAAATCATTCAAAGAACCAGCAGGATTTACACTGAGATTAAATTACAAAGGTGTAATCTACTTACTAATAAGATGATTTTTAATGACAGTTGCTTAGACCACATTTTTTAGGGGTATTTATGAAGGTGGTTGAATACATGTGCACGTCACATGTTTTAAATATTGTACGAAATAAAAAGCAAGTATCATTTTCCTTTCACTTCATAATAATACACTATTTTGTGTTGGTCTATAACTTACAGTGCCCATGAAATACACTGAAGTTTGTGGTTGCAACGGAAAAAAAAAAAAAAAAATCAATCCGTTGGCAATGCACTGTGAAGTGTGACCATTAGATGGCAGTATTGTGTGAGGAGAGTCAGCTCCTTTTTATGTTAACCTGTATTTTCAGCTTTGATGTGTGGAAAAGCTTAAGTTTAACTGACACCATTTTATGTCGTTGTTGTAGCTCACTTTCATTTTGTGAAAACAGAATTTTCTTCCTGGTGAACCCCCATCTCAGTGGTTTTGCTTTCAAGGATTGGTGGCTCAATGATAAACACAACAAATCAGTTTGGACTGATGATATCTGGTTGTGTCTTTGATTGCTGTCATGTTATCTAAACAGAAAGGATAAGTCTGAGAGGGTGGAGAACAAAAAATATGATTTCCATCATCCCAAATCATTTTTACTTTACATGTTTTATATGCAGCTCATAATTCTCCTTTGCTCTCCTAATTTTGGACTAAAACATTTAATATGGGCACTATTATATATTCACAGTAACTTACAATGTAAAGCACAAAATTAAAAAGAGACGGGCTAATATAATTTGAGGCTAAACTTTGAAACATGTGACTTTCAATAATACAGAGAAACTTTAAAGTATTAAGTGCTGAAGTGAGATTTTAAAGACATAGAGATCAGTTTACACACTTCTATCTTCCCACTCCTTGCCTACTGCAGTGGCCTCTTCGCCTGCCTCAACCAAAAACCCATTACTAGTATTGAGTTGTACAGAATTCCGCTGCCAGAGTTTTAACAAGAAAAAAAGAGTTGATAGCTCACTAATTCTGTTTCATCTTTCCTGTGATGGATATTTTTCTTACAGTTGTCTTTCGTAGCCTCATAGCCTATCAGTTTTGATTTATCAGACTTTTCTTGTATTATGAGTAAATAAGTGGGCTCTAAGATCCTCAGGTTGAAGACACTTTACGCACTAGAAGGAGCTGAAGTGTTTTCCGTCAAAGTCCCTAAATGACAGAGAGATGACGGAAAAAGTATGGACAACATACATTCAAAACTTATGAATGAGTAGCGTAACCTCAGTTAGAATGCTGGGTTATGATAAGATAGAACCCGGGACGCTTTCTCTTTATGATCCAACTTTGAGTAATGTTTTTGGAGAAGAATAATTAATGACTTATAAACAAAGGGGGGTTGTACAAAGTATTAACAACAAGGATTCCAATGATTGATCAATAAAAACAACTATTTCTTACTGATATTTTCCCCACTGAATAAATGAAGTTAAATGTTAGATTTTTTCATGTGAACAAATCAAAATCTACCTTTTTAACTTATCTAGACAGTCTAGCTCCACCTCAAATTCCATTAATACATCCCAAAGTGTCCATGAAAACCATCATATGACACCATTTTAAATGCATAGAGCTTTAATAACTGTCGATCTTAAAAATGCCCCTTACCTGGATTAATAGATGATGGGTTTTAGACCCTTATTAAAGCAGACAAAATGTCTCAGACATAAAAATCACATCTTCTGTACACAATCCAATGAACTGGACATAGAGAGATTATGACCTGATTATGCAGTTAGATAAAAAAATCATTAAGCTTCAACCTCTAAGGATACCCATATTTCCTGTATTATTTCAACTTTTAATGATCTCGTTTTATGTTTTTCACTGGTCTCCCATATTTTATTCATTTTGCCTGCAGCAAAATGACAGAGGCAAAAGCAGACAAAAACAACATAGATGGAGAATAAATGTTGGGTTGAAAAAGGACAGAGACAGATGAACTGTCATTTCACCAAATCTTCATAAAATAACAAAGCTTAAGATGTGTGCACATGAATGGAGAATCCCTCTGAAATAAACTGGAGTCTGACTCACAACTTCCAGGTCATATGGAGTCTTTTGTTTGTTGTCTTCATGTCATGTACCTTTGATACATGGTAGGAGCAGAGATGAGGGTAAGTTAAAACAGAGGAGAATAATTCTCATTTGTATTCTGTTCATCCAAATGTGCAGTTTTTATGAAGAAGAGAATTTAAATAACCTCTCACTCTTTAAAAGAGCACAGTGGAGCCACCACTTTGAAACTCAAGAGGAAGGTCTGGCAAGTGTGACAAATAGCACCATTTTTTGAAAAAAAAAAAAAAAAAAAAAAAAAAAAAAAAAAAAAAAAAAAAAAAAAAAAATCAGCTTCTGAACCATCTGCAACAGGACCTAAGCCAAAGAGGCCAACTTGAATACAAATAATAGCCACTGCTGATCTGTTTCATGAATTAGCACTTCAATTGAGCAATTAGAAATGAACAAATGCCTTCAACTGCCTGTCTAATTTACTGTGATAACAACAAAGACGACGACGACGATTATTATTATTATTATTATTATTATTATTATTATTATTATTATTATTATTATTATTTCCTCCTGTAATGTGGTCTTTTTGGCTGAATACTTCAGCAACGTTTCAACACAGGACATGTCTCCAAAAATGAAGGTCTTTGTCCCTGATTGCATTCACAAACTGCAATCTGGCTTTTGATGTTGCAGTCCATGTCTACACAATACTAGTTTTACTGTGGATAGTGACACATTCTCTTACCAGTGTCTGCTAACATCTTTAGGAGGTACTGTGCTTTTATTTTTCAGTTAATATGCACATTTAAAACAAAAACACATTCTTCTCTGGAATCGAGAACCCATCACCTTCCTTAGCAGTAAAATGACCGGACTGGACATTCCTAAGATGTTTACACCTGCATCTGGAATCAATTTTGATTTTCCAATAATGTGACACAAAGATGAAGTGTGTTTGAGTTGCTGCCTTAAAATACATTCACAAGTGTACCTCCATTTAGTTTAAACTTTATGAATTAACTATTAATTGTTAATTATTTAGAAGCTTTAAAGTGATTCCATTATCATCTTGCCTATCCATTGCCTTCCTGCGATGTACTGCTCGATTCAAATCTCGCTTACAGCTTAGTCTGGGCTTTCTCCCATTCACTTAGATTCTCCAGTAGAATTTCAACTGGGCAGATCAGCGAACAGAAGGGGAAGTTGTGAACAATGATGTTGATTTTCTGCGCTGTTTTAAAAATTGTAGTCAGTCTGTAGTTTTAGCAATGACAGCAGAGGAAGTAAATGAAGCCGTTCGGTCCATGTTGGCCACGCTTCCAAATATTGAGTTGACATCAGCAGCGATCTTGTTCGGTCTGGCACTTCTCTCCTTGCAGAGGGAATGGTTGTTTACAGTGCAGGCAATTTCTGGTAAGCTTCATAGCGTTGAACTGGCGCATTACATACATCACAAGACAAACGTTAGTGATTGATTAAAATTGAAAACCTCAACTGAGTCCACGCCTCCGGGAAGCAATCGTTTCCCACTAGCCAAGTAGCCAGACCCTTTGTACGAAGCAAAGTGTTGTACAAAGGCCTGGTTTTTTCCAGGATAGTCATCATCTAGCTATCTTAAATAGTTTAAAGTTATTGTAATGTTAGAATATTTAACCTGCTAAATTAGATGAAAGTCATAAAACATTTCTTCTTCTGACATTTAAGAAATCCAAATAACATTGGCTGTACCAACTAACCTGAAGCAGGAAAGGTTTAGTCTGATTTACCATCAGATGGGGCAAAAGTCACAGTGTCTTTTTATCCAGCATATGTAAATACCTCACTTTAATTGTCTCAATGATGTCTTATAACTTATGTGTTATATCATATGGTCAGCTTGTTTTGGATAGTTTTTTTCCCTTAATAAATAAAATCATTGGGTGCAGCGATAGTGCAGGGGTAAAATGCTTGACCCATATACAGAGGCCCTAGTCCTCAATGTAGCCGTCACAGGTTTGATTCCGGCCTTTGACCTTTGCCATATGTTTTCCCCCTGTCTCATAACCTGCATTCCTGTCTGACCACTGCTAAATAAAGGCCACTAGAGTTGGAAAAAACTTCAAAAATTAATAATAACAGGTAAGTAAAATCGTCATACAAAAACTGCTTTGTTTTTACTAAGCTAACCTAATGTTAAATTTTGTTTGATTTGAAATATTCTACAAAATTCAAAAACTAATATGTTTACAGTATCGCATGGCCATGTGTATAATGTACCAGTATTGCATGGCCGTATGTATAATGCCAAAAAGCGAAGTAATAGACACAACATGGAGTGTAGACTGTAACTTTTGGTTGATTAAAATGCTGTAACTTTTAATGGATCAAATCAACTCATGTTTATTGCAAAAGCTTAACTCAAAGTTTTTTAAAGGAGATAAAATACATCTTTGCTAAACATAAGTTGATGTAAAGTTAATATAGTACCTGTTGGTGTAGAAACATAACTGATTAAGGATAGTTGCTTTAAAACCCTGATGTTGAAGCTTAGAAAAACAGGACACTGGCAACCAAACCCAGTGCATTTTGTTCATCTACATTAAAATAAGACAATACTGCAAACTCAAAAGCTGCCAGTTGTTTATCAGCACAGTTGTCAAATGTGAAGTTCAAGAACAAGAATTGCACGTGAAGCTCATCTTTGGGGCATTTTCTAAAGCTGAAACAAAAATAATTTGTTTAGGAGGCTAAACATGAAATCTCTGTGTACAGAATAGGAAGTGAAGTAGGGTAACATTAAAGACAGAGAGGCTATTAGCTGACTTCAGGATAAGTCTGCTTTGCTGAGTGACAAGGCGTCAAACACATTCACAATTCAATTTACCTGAAAGAGTCAGAGAGTTGCCAGAGGAATTTCAATAAAGCAGGTGGAGGGGGAAGAGTTTAACTTTCTTTACAAGTATCCAAACTTTCAATGAAGTAAACTTTCTCTCAAAGAAATGTATTAACTTAAACAAAAACACATTCATGCTTTGTTGCAATTGCCCATATGATTGTGAGACAAAAAACAGGCAGAAAAAAATCTCCAAGGCACACATATATTCTAAAGTTCTAAAGCATCACCCTCCAGCTTTGCCTTAAAGGGGCAATATTATGGGTTTTCCAGGCGCATAGAATCATTTTATAGCAAAAGCAAGTAACTATGTTACCTTCCGTTGTTACAAAAAAGCTGTATATATCAAATATGACTTACTTCGTAATTTGGCGCCTTGAAATTGGACCTCTGTCTCTCTAAGAAAGTCCTGCTCTTTCTGAAACTCCACCTTCAGCAAGTCATCACAACAGCTAACCTTTAACAACGTTTTTACCATCATTGCACTGAGAAGTAGCTTGTATAATGAGCTCAATAGGTGTGCAGTTCTACCAGGTGTTTGCTAATTGCTGCTGGCTTGTCTGAAGGAGCTGAGTGGGGAACTTGTTGGGGAGGGGTATTCTGTGAGGCGGAAGCTCGGAAGCTTGGAAGCTTGGAAACTGCAGCTCTAAGGAGGAGCTGGGTCTCAAAGCCTGTGTTAGGTCCATCCAGGTGTTTTGCACAGCTGAATGGCTGCCATGGGAGAATAAAGGATTTTTCAACATGCATGAAAGAATCAAGGCAACACTCCAGGTATGTTTTTTTTGTTGAGGGATTAACATCACATGATGTAGAGCTCAAAAAAGTCGATTTTACATAACACTGCCCCTTAAAGCAGATATTAGTAACAGTGGAGCAATGGAGAATCATTGAGGTCAATTGTATTAACAGGCTGCAGCAACTTTTTCAATTACAGTTGAAGGAAGGAATCTACTCTTTCAAGTCTCAACAGCAAGAGCTGAGGATCATATATTTTTTTCCCCTTTACAATTCAACAGCGAGTAATTTATATTCTATCTCACAGTAGGCATCTGTCCTGCACAAGATTAGATATCTGTGACTTACCTCTCTGGGGATTAGTCCAGTTGATGCAGGTAGGTTGAATACATGAAGAAATCACATGCAGGAACTTTGTATGTATCACCTTAATTTTTCAAACACCAATATACTGAGAAACATTTTAAAAGATTAAAACAGACCTTTTCTCTGGTCTATTTGTTTTGTCATTAAAGCACCTTTGAAGACAAAATTCCTTACACTAAAGGCGGCTCTAATAAAGCCAGTGGCCCTTGTACAACAGCCTAAGAACCACAAGTTAACAAATCCAAGAATATCAAACTTATACTTATGGTTGCTCAAATTGCAGGGTTTTCATAGGAGAAAGAATAAAACAACAAAATGCAGGGACAGTGCCTTCAAATATTAACATCTGGACAAAAAAACACGAGTGTTGTTCAGTGTGGCAGCCATTGACATCATGACATAAAGTATAAAGTACAGCTGTCCTTGGGTGCTCCAGTATATACCCCAAAATAGGCATGGTAACCTACCCTCTCCCCAAATTGCTAGAACATTGACAGTTTTCCTGGTCTCAGAGTGCCTAATTTAAAGTGTTGGCAGCAGCATTAGTGATGCTCAAAGTCTTTGCTTTTAGATCTCAAGCGATGCAAGGGTAAGGCAGTACAGAAAGTCAGAGTGGCAACACATTGTTAGGTAGAAGAGAATGAATGCAGTCTGGTGCTAAACCATTGCATAAGCAGGGTAAATCATCATATATTTGAAAACAGGAGCACATGTGTACACCTAATAAGGAGGAGGTATTTCAGGAGGCTTGTAGTCCACCAGTGATTTGAGTATCGTTTTAAATTGTTTTATATGAGTAAAGCCAACTTTACAAACTGTTAACAATGACCTTGTAAATTTGGGAATAATTTCAAATTGTGGTGTTTAGTGAAACTTTTAAGCCCAGTTTTTTTAATGAGTTTGTCAGTCAGACAATATGCATTTAGAATTCCTCTCTAACTTTAAAGTATCTCTAACAAACTATTGAAGAAACAAATAGTTAAAAGTCATGAATGCTATAGGATTAAAGCAATAGGAAGCTAAGGTCAACGCATTAGTACGTGTGAAACGTTTAACTGTATAATAGTTAAGCAATTAACTACCTTCCAGGACACAAATGGCATTGGGTAACGCAGCTCATCAGTCTTTGTAAATTTGGCTCGCCACCATAGAAATATCAACTGTTATAATGGTTATTAACAGATTGTCAGATAGTGAGCAAACTCCATACAAACAATCATTTTTTAAAACTCATTAAAAACTTTTTCTGATTGGGAACAAACCAAGGCTTAATTATGAGCACAGTTACATCTTTATTTCTTAGTTCACCTCCATTTTGAGTGTTATTTCATTTAAAAACAAAAGGTTCTATGTACAAATTTTTCCATACCTGTTTTTCTATTGTTTTTGCAATAGTGTTACATTATTTGACCTCATTGGTTAACTCTTAGACTAAGTTTTGAGCCCAGAACTTTCATCCCAAGATCTTTGGGTGATTAAGTAGCGAACAAAAAAAAAAAAGTTGCAACACTGATTTCATGGTAAAAGAAACTTTATAACTCTCGTGTAAAACAGGGTTGCATCATGAGCCCCACATATACTTCATAGACGTAACAGGACTTGATGTCTCACAAAAATGTGGATCATTTTTCACATTTAGACATGTAAAAAACTAAATTAAAATACACAAAAATGCATAACAAAATATGTAAAGCTTGTACTGCAGCTTCATGTTCAATAGTATGATAAACTGTGAGCAATGTTTGCAACTGTGATGTGCCTGAAGTCTGTCTTTTCCCTCCCTCATCACAGCTGAGACAGTTTTGAACTGTGGACTTTTCGTTAGCCCAGGGATGAGGTTGGCAGGGAAAATTTTGTGATTTAGCAGTCAATTGGTCCCGGTCGGTGAGGGACCTTACATTCATCATACAAGTGACTTGTTCAGATGCAAGAATTCTCCTAAATATTTCCTTTTAGGATCCACTTTTACCCTCTTTGACTCAAAACAGCTTCCCCTGTTTCCACCTGACTCTATTCCTAATGCAGCAGGGGAAATAAGTATTTAGGAAATCTTTTTCTTCGTAAATATATTTCTAATGCACCTATTAGCATGAAAAACATACCAGATGTTAGAACAACCCAAGTGATTCAAGAAATTAAAACAAATTGTTTACTAAAATTGGGTTTGTGTAAGAAACTGGAAGAGGATGGGGAGTAAGTATTGAACCCCAATGAAAAGTATTCAATCTTTAGAACAAATGTCCTTTCTGGTAATGAGGGTATCAAAATGTATTCGTTATGGAGAAGCTAGTTGCGTGACTCTACCATTTGAGCAGCTTTATTTGCTTTCTCTTAAACCAACTGAAAGGTTTCCTGACTGTGTGTTTGAGATAATTTTCTTGCTGAAAAAAATCCACCCTCCTTCCATCTCCAGACTCTTGACCAGAATGTTTTAGTGCATTGTCCATTCATGATTCCTTTATTTAAATGAGGTTTACTAGTACCATGTGCTAAAGAAACAGCCCTGAACTTTACTCTGCATGTGTTCTAGAGCTGGTTGATTTGGGCGAATATATGTTATACTATTTCACTGCCAAACCCAGTGTATGCAATGAAATTTGAACAGCCCAGTTCTGGTCTCAGCTGACCAGGCTATCTATTCCAAGTATCTGTTCCAGAATGTATGTTCTTCAGCAGCAGAATAATTGCGGCTGAGTACATTTTTTATTGTTTTCATTGAAAACATATTTAGGTTCTTTAGCTCTAGTCATTCTTCTTTGTCTCCTCTCTCAAAAATTCTTTAAGTAGCACCTGGTTCTGCCTACTTTAAGAATAATTAATGTAATTTCCATCTCTGGATTGTGGCCTCAACAGTTGACACTGTAATGTTCAGAAAAATGTCTGTAACCAATGCCATCCTGTAACATTACAGTTGTGAAGGCCTTGAGAGAATTCACTTCTCACCTCTCACAAAACACTACTTGACAATACCTTGTTGCTAAGAAACCTTTGTAAAGGGCATCAATTACTACTAAACTAACTAATAATAATTTGCACTGTGAAGAGTCTTGGTTGCTTTTGAAATACTGACAAATTTCAGTCACTTTTCTGGCTTGCCATGCTTTTTTGCAAGTCTTACGAGACTTCTCCTACATTAAATTAAATATTACTTATGAACTAGTTTATGTTAAATTCTTTGCCTGTGAGGATTACTTAAGTTGTTATATAGTGTGAATTTCATGTCAATAGACGCATTAGAAATATATTTACTGAGAAAAGAAAAAAAAATAGTTTTCTCACTGTATTTCCCATTGAAGACTTTGCCATTTAAATATTTTTCATTCATGCTTTTTGGTTTTAGTTTTATGATCCATAACAAAATAAAGACGCATTAAACAAAAGAATCACTGCATTGTATTCTTCCATAAAAAAGACAAGGGAAAAGTTTTCTACATTTAAAAAATAAATCCCATTGTTTTGACACATTTTTCTCTTAGAAGTTGATGGAAAAACACAGTACTCTGGTTCTGCACCCCTTCTTGCCAACACTGTGGTCCATTGTTTCTGACTGAAACAAAAAGCCTCTCTCAAAAACAGAGTTGTCAGGGTCACAAAAGGACAACACCAAACAATGACTTTTATCAGAGCATTGGAGTGAAATGTCAGTCACAGTGACACAAACATTTATTAAAGGATTATGCTCTATGCCCCAGTACACTCATGCACATTTACAGTCACTCACACGCTAATATACGCACATGAACACACACACACACACACACACACACACACACACACACACACACAACACCAATCACTCAAGGGGATGGATCCTGACAAGCATATCTTTAGCCTCTTTAACTCTCCACAAATCTGCTAATAAGTGGAAATGAAGACTTGATTAGAATATAACAATCCCAAAGTTGAACAATTTGAAGGATGGACTTGAAATTTTTAAAGTGCAACAAATTCTCTGTAATTGGGACTTTTTTCAACATTTTAAAAATCACATTTTGAAAACGCAGCCTCTCTGCAAAGACCTCTTGTCATCTGAATTATGGTTTTCTTCTGACACAGATTTCATTTTTCATCTCCCTGGCCCCACTGAGTTGCCACCAGAAGCTGTTTGTAGCTCCATGATAAGCACCAAACAGACCAACTCCTGGCATCTGTCATGCACACTGACAACACAGTTTTTCAAGAAGTTCAAATGAGACTTTCAATTGTGAAAAGAGGAACATCCTGTTTGAAGGTAGACATACTGCCAAGAGACTTCCTGGCTCCAATTTCTCAGGTGCCTTTTTTTAGTTCTTATGGCAATTTAAATTTCTTTCTGCAATCCGGCTGCTTTTTTGGTATTTTTTGCTATTTGTTTTCTGGCATGTAGCAAATAAAAATAATTTTGGTCATTCTAACTGATTAAAGAAGTCATTACTTCAAAAGAAACATTCAAAAGTCAGATTCCCATTTACAAATATCCCCATGGACAAAGACCTTCATTTATGGAGACATGTCCTGTGGGCTGATGAAACCTAAGTGGAACGGCTTGGTCATAATGACCATTGTTACATGTGGAGGAAAAAAGGGGATACTTGTACCACCCTAACGGTGAAGTATGGAAGTGACAGCATCCTGTTGTGGGGCTGTTTTGCTGGAGGAGGAAGTGGTGCATTTCATAAAATAGATGGCATCATGAGGAAAGGTCATTATGTGGAAATATTGAAACAACATCTAAAGACATCAGTAAAGAAGTTAAAGCTTGGGTGCAGATTGGTCTTCTAAATGGACAATAATCCTGAGCACACAGCCAAAGTAATTATAAAGTGGCTAAATAACAACAAAGTTGATGTTTTGGCATGGCCATCAGAAAGCCTGATCTGAATCCTGCGGAGAAGTTGTGGGTAGATCTGAAAAGGCATGTGCTAGTAAGACTGCCTACAAACCTGACTTAGTTCTGTCTCAGATCCAAAGCACAAGCTCTCAGTTCTCCAACAGCTCCAGCAAACTATTGTGAGAAGCTTTTGGAAGGAAACCCAAAAGGTTTGACCCAAGTCATACAGTTTAAAAGACAATTATCCCTGATATTGACCAAATGTATGTGAACTTCTGAATTTGAAAAAAGTTACAAAAAAAAAAAAAAACAATCTCCCAAAAAATTTTCTCACTAAGTTTTCTGGCATTTAGCAAATATAAATAATTTAGGTGATTCTAACTATGCTAAAACAAGTGACATTTGGTCTGATTTAACTTCATACAGTGAGAAAATAATGTGTATGTGTCTTTTTATTCAGTGTATGTAAACTTCTGGTTTCAACTGTAAGTGTTTTTGGGGTGACATTTGAGGGGTTAAACAGAAATGAATTAAAAAATGTTCCAAAGGAAACCATCAGGTTTGCTCAATTGATTTTGAAAGTTTGAACTGACCAATAGAATAGGTTTATAGCTTTATTGCTGAACTGTCTACAGCTGGGCTTTTCCACTCATTCCATAACTAATTTCCATGCACCCTATGGATTATCCTGTCAGTCTTGCCATTAAGTATTTGCCCACAATTACCCTAAGTGTTGCATCATACAAACAGTCATTCACTGGGTTTTGAAAGACCTTGGCCTGGATGTTTTGAGCCACATGATATCTGCATTCAAAACTGTTGTCTCAATGTCACAGGGAATGTGTAAACGGGTTGTTCATCAAACATTTCCAACCTTTATAGTTAAAAATCAGGAAACTGCGGTGGGCCTTTGTATTCAGCCTCCATTAAATAGTCATCTAATATGGAATCCATTTTAAGTAAATAAATGTTAGTATAAATACAGATGTTCTGAGAAGGCCTCGCAACAGAGAACATTAGTGAACAAACAATATCATGAAGACACAGAAACACACAATATAGGTCAAGAATAAAATTGTGTAGATGTTTTAAACAGGATTAGGTTATACGACAGCATACCAAGCCTTAGACATGTCACAAAACACAGGTCAATTAATCATCTGAAAAAAAGGAATAGCGTCGCACAACTGTAAACCTGCTAAAACATGGCTATCTGCTTAAACTGATGGGTGGGGCAAGGATAGCGTTAATCAAAGAATCAGCAAAGAGGCCCTGCACATCACCCTGAACACCATTCTCATTATGAAACATGGTGGAGCTGGCACCATCATGCTCTTCTTCAGTAGGGACAGGGAAGCTGGTCAGAGGTTATGTGAAGATGGATGGAGATAAATACATGGCAATCAAGGAAGAATTGTTGAAACTAGTATAGCCAGAGCTACTATGGCAATAATTGTCACAATGCTTGAATATCTCCATTAGACATGTGCTAGAAATGTGTTAGAAAGCAAAAGTCTAGGTCTAAATCTAAATTAGACTGTGGTAATACTGGAAAACTGGTGTTCAAAGAGTCTCTAAATCCAATCTGCCTGAGCTTGAGCTATTTTTCAAAAAACAATGGGCAAACCTTTTCAGTCTGTAGATTTGCAAAGCTGGTGGAGACATACCCCAAAAAGATTGTGCAGCTGTATATGTAGCAATAAGAGCTTCTTCAAAGTATTTACTCAGGGGGACCTGAATAGAAATACACACTACATAATTGAGGTTGTTACCAGTACAATAGTTTAACCTGATTTTGTTCCCTTTTGCTAATATGCATTACTTTCTGTTGGTCTTTCTTATAAAATTCTAAAAAAAAAAAAAAAAAGGATTCAAGTTTGAGAGCATTACTTGACCAAAATGTGAAAAGTTCAATGTGTGCAAATATTTTTGCAAAGCTGCACATTTTTTTGTTTTGTTAGCCAAATTGAATTGTTCAGCATTTTCTGCAGAGAACATCAGTCTGTGCAAATTCAGAAGAAGTGGTCAGACTCATATTTATCACATGGGTAGAACTTTACAGATTAATTAGTGCTTCTATTATTTTTCTCATATGATATCTGTTACCTGTCTGAGCCTATTAAAATGTATGATTAAAAAAATCTGCAATAAACGTGAACAATTCTTAAATCTGTGCCTGATGGTGTAGTTAATTTTGAATAATGTATTTGAGATTTAACAAAGGCTTTAGGATATCTTCTTATGTCCTGTTGCTAAGTAGGTAAGTAATAAAATAAAAAAGTAGTCCTAAGCCCATTGCATTAATTCACTTGTAAAGGGCACATTATTACATCCCTGCCGCATGCTCACTCAAGACCCATCTTGTGGAGCATTTTAAAATAAAGCAAAAGTTTTCAAGTAGTGTCCAACATTAATGAATCCCTATAAAAAGAAAAAGCTTAATTATACCTGTTACCAGAAAAAAAAATATTGCACTTTTCCACTGTCTAAAATAAAATTCCAATTAAAATAAACAATTTCATGTGGTGCCAAGTCATGATGTCAGTTTCACTCTCACCAGATGAGGAATTAAAAATTTCCAAACATGTCTATTCATTGTGATACTAATCAATTACTAAGTGCATAATAAGACATGCAAAGGATTTATTAGAATTTCTGAACCTTTTTGGTTACTACTGTTTACATTCCGGGGGTGCTGACTGCTGGAAAGACTTTTCACATTCCTTTATTCAGTCTCACACAACTGCACCTCTGTGAACCAGCACAGCCACTTTGAACACTTCAATCAACATTGGAATACATAAAATCTTTGTCTATGCAAGCTTAGTGTGTCTGTCCAATGTTGTCCTATTTGGATTAATTGTGGCTGGTTACGGGGCCACAACTTGTTGCCTTGATAAATGCCAAGCCTTTAACTGTAGTAGTATGAGAAGTGAGCTTTTCAGTTCAATGACAAGACTTGCCGACAGGGATGTGCACATATAGACACTAGGAGGTGAAAGAGCGCCTGCCCTTTTTTTTTTTGAACCCCAAGGTAGAATTTCTGGACTTAAAAACCTGTCTACCAGTGCCTCACATTTTTGTAATTTTGCCTGACATGACGTGTCCCACCATGTGCGTCTCTCAATGTGAACACGTTGCGCACAAGGCAGGCAGGTGGTCACAGAGGCGTGCTCACTGCTGCACCTCTCCTCTACTACAGGTAAGAAATAAAATGAGTGTGTTTACCTCCTAACCTCAGATTCAAAAGTTAAAACTTCACTTGCCCCAATTTTGTCTAAACAAAGAGACCAATCAATGACATACCCTTCCCTGCCATGTCTTCTATGGCAGCCACCAGCCAGCAGGAGAATGCTTAAAACGTAGCTCTAAGTTTAAATTAGGAAAACAAACAAACAAACAAACAAACAAAAACCCCCCAAATTTATCAAATAGATGAAGTTATTAGATTTGCTATAATGGTCCCTGATGACTTCTATATGACTCATGTCTTTTTTATTGCAAAAACAGTAGAGAAGTTGCCTGTCTATTAAACATTTCATTTAAAAACAAAAATAAGTTCAAATGAGCTGGGTAACATTACAATTCATACACTACTAAAAATAATATATTTTATAAAGTTCTGTTCAGTAAAAATGGGGCATGTAGATTAAGTAGTATTTTCTATTTCTGCATGTGTCAAAATAATGATTTGATGATCAAAGAATTTTAATATGTAAATAATATCAGCAGACATCTTGTTATCAATGCTCAGGGTAATTAATCTCATTAATTTCAACTCTCAAAGAATAATTATTGATAATAATTATTAAGATATAATTAATTATGGAAATAGATCAAGACAAGGCACAAATGCAAACCTAACAAGATATGATTTCACCTAAATTGACATTGCTGGCAAAGAGAGCAATAATCAGAAAAGCAGTCAAAAGAAACATTGCAACTCTGTGGGGTGCAGAGATACATAGCACAGGACTTTAATTTATGTCAACTTTTAGCTGATCTTTGGAAAAAAACAAAACAACACATGCTGGAGGCTGCAAAACACTAGAGACTGAAGTAGAGGTTCACCAGAAGGATAAAATCCCTCAACATACAACCAGAGCGGTCATCCCATGGTTTGGACCATACTGAAGTGTTAGAATGACCCAGTCAAAGTGCCGCTCTAAATCCAATTACGAACATGTAGGAAGACTTGAAATTTGATGTTCCCAGATCTAATTACTCCAATCTAAGTGAACCTGAACCATTTGGCAAAGAAGAAGAAGACGAAGAAAAAAAAAATCCATCTCCAGATGTGCAAAGAGACATACAGATGCAAGCCTTTTATGTAACTGTGGCAAAAACTTGGTAATATTATGTATTTGCTGAAGTAATTCTAAAGTGAAAAAGTTCAAGGGGTGTGAATACTTTTGCAAGGTGCTGGCAATTTGGTCATGTCAGCAAAATGGATTAATTTTATAATTGTGTCTTTATACTGAGGTTATGCAGTAAATTATTTTGTATATATTTTGCAACTGGTTAGAACAGCCATCAACTTTTTCCATAAGAACATTGATTATAGGATTTTAGTCAGATGTCAATAAAGTAAAAATAATTTAATTTATTAACACGTGTGGAAAGAGGTTAGGAAAGTGAAATAGTTTGAACAAAAAAAAAAAAAACTGTTAACAGGAGAAGGTACAGTTTTCTCAGAAAATGTTGTGATGTCTCGCTGGAGTAACTATGTGCCTCTTTGTTTTTGTATTAGTGCCTGATTGGGTGTATAACTACGTGCGGATGCATGAGAGCTTTTTTGTGTGATTAATGGATTAGAGGTGGCTAGAGATGCTGCTGTCATGTTGGATTATATGGAGCGACAAGCTCCAATGCTTCATCTCATAGATCATATCTGAGCAAACCTCTCACATTCCTGCCAATTTTCTGCTTCACTTCATTTCCCTCTCAAAGCAACCTGTGTGTTGTATTGGTGTGTGTGTGTGTATGTGCGTGCATGCATGCGTGCGCATGTCTGTTTGCTTGTTTGTGAACTAGCTATCCAGTATAAGTTGAGCACAAGACCCAGGCTGTGATAGTCCCACTTGTGCTGAAGGTTCCAATAATGCACAAGTCTCTTTTCTTATATTAGAACAGTAAATCATACAAAAAGTATATTATTATATTTCGACACTTGCAGAGGAAGACCTTTTATGGAAAGTTGTTCAAATGACATGTGAATTCAAAATAAATCAACTTCTCCTCAAGACGGTGCACAAATAATTGCCCCTGTGTTTTGCCTGACATTTTGCAAGAAGATGGAGTAAAACTAAATATACTTTAAATAAATTGTAAATGAAGTGAAAAATGGATGCCAAGGTTGATGTTTTTTGTTCATCTAACTTGGCTGCAATTGTGCAGGAGATGTGGATGAAATGTTTTTCATAAACAACAGAGGGATAGTTTCTGTTTTAAGTTTTTGAACAATGAAATATTTGGTTAATAAAAATAATCAATGACCAATATTGATAACTTGTTTGTATACAGTATGCAAACAGTCCTCTTCAGTGGATAATTTTAGAGGGTAAGATCAAGATCATAACACTTTTGATTACATAATCTCATCCAGTGACAAATAAGAAATATCTGCTGGTAAGCAGAAATGACCTGACCACCCAGGCAACACTTACATATGGGGCCTGTATTGATAAAACTAATTTTACAAATGATCCACAAGGGATTGTTCATGGGTTCCATGATTGCCTCGTATGGTTGCTTATACAGTATACTGATGCAGGATAGCTTTGAGTAAAAATAAGGCTGAATAGTTACCATACATTTCCATTTCAGTGTGGAAGTGTTTACTGAAGGATGAATATTGGCCATTTTTAGTATCAGTGTGATGTTTTAAACTGAATTTAGAGGAATCACAAAAAATCAAAATGAATAATTTAAATGTACAGGGGAATACACACAGAGATTACTGTTCAAAGTTATAAATGCAAACTACTCTAATTGTGACTAAAATATACTGAAGTTGGCTTAAAATGTCAATTCCATCATAATTTTGTCTTTGTGTTTTTAATAGTGGTACAATTCTATTTTACAGGGAATTCTCTCTCACACATTCAGTTTGAATTCACCTCTGCTATTAATATAAATAATTAATAACAGTTCATGTCAAGAGGACTAGAAAACAATATTTTAAATGGTTTTGAATTGGAAACAGCAAAAATTAGTATCAGCAGGTCAAAACTTTGCAAAACTAAAGAAAAGAATTTGGCCCCAAAAGTCTGATCAGTGTGTTACTAAGAAAACTACAATCAATCTCAATATCACTGATCATCATTTCACATTTTTTGGGTTTTAAAGCGAAACTTCTTGCATTGCTTTAGAACATGTAAACACAGACTTTCCCAGAGCTGTAAGGCCAGGGGGGTTTTTATTCTAATGTGCAGCATGATAGCCATCCTTATAGTTCTCCCTATAGAAATACTCCCAATTTCACAACTATCTGGTAAATGAATCAAACTATTGGACAACTAGCCAATTACAAACTCACTAGAATTTACTCTGTCCAATATTAGTTAAATTTATAAAAAAAGTTGTTGGTTCTACAACTATTCAATGGTAGGTGCCTATATGTATTCCATACTTTTACATAATCTCTCTTTGCTGGTATAAACTTGAGGTTACCATAGATGATGTTTTTAAGTGCTCTCCATAGGAGCTCTGCAGCTTTAAAATGCAGCCACGAGTTTTAACTCTGAATTTATAGAGTCATTATTGGAGCTATATAACAGTCTGTTTCTCCTCACGCTGGAACTTTTATGATATTTTATGACAATGAACTCAAAAAACTCCAGACTGGTATAAACCAAGACAGAGATCCTAAACTTTCCATTCCTATTATATTCAGAGAGATGATCTTATAGATCTCACCTTACAATTACAGGAGCAAGGTATGGGTTTTGCATAATCATGTTGATTTGGAACATTAAAATCAATGTAGAGCAATCAACTTTTACGTGAAATCAGCATGCTTCATGTCTTAAACACTTCAAATCAGATTTGATCAAGACTCATCTTTAACTTCTTGAGTCTTTTCCATAACTGTTCTTTGCTGTATGTTGGAAAAGAGTTGAAAAATGCCCAGAAACTTGGCATACAAGAAGAAGTACAATATAAGCACTTGAAAAGAAAAGGCGTAATGCACTTTATATGTAAGTTGCACTGAAATAAATAACTCCAATAATCTAAATGCAGTGAGCCAATACATGAACATTCTATAACAATAAGAATACTATAACACCCCTCAAGATTTACAAATGAATAGTAGTTCCAGACTATAGTGGTGTAATGTGATTTTAAATGATGTGTGCATCTCATACTTGGTCAATATGCTATATTTGATCCCCTGTCAGGATTGTCTGTAACATTCAGGGCTTTGTATTTCTTATTTGTCAAGGCACAGGGATGGAAAAATATTGTGTGAGACATTAGTGTTAGATCAGCAGTTCTCAGGAACTGCCTGGAGACAACCTCCTGACAGCACATTTAGTTCAGCAGCCTCACTCATGGCACTACCACTATTTCATAGTGATTCTTCAACACCGTGACATGTGAATTAACAAAAAAGACAAATAAATAAATAGTGATATGAAGATAAAGAGAGATCTAAATTTTTCATTAGGACATGAGTCTTTCATTTTTCCATGAACAAACCCATTTCTATTGGTACAATGTAAAAAAAGAAAGAAAAATAAAATCTACAATATACTGTTTTCCTATGAGACTAGGAATAGGTCTGAAACATGTAAAACACAGGAAAAGCTGTGTAGTGACAAAAACAAATGACTCTAATATAGAAAAAAACATGTATGGAAACATATAGCTGAAGTAAAATATTTCCACACACTGTATAAAACAAGTCATAACAAATTTTTCTCATTGTCTAACATTAAATCAAGGACTGTTTCCTTTTTTAGGATTATTATCCTCATAATTAATATTATCTATTGCTATAATCAAATCATTTTCTTCAAAGTCAGAAAATTACATACACTAAAATCTCTCTGCTTTTAAACAATTTTAAAAAGCCCAGATGGTGATAATATGCCTTTGTCAGCTTCTGATAGCTTAATTCACAACATTTCAGCTAAATAGAGACACATGTGGATGTATTTAAAGCAACATTTAAAACACATTGCTTACCTTTGTGATTTCATTGAAAAATCTAACAAAGAAAAGAACACACACACACACACACACACACACACACACACACACACACACACACACACACACACACACACACACACACACACACAAGGTACCAGGAAGAAAATTGTGTATTTCCATAGGAATGGGCCAAAATTCTAGCAACTTCTTGTGAAAAGATTGTGGATGGATACCTAGGTCTTAGCTACTGTATGTCATAAAGTTTAAAGTGCAATTTTATCAAATATTTAAAAAGAAATGTTTATAAAAATAAAAAAAGGAAAAGAAAAATCTCTAAAATTAAATCTCCTGCCTAAATCTGACTTTGCAGACTTTAATCATTCATTCATATTTTATATAACAAAATGATGAAAAACAGATTTAAATTGTTGTTCTCTGATCTGAAAAGTTAAAGCATCACCTAAGTTCCAAATAAACACTGGCTTTTCCTTTAAAATTGCCTTAGTCTTTTCTGATTTGGTAATAGGTCTTCACTTTGAGTTGTGGAATGAGATAAAGATTATGCATTAGTGCAACAAAAACATGTTGACAACATTTGAAGTAAGTTGTCTTGGAGACAGAGTATGTACCCGTCTGAAGTGGATTTTGTTTTAGAGGTATTTAATATATATCTGGCAAAAGATAAAGGCACAAACCTTTATTTAAAATCTAACTGTAACAAAAAGGGACAGGTAAAGTATCTGAAGCCAAAACGCTGACATAAATAAGATTATTAGGCTGAAAGTAAAGTAAATGGCTGAACAAACCCAAAAGAAACGCAGAACCAAAAATTATAAACTACAAAGATTACAATACAAGCACAGGGATGCTTATCAAAATACCAAAAGAATTATCTAAAATAGAAGATGGGACAAAAATCAAAATAAAGAGTGACAGTCCAAACCAAAGTTTTTATATGTCCTCCACAAACAAACTGGAATGGAAAATATTTTCATTTGATTAAACTTTCCATCCTTAAATTAGATTGTATTTAAAGACCCCCAAAGATGGCATGTGAGGTGCCTTAAAAATCCTACAAATCTTTTTTAAAGTTAATGACCCGACATGTATTTTCTGTTCATTAACTGTACAACTGTTGTTTTTTTTAAATGTCCAATGCATGGGTTTGACACTTTGGCAAAGGGTTTTATGGGGTTTTATGGCAATCATCGTGGCCTCGTGATGTCTCAGTCATCTGATTTGATTTGAATTTTGGCTAAGCATCAATTTTGCTTCTCTGTTTTGTTTTTATGATGGCAAGTAAGGAGAAACCTTTCTAGTACAAACATATGGTTTGAAATCAATAAATAACATGTACAACCTTGTCTAAAAGCACAGGTTATCCACCATGTAGCTATATCCAAAATCCACCAGTGACTAACCTCCAAATGCAGATTTCAATGTTTCATCACAAGACAGTTCTATCAAGCTCTCCTGCTCATGGAAAGTCAGTTCCTTCAGAATGTCAGAGGTGCTGATGTTGAATTGGTTCCTAATCCAGGTCTTCTGGTTCTAGTCTACTCTGCATCCACAGAGCCAGAATCAAACATGGAGTTTCTATGCTCCACTAATCTGAGACAAATTTCAAGAAAACTGCAAAACAGCCAACACACTGAGTTCCTTTAAATCAAGGCTAAAAACCCACCTGTTTAGAGCTGCCTTTGACTCATAATTACTGGAACGTTGATCAGTATATTTGCTTGATGATTCTGATGATGGCATTTGAAAAAATGTATTGTTTAGTGCTGTTTCATAATTGGTTACTGTTTTGTGTTTTATAGGATAAAACACTTGTTGAACTGTGCTATACAAATAAACTTGACTTAACTTACTGGCTTTGAACATCACAGTGAAATATTCTCAGAACTGGTGTCTGAGGAAAATGAGGTATGCAATAGTGTTGTTCCTGATTGAATCATTTAAAGTCAGACTGTTGTTAGACAGAAAATTCTCTAATGCAGGGGAATGAGAAACATCAAAAG
Source organism: Anableps anableps (assembly GCA_014839685.1). Lineage (NCBI taxonomy): Eukaryota > Metazoa > Chordata > Actinopteri > Cyprinodontiformes > Anablepidae > Anableps > Anableps anableps. The sequence goes on from CM026081.1 coordinate 9,988,410, forward strand.
CTCTGATTAAAAAAATATTTTTCAGCAAAGCATTTATTTTGTCCTGTACATCATAAATACTTGGGGAGTCCTTGCAGGGCAAAATTCGGTTCAATTAGGCAAGAGAAAATGTCAGACAAGTGTGCCAGTGTACTTAGCCACAAAGTGTCATCAAAACATCTGAGAAAGGAAAGTGTTTGTCCTGTAAAAAGATTTGGACCTCTCTGTGCAATTTTAATAACCATGAAATAACATTTACTACTGATAGCAATCTGACCTCTGTAATGAGCAATGCTTGCTTCCCATCTTCTCACATGCATGAATGCATGGGTTGCGTCATGTCATCTATTCTCTGTGACACTGTTGTTTCAACGTGGAGCCAAGTTTAGCTGTTTAAAAGCATTCTATACACACATAATTCAAGTCACTTCTTTTACTAATGATAGGCATAATTGTTCTCCAATTGTGTGCAGCAGACCGGGATTTGCTATGTGGAGGTTAACACTTTCCGGTCTCAACTGCTTTGTCTTTCAACACTGCATGTTTTGTAGCAAGTTGCCTTTTAAGATGATATCATTTAATTTTTCTGGTGCTGCCTTGAGCACCACCACATAATATAGTCTTAGCACTTTCTTTGTCCCACTACAACCAAATCCAAATTTGAGATAATTTGAATCATATTTCGTCATGGTGTTACTCCTCTTGTTATACACTGGTCCAGTGGAGACATCACTTGCAGTGCTTGTACAGCTGCTGGCTCATGTTCTCGGATCACTGTCAACACTTCAGTTTCCTCTGGAGTTCTCAAATAATTATCCACAGCAGTTTGCTTTCCTGTAGTTTCAATTTGCAACAAAAAATGCAATGTGGTTAATCTTCTCATATTTTTGGCCATTTCTGCATGAAGCTTGTCATCAGGCTCACAGCTGACCTTAATAGAACATAAACATGTAGCGTAAAAAAAAAACTTCAGACCAAATTTCTTCTGCAGACTGCAAAGGGGGAGCATGGGTACAACCAAGGGTTTAGTTCCACAGTTTGTGAAAGTAGGGTCAAAGCTACTGCTATCATCTTAGTTAGCACCAACACAGCAGACATACATATGGAATTTAATCCACTAATATCTAATATACACTTTAAACACTGCAAAGTGCATACACAGAGTGGACAACTTCATTTTTGACTTATCCCACTTCAATGGAGTGCTGTGTTTGTTACAATGCAAGTCACTTTTTATATTGTATTGAACAAAATGTCATACCATGGTCTTATACAGTCATGGTGAGAGTAGATGGTTCAAGTGAACCCATCATCAGCCTCTCTGCTTGCACAGCATTCTTGGCAGTTATGGCAGAGGATGGAGTCTTGTTGCAGGTCCTGATCGGACATCTTCGTAAACTGCATCCATGTGATTTTCATGACAACACATGGTTCTTGGGTATCTCTGTGGCTGTTGAAAATACAGCAACAGAGAAAATACATGCCAAAAAACCAAAGTAAATTTAAAACACAAAGAAACTCAAAAATAGTTGTACTACAGTGTAAAGCATCAGTCTATCAAACTTTATTTAAAAAGCACTTTCCATACAGTCAGGTACTCAATGAATTGAGTCCAAGCTTCTTTTTTAAGGTTTATTTAATGTTCTAATATTATTTCTTCATCAAAATCATACCTGGAGTGCTGCTTTGATTCTTTCATTCATGTTTGAGAAATCCTTGAATCTCCCGTGGCAGCCATTTGGGGGTGCCTAAATGCTTGCTCTCACAAAGGGCCACCTGTTTCCATAAAGCTCCTCCTTGGAGCTTCAGGTTCCAGCTGAGCTGCCGCTTCACAGAGCTGCCCTCCCCCACACCTTTCCCACTCATATTCACCAGGCTAGAGGCATCAGCAATTAGCAAACACCTGGTGGAACTGTGTGTATGCTGAGTTTATCATATGGACTACTTCTCAGTCCAACGCTGGTAAGAATGATTGTAAAGGCTTAATGGAGAAACAATGTTGTGATAACGTGCTAAACATGCAGTGTTGGAAAGAGCAGGAGCTTCTTAAAGAGACAGAGGCCTTTTTCAAGGTGTTAAGTGGCATATTTATTTTATGTTTGATATATACAGCATTTTTATAACAACGAAAGGCAACATAGTTACTTGATTGTGCTATAAAATGGCACTATGTGCTTGGAAAATAAGTGAAGGTGAGAATGGTATGTAAAGGTCGGGTAAATACTTCCATGAAACAAACAAGCAAAGACAAGCTCCAGTGGCTGCATCAGGGACCTCAGGATAGAGTCACTGCTGGCATTAGAACCATGCCATGGCATTAGGGCAGCAACAAATGCACATTTCTGCTGGGTCATCTAACTATTGAACTGCTTTGCTATAGCAAAAACATAACAAATCTGGATTGCTAACCAAGTCTGAATCAATAGTTTCCCCACAGACACGACATGAATGTGGAAGGGTTTTCTTTTTCCTTCTTTTTTTTTGTCAAATCAATGTGTGGGTGCAGTGGTGATTTTCAGAGCAACACAGTTTATTCTGTGTGCATGTCCGTGTGTGTCCCATATCTGCATGAGACATAGATGCAGAAACGCAATTAACATAATCCCAAACACTGAGTGTAAAAGTGTAGGAGATGGCAGCTATGTGTCCAACCCTGGCACTGCATACCTCATTATCTTGTAAGCAAAGTTGCTGGTGGGATTGCAGGAACACAAGGAGGCAGCCAGGGACTGGTACTGAAGGGGGGAAGCAAGGAGGCAACAGACTCAGAGCCTGATTCCCATGATAGTACAACCATTAAAATAACTGAGGGAAGGGGAATGGATGACAAAACTAAACCAATTATCATACCTTATAGTCATGGTTCTCAAACTGTGTTACTAATACAATTGGTAATACTTGGGCAGATTTAGTGGTACTCAGATAAAATTTTACTAATTACTTTGAAGCTGTATATGAACAAATTAATTGCAATGAAGGGCTAATGAACACCAACAGCCAGAAGGATGAATCGTTCAATCACATTCATCCTTGCCTCATCAAAAACTCCTTAACACTAAAGAGCAGTGGAAAAAAGTCAAGAACATCTCGTACAAACTAGAGAAGACAAGTTTGAACCAGGAACATGTCAGTGTTATTATTTTTTACTTTTTAATTACCAGTGGTAAATCTTGTAACATTGGTTTAAAATTCCTGTTAAAATATTGTAACAACTCACCAACTAGTGTGGTCCCCACTGGCCCCAAGGGGGGGATATGGTGACTTCATGGAAAATCTGATGTGCATGCTTGTGTGCTTAGATGAAAAGAACCCCAAAAAGTACCAATTCATTTTCTCTTTGTATGTTTGTTTTTCTTCTCATCACTGTCTGTCAGTCCTACATTGTTCTTTTCATGCAGATCAGTATGAAGTTAAGTTGATGCTTAGAATGCAAAATGTCGTAGTGATATGCACAGAATCCAAAGCATGGAACAATCCTGGATCATTATAGTCATTGGGAAACACCTTGTTCCACTCAACCAACAGATGTAGTTTCCACAGATTTTTGACAATGCAGAGAACTCATGCTGCTGCATTCTCTCTGCAGCCTTCAAGATTATTTTAGGATTGATTCATTTGGTATGGAAACAACTGTCACCTTTAAGTTAGAGCTTAATTTTAGGTATGTCTGATTTTTTTTTTTTTTTCCTTTTTTGTATTGTTCCCCCCCAAAATTGAAAAGAAATTTAAACAATTCTTTTGGATATGTGTTAGTACAGACAAAGAGAAGAAAAAGAACTAAATGGTGTGAAGAAAGCAGAAAAAAATATCAAGGTTTATGAAAAAGCAGAGACAGTTTCTTTTTCACCCCCATTGCACAGCTATTAGTGGCAGTGTAAGCAAATTTGAAATATGCTTCCTATTGTCTTTTTGGGGATTGCAAGGAACTATTAACAGAATAAGAAGAGAAACAAAAAAAAAGAAAAGAAGCTAAATGAACATTTGGGGCAAAGCAAAACTGAAGCCAAGCACTTGAGAGACCACATCCTGGAGATAAAACCTCAGGAAGCAGTTGGCACAGCAAATAGACAGCTGGGTTGAAGAAGAACGACTTTACTGAACACAACGTAACAATATAGCTGAAGCTGTGGCTCTTCAGAGATAACTAAGACAAAACAGTAAACTAAATGAAAACTACTTTAGGGCAAATATAATAAAATAACTAAAATATAAACAGTACCATTAATTCATCAACAAAGTACTAAAAACCAACAGCTATATGCACATGTTGAAGTACATGAGAAGAATATTGATTAACAAAATAAGGGCATAAGTGAGTACAAAGTTGATAAAGAGACAAGCCACAAAATTTGAGTCTTTAGAGTTCCAGAGCTAATCCAACCAATGTTTTACAATCATTCTATTCCAATGTTTTACATGACACTTTTGTGTGAGATAAAGACTTTTATCTATTGTGTTTCTTTTAAAGTGTCTTTTCTGTTCATAAACAATTAAATTCAGTGCATTTCTACAGAGCCAGTTCACAACACATCTCTCAAGGCACACAAAAAAGTCAATTCAGTCCAATCATATAGACAGATTCCACGTCAAATACATACATTCCAAACAGATCTTAGGCTACATTCACACTGCAGGTCTTAATGCTCAATTTCGTTTTTATATGAAATCTGATTTTTTCACGTGGATCTTCACATTTCCAAATAGATGCAACTTGTATATGATCTCCTGTGTGAACTGCAAACAACCTGAAAGTGTCCTGCATATTCAGTAGAGGACGCAATGACATCACACATAGAGAGCGTGCTCAGTATTTGCGGAAGCAAACATGGATGGTAATGGTGGAGCATATCTTGTGATTTTAAAGTTGTTGTCCAACCAGAGCCAGCACATTAACAATTCTCTACTGACTGCTCTCTGTATTATCATCCTCCATGGATGTTATTTTTCCTCCTGTTTGTCGACTATCAGTAAGGTACAGGTCAGATGAATGCAACCTGGATGTACAGACACAGGTCAAATGTGAAAAGATCAAATATGTGTGGGATTTAGGACCACATATCCAAGTGGCCTGGGTCGCATTTGTTAAAATCGGATCTGTGTTGTTCACACTCATGAAAAGATCAGATACAGGTCACATAAGGGCAAAAAAAAAAAAAAAAAAAAAAAAAAAAAAAAAAAAAAAAAAAAAAAAGAAAAGAAATCGGACTTGGGTCACTTCAGGCTACAGTGTGAACATAGCCTTAGTTATCAAACAATACAGTCAAGTGTATTGTTCAAATTGGTTAAAAAGTTTTCAATCTAAAGAAATACAGCAGATTGCATCTAGTCTCTTACTTGCAGCATTCACTCCTTGACTGGACTGTTGCTTGCATTATGTGGTTGACATTGCAGCAGCTCCTTATACTGAGCATACATGTAGTGACATCAGAAATGAAACTCCCTTTTAACAGGACGAAACCTCCAGCAGAACCTGGTTCAGTATGAGCGGCCATCTGCCACAACCAACTAGGGGTTTAAGAAGACAGAGTATAAACACAAACAACATTAAAGCAATACCAGGAGTATTTTCTATCTTAAGAATAAGTAAAATTTTATGACAGCAGGAGCTCCTTTAGTGGTTTCATCAGTGAGAGGAACATACAAAACAGATGCAAATACAGTTATTTGCAGTAAAATGCAAGCCAATGACTAGGTCTAGGAGACAGTGTTAAACACTGAAAGACGGGGCCAAGTATATCACATGTAGAAAGGGAACATTAGGTTATTGGCAGCAGTAACTCAACCAATGCCCCCCTCCAGGAAGGTATCAGAGATAAACAGAACAGCAGACGAGATGTAATTTCTACAAGAAGGGAAAAAAAACAGAGCAAGACAGAAAAAACAGAAAAAAATACAAAACTGGATAGTAGTGGGAGAATGTACCAGGGTGAGGAAAGAGTGAGGAAAAGTGCTTATGTCTTCCACCAGCCTAAACTTATTGTAGCATAACTCCAGAGATATCTCAGGCTTTATCAAAAAGGAAAGTTTTAAGCCTAGTCTTAAAAGTAGACAGGGTGTCTGTCTGATGGACTAAAACTGGGAGCTGGTTCCACAGGAGAGGACCCTGGTAACTAAAAGATCTGACTCCCATTCTACTTTTAGAAACTCTAGGAAGCACTAAAACACCTGCAGTTTTGAATTATTAAGGGCTTTATATGTAAGAAAGATTATTTCAAATTCTATTCTGGATTTAATGAGATAGAAGTTAAAATAAGAGAAATATGATTTCTCTGTTTGATTTGTATCAGAACTCTTGCAGCAGCATTTTTGAATAGCTGCATTTTATGGACTTCCTGATAATAAAAAAATTTCAATAGTCCAGCCCTGAAGTAACAAATCCAAGAACTAAAAAAAGGAAATCCAAAAAATCTGTTTAATAAGGGCTTTAAATGATATCTCCTGGTTAAAAATAACACCAAGATTCTATGCTTTATTACTGGAGTCCAACTTAATGTCATCCAGAATAAGTGACTGACCAAGCAGTTTCTTTTACTTCCTACACAGCAGGAGAGAGGATGAGACTTAGACAGAAATGGAGAAAACAAAGGAGACATAGACCAGGTCACCATAGTAGTAATGAATCTAACACTAAGTTAGCACCCCCATACCAAGCCAAGAAGACCATGTGAAACACAAAGGGTTCCCAAATATAAAGTAGAAAATAGGTGTTTGAACAGACTAAGTTATCTTGTGTTTCTTTACACTGGTATTTTGCATGATATGCTGTACTTTCGGAGCATATTCAAACGTTTGTTAAAGCACACTTCATCTAAATACTACAAAGTGTCTCAGAACTCATGATCCCAGTGGTTGTTTGTGTGTGATTTTGTATAACAGCATGATTGTCCAATTAGTCCAACGAGATGAAGCAGATGGTGCTTCTCATTTTTTTTTAATGCTTAGGAGAACTTTTGTCCTACCCAGAAAGATAGATTTCTTACTTGCTGTAATTTCTAAAATTAATTACTTACTGCATAATACCTGAAGTGACATATTTTCACACTCTATGAATCAAACTATAATTGTTTATATCCAGTTCCTAAAACACTTATTAGTTTTAACATCTGTGACATGTAAAATGATCAAATTTTTTATCAGACGATTTACAGTCAAGGAAAATTTAGCTTGATCTTGAAATGTTTCAAAGATGATTTTTTTTTTTTCAAAAGTTGTACAAAAAGTTAGTTCTTTGCCAACATTGCAAATCCTTCCACTGTAACTTGTCAGATCTATGTCAGGTTATAGTGATCTCATTTTTTCATTTTTTGTGATAGTCTCTATAGTCTCCCAGCACATCAGTAATACCATTTTTGTGTCTATTGGCTTTTTGCATTAGAATGCATAATGTCTTAATGTATATAATGTCTCTGTAGGATTTACCGGAGATGAAGATGCATGGAAACCATCTATCCACCTGGTCTATGTCTTCTCAAGAAACTGTTACAGCTGTTAAATGTTCACACACATTATGGCCTCTCAGTCCCTGTAACTCTACTTACAAAGTTGTAGATATCAGCTGCTGTTGATCAGGTCCTTCAGAAATGATTGCCAGTGTGCTGCAGATGTGCTAATACCAGAGAAATAACTTAGCGTTATGGGAAAATTGTTTGTCCACCGTCATCAGTGGCCATACTTACTAACCTGTAAGTATGGTAGGCTGCTGTGGGGGAGGAGCTGTAGGACAGCAGAGAGCAAGGGGAAAGGTGTGAGCAATGCATACGTGAGTGTGATTGACAGTGCTAAGACCTTATAGTCCTTCCTTCTGGCTCTGATTGGTTGTTTCTGACCAGAAGCAGTGTATTTTAGCAGAGGGCAGTGGGACCACATTACAAAGTAGAAAGCAGAGGAAGCAGAGGAGCTTGTTTTTGTTTCTGACAAGACAAAGGGACAGTGTTAACAACTATGTAACAATTCTGTAAAAAAAAAAAAAAAAAAAAATCAAAAACAAAAAGAACATATTTTTTTTATGAAAGTTACCTACTGCAGCTTTAAATCTTTGAAACTAAAAACTGATTTTTAAAACTAAAGGCTCCAATATCATTATAATTTACAGCCAAAGGTAATGCATGCTCATTGTTTGTAATGTTGTCAGAATAGCTGTATGCATGCATTGCAGGAGCTTAATGCCTTAGCCAGGTAAAAATGTTCACTCTAAAACTAGGCTACCCTGAGGGTTTGCCATCAGGAACCATACTGCAGCAAGCACTTACACAGATACAGTGAGCTTTCAGTAAGCCAGAAGAAGAAAATTGCAATGAATTACAGTGAAATAAGTTTAAATGGACAGGACAAGCCTAAAAAAAAAACTGTGTTACTAATATGTCCACTATGCTGTCAGGGACAAATGGAAAGTGGCTGTTTTTTTTCAACATAAATACCAAAACAAGCAGATAAAAAAAGAGTTACTTTAAGATTATGAATTATGCCATTAACTACGAGTTATATTTCAAATTTTGCTTGTTTTCTATTTGAGATTTTAAAATATCATAGACCAATGTGTCGGGTGAGACAAACGATGAGATATTTACCTGATTTTTACTCTGTAGGATTCTTGGTAACCATTACATACCTGTATTTTGTTTTTGTTATATTTTATCTGAACTAAGGCAAGTTCAGTCAAAACACTTAATATAGTTTAGGATGAAAATCATTTCTCCAGAACAGTAAGAAATCAGTATCATTACCTCTATTTTTGGGTTTTATTTTTCCTTTACCTGCCAAAGCTTATTCCCCACTCAGAGTTTAAGTTGGACCTTATATTAGTGAAATGTATTTCATCATGACTTATGGGTAGATGAGCAAACACTATACAGTAGTCAGTTTCAGTTTAGTGGATTCTAGGAAGGACAAAGCAAACACTGATATACAGGTAGTCTGAAAAGTGGATAAAATTTATACAAACAACAAAACCACATTCTGCATCAGGCTTATAAGCATACAAAATAAGAATAAGTGCAACATATGTCACAGTATTGCATATGAGCAACAGATCTAACCTTCTTTCAGCATTCTGTAGCATTTATTATCTCATTAGTTTCCTTATTGATAATTTATCACCTGCCATTATTAAGACATTTAAAACCTACTCAAAATCTAAACTAATTCTTTAAAAGGCAACATGCACAATTTGTCAGTATAACATTTACCACTATTTTAGGTATGCTAAAACACCTGATTTAAGTGCTTAATGAGTTCTTTTACAGCAGGAGTTGCCCTGTCCAGTCCGCGGTAGGTATCATCCTGCAACTTTTAGATGCATCCCTGCTCCAACACACCTGAATATAATGATTGGCTCATTACCAGGCTTCTGCAGAGCTGAATGAGGAAATTTAGCCATCTTATTCTGGTGTGTTGGAGCAGGGATACATCTAAAAGCGGCAAGATAGTAGCTCTCGAGGACTGTTTTGGGGCAGCTCTGTTTTACACCAATATATTGCCAGAATCACATAATGGATTCACAAACATTTACAGATGAGAAAGATAAAGAGAGTACCCAACAAGCACTAATCTGATCACCTTTGGGATTTCTTCAAAGTCTCTATTAAACAGCAGCACAATTCATTTTAGACCCACTAAACCCAGCACAAACTCTGCACATGTATACAAATTGTTTATTTTTAGTTTTACTTTTTTCTTTTTGAGATATTATTTATTTTAAATTCTATATTCACTTTTTTGTGTTATATTTGCGTTATTATATCAGAGTAATTTCCTAGTCTGTGAACTTGCTTACTGGCAATGACAATAAAGTGATTCTGATTCTGAAACAAACAGTTATAAACTTTGTTCAGTCAGTTCTCTACCTGAGTTCCTCCATCTGCCTTTAAAACAAAGTCCACATAAGTTCTATATTGCTCTCTGCATGAGGTGGATTTGTGACAGATGCATTCATCGTTTCAATTCATAGTGAATTTAATGTAATCTTTCAAACTCTTGATTCATCTGTTCAGAGCCTTTTCTATCCAGCTGTTTTCCATTATTTTTACGTCTTTCTGTTGATCAATCAGTCTCACTAAAAGTAATATTCTTGTTGTCTGCCTTTATTTTTTCCACAGGTGATGGAGATCCAAGACGCTGAATGTTAGATTTGAGTTGTTCTTGCCTGATAATAGCCTTAAATCACCTTTTTCAAACACCATCTCTGGTCCTCATCACCAATGACTCTGTGAATGGAGCTCCACAATAAAGGCAAAATGGACAGTTTTGCAGAAAGCTTTGCAGTATAATACAAATTTGTAAATTATAGATAAAAACAGATTCTGACCAACTGAGAACTTTTGAAACTAGTGAAAAACTTTTAGATAGCAACTTTCAGAAAGGAAAAATGTTATGAATAATACAGTATCCTGAATGCAGTTGAAAGCTAAAGGTTTCATACACTGCATAAAAGCAAACCTTTTTTCTCACTTGAATCAGACAAAGCTTTTCTTGTTAGGATTACTGAAATTAATTCTAAGTGCTAAATGTCAGAATACTAAGAGAGAATAAAAAAAATCAAACCTTTTTTTTTTTTTTTTAAATTCAGAGGTTTACATACATTTCTGTAGTATTTCTGTAGTATTTCAATCTAAATTAGTTGACTCAAATGTTCTAGTATCCTTGTTCAAGCTTCTCACAATAGCTTGCTTGAATTTTGGACTATTCCTCCAGAGAGATCTGGTATAACTGAGTCAGGTTTGTAAGCCACCTTTCTACCTTTGTCCACAAATTTTCTTTGAGAATGGGATCAGGGTTTGTCATGGCCACTCCAAAATTTTGACTTTGAGGTCTTAAGCCACTTTGTAACTAACTTGGAATTTTGTTTAAAATCTTTGTCCATTTTGAGGAGCCATTTGAGCCCAAGCTTTAATGTCCTGGCTGAGTTACTTCAATATTTCCACGTAATGTTCTTTTCTCGTGATTCCTATCTATTTCATGAAGTGCATCATTTTACTTTGCACCAAAACATTCCCACAAAATGATGCTGCTATTTCTGTACTTTAGAGCTGGGATGGTGTTCTCAGACTTGCAATTCTCCTCTTTGTCTTCCAAATGTGATGATGGACATTATTGCCAACCACTTTAATTTTTGTTTATCAGATAATTGGAAATGTAATAAAAGTCTTTGTCTCCAAGTGTTGCAAGCTGAAATATATCTTTTTAAGATGCTCTTTGAGTAATAGTTTCTTCTTCGAATTGTCCATACTGGCACACTCTTACCAGCTTCAGCCAGAATCTAAAAAATGTTTCCCTATTGCCCTCTCAAGAATATTTTGCTTAACCTGCATTTAACTTCTGAATAAACCTCTTGGTATTTAAACTGCTTGCCAAAATTTCTTGGCAAAGGGACCACTGTGTACAGCAGCTTAATCAGAAGCAGTTACACAATGTAGACGATAAGTACATAAATAAATACAGTATTGTTTACAGACTTGGGAGGTGAATCTTGGTGGTGAGCTGAATGAAGCCAATTTCAGTGTTCAAGTAAAATAAAAAAAATCCAGAATCAAACACTATCTTGAGAACAGTGCAGACATACTATAACATGGTTTTAATCATATGAGAATAACTTTAAAGAATTTTTTTTTCTCAAACAACAGTAGAAAGGCTGATCGAATTTCGAAGGAAAACCCTCCAAAGCACCAGTTTTAAATGTGCTCAGGAAGACATAAAATATCTTTCTGAAAGAGTAGCCTTGATGAAGAAAAAGTAGTAGTTGCTGACAGGGACTGACAAAAGAATATATTGTCACCTTCCTTATTTCACAATTACAGAACGAAATTGATTTTAAGTACTTAATCTGGGTATTTTCCACTCGACTGTCACTCCACTGACTACACACAATTAGCATTTCCTCTATTGTTAGTGATTCTGTTTTTTTATATTTGTAGACTGCAGCAGTTTCCTTTGTTTTTTGAAAGGTTTTGTGGTATAAATTCTCTTTATTAGTAGCTGGACAGGCAAAATGCCCCTGGGGCTCGAACCCAGGACAGCTATGTAGAAGTGTAGCCTCAGCATAAGATACACCTGCTCTACCATTTTTATTCCTTTGTTTTTATTCTTTTGCATTGTCTTTTCTCTTTTTAAATTGCTGTCAGCAACTTTTTGCATAATACTAAATACCTTGGATTAGCAGCTGCCTAGAGGCCTGTAGACCAGTTCATTTGCATTTGTAAAATAACCACTATCTGCAAAGGGTTCATTTAAATTAAAATAAAAAACAGTGCAAGCATGTCCCAGAGTGCACTGTACAGGTAGAGCTCATATTATAAGCTGTTTTTGTATTACTTGTCATAGAGATTATCCTCTACTTTTTGCCACATGATGGTGGTCAACTTTATTACATTTAGTGCTTGGTACTTTAGGCTTATGTGTTGAGTTGTAGTTGTTATGACAGAGATATGCTTAGTCAGTTGTTCTGTGTAAATATAGAGGATCAATCATCACGTTAAAACTGCACATACAGGTTGCAGGGTAACATTGGGTTTGATAGTGTGTAACTTCACAAAGCTGGCACAAATACAGGCAATTGTAATCTCTTGCAATGTTGTCAATCAGGTCACACTCTCTACATTTCTACGGTAGCTATTAAAGAGTATCTGAATATGATTCTCTGAAACATACAATATTATTTTGTGTTAGGGCAACATTTGTATACACTATGGCCCACACTCTATGAACATGTACAACCTAAACTCTCACTTAATTTAGCAAAAGTCCAGAATATATTTTTGGTTAGCTCTCAAACATTATTCTCTTTCTTGATCAATTATTCATTGGTTCCCAATAGAAAGCTCATATCTATCTGCAGTCCACAGCTCCCCACTCTATGTTAATTTGTAAAGCTTGTGTTCTCCTAATATTATATCTGCACTCATTTTATCTCATTTTATGTGCCACCAGTACAGTTGAAACAAAATGTAATTAGTACAAGCATACTAATTAGATTTATTGGATATATATATATATATATATATATATATATATATATATATATATATATATATATATATATATATATATATATATATATACACATACACACACACACACACACACACTTACTTTCGCCAAGTGTAGGTAGCACTGCAGGAAAAAAACAACAACCACTTACAAATACCTAAGGTCTATTACTATCCAATTACAGGCATAATTTACAATGATTGTAGACTACTACCAGTGACGTTATATTTGAAACATTTTACTGAAAATAGGATAGTAGCACAAAGGTTTACAAGGGTGCATGAAAAAGACTGCAGTGATTTCAGACATGTGAAGCCCACTTTGGAAGTGTCCACACTCTGACTCTCCATTTAGCTTAGCTCTGTTGGAATACATTTTTTAATTCACGAACTGAACCCATACATATTTAGTTTGTGGTCGCACAGGGCCCAAAGCCACATGATCAAGTTTTATAGCTCTTTGTTACAAAGCTGAATCTGAAAGTGACCTGACCCTCTCCTCTTTTGCTTCCTTCACCCCACCACCCTCAGAGTGGGAGTCTACTCTTTTCTGTTTTATGACACTCTCATATATGGTTCTGTAGATCTGATTTTTCCTGTGTTTTCTTGTATAGTTAGTTAATCAGTTTGAAGTCAATTTTTCAGTATTCCATTACATTTTGCCTTAGTTTGTTCATTAATCTGATTTGATTCCCATTTTTATTATTCACCATATATCCCTTTTTGTGTTTCATCAGTAGTTAGATTGCATGCCAGTAGTTAAAGAAAGAGGTTATTTGCAGAATAATTCAGCTGTAAGGTTGGGCTATTTTGTTAATAAATTCTCAGACTTGATTAGAAATAAGCATGTCAGTGATCATTGCTCATTGTGTGAGCAGTTTCTCCTACCAGTGGTTCTAAATTCATTCCTTCATGAGAGACTGACGAGGTTTGACTTATGATTCCAGAGATTCTTGTGGTGCCCCAATTCAACTAAAGAATTTTCAGTTTTATTATTAATTATAATTATTAATAATTACATAAATCAAACACTAATGGGAATTCTGATTCCCAACAGCACTCTGGATTAAAAAGTTCTGAGAAAACAGCTCTCAAAAGAATTGTCCCCAAATCTGAAGCACAACCAGGGGGTGTTGGCAAAGGCTGTTCAAGTCAAGCACTAATGCAAATTCCCAACAGGTCCAAATCATGGTCTTTTTTGGAGTTATCTACTGCAGGAATGATAGTAATCATTCATTCTCCCTCCATAGATAGATGCTTCAGAAAAATCCATCCGCCCGTCCATCCATCCATCTATCCATTGTCCAATTTCCGCCTAACCAAGAATGCGTCACAGAGGTTTAAGGTCCAAGAGAGAAACTCAACAACTGTCTCTAGCTCAGTCCTAATTTATTTTGACCAGATACCTTACTTTTTTGTTGACTTCTATCAATACAGAGATGTACAGCCCTATTCTAGGGTCATCGTGGATGACTGAGCTCTTTACCATATCTCTGAAGATTCTTTTACCCTGGAGCTTCTCGGTTGCTTAAAATGGCCCAAAGTTTTCTTTCCTCAGATAGTTTTTTACAGGTGTAAAAGCTGTTTGAAACTCTGCTGTTGACCAAACAAGAGAACTATGGTTCTAATCGAAAAAATGTAGGTCTCTGGCTGCTTGTAAGTGAATAGTGTGATTCACAAACAGTGGGAAAGCAAACAAACTAAGAAACAAAGAAAAGAAAGTGAACCAAAGAGAGGCAGTTAAGTCCTCTATACATATGATTTACAGATATCTATGTGATCTAAGACCTTTTCATGGATTGCTGAGTTACTACAGAAGCAATCATTTCTCCTTTTTTTCTCTACATCATTGTATTTGTCTCATGATGCTGAATGTCAATGAGCATTTAAGTATTCTAAACTGTTTACTTTAATTACTTCACATTTTTCATTCCTGTGTATTGTTTTTACACATGCAGTTATACACAAATAAATTCATCCTATCTTAAAATTCTGCACAAGTAAAGTGTAATTCTTTCTAGGACAAATATTCATTTCAGATATCATAGAAATGAGTGTATTTTTGTCAAAGCTACTTGGTCTTCTTTCAAAGGAGTAATGTGAAAGTAAACCAAACTAAATGAAGGTGTGGCATTTTTCAGTTTCTCACTCCATTCCAACCAAGTTCCCTTGACCATCATGGAGTGAAACCACATAAAATCCAAGTCTGACTACCCAAACCAGAAAGACTATTTTAACTGTTTGTATCCCTGTTTGTTCTTTGCTCGTGGTCCATATCACATGAGGGTAAAGATCTGGTCCGCTGTTCCATGACCAGGACTATAGCCACACTGAACAGCAAGCCACTATGGCAAACTGTTTTCACAAAATGCTGTGATGCCGAATAAACAACACTGAACTACACCTTATAGTTTTTGCAGCAGGAATACAATCCTAAATAGGTTTAGTGCTAAGAGATTAGAAGGTGAAGCACTTTAAGATAATCAGTAGTTGGCATTAATATTTATACAACACGACCTCTGCCTCATCCTATTTTAAAAGCAAGTTGTAATCACAAACCTGGTGAGCAAGGTGCAAGACAAGAAAACAAAGATGAAAGCAGTCGTGACAGAAAGAGAGAGCTACAACTCAATCTTTAGGCAATGTTATTATTAGCCTCGTATCTGACTCACACATGGTCCTGCCAGATTCAGTACAATATTTGCATAGATCTATTTTAACTGTTCCAAAGATAGCCTGAATAGTTCATCAGTGTCTGCCAGTCTTTTCACAAAATTAACTTATGGTGTTCTTATAGGATATAATTATTTTGACTAAAAAAGCAATCTGAAGGCAGCGCCGCACGAGTGAACTGAGATAAGATTTGTAAAGTAAAGACACAATCTATTTTTGTCTTTTAATTTTCTTGGTACTTACATTTAAATCAGTCTCTCATGTCAATAAAAGTACTGTCTGCATAAGCATCTGCACTTTTACCTAAAACAACTTTACAGAACCCTGACACAAAGAAGGCATAAGGTGAGATTAAGGACAGCTTTAAATCAACCAACATTCTTCACCAATAGACAGTTCAAACAGAGGCTCCCTTACAGTGCAGCGAAACTTTATTGCACTTAAGTGACAAATTCTTCTTGTGCCTAAAGGAGCATTGAAGACTGATGACGGTAAGCTTCTAAACTGGAGAAACCTAAAAAGAATATGTCTGTTTGAGGTGGATGCTCTGTTAGTTAGACTGGAAACTATAGCAGTTCTCTGTAATTTGAGGTCTGTTATTTTTTTTCCTTTATTCCAAGGCAAGAACTTAACCAAGAATTCAGAATTCTGTTTATTGATCAAGAATTAACAGATCTGCTTTTGAAATTTAAAGCCATTCATACCCCATATTTTATTTTATTTTATATTTTTATATTTTGTCAGGTTAATAGCACAGACAATATAATTCATTGTGATTTTTTTTGTAAAATACCAACTCATAGTGGCAAAAAATTGTGAAACGGAAGGAAAGTTATATGTGGCTATGAAAAAATCTGTGTTAGAACTATAGCCTGTATCTGTATTTAGCCCTGTTTACTCAGGTACCCCTGAATAGAATCCAGTTCAACTAATTACCTTCAAAAGTCACCTAATGACTAAATGAAGTCCACATGTTCAAAATTTAATTACACTATAAATAGAGTTGTTTTATGAAGGCCTCAGAGGTTTTTTTTAAAGAACATTAGAGAACAATAGTATCATTACGACCAAGGAGCACATCAGAAAGGTCGGGGATAGAGTTGTGCAGTTTAAAGCAGGGTTAGAAACAACATCCCAAGCTTGGGGTAACCATGGAGCAATGTTCCATCCATCATCAGAAAATGCAAAGAGCATGGCACAACTACAAGACAGAAAGTGAAAGAAGAAATCTGCCACTGCATGATCGATTCCTGCAAAAACAGCACAAATGCAAATGGCACAACCTTAGAGTTACCAGCAGACATAAGAAATTCTGTTCATGCATTACTTTTTCCAATGTTTTGCATCTCTTTTATACCCTATGTGTTATCAAAAGCACATCACTCAGGAGTTCTAAATCACAAAATTTAATTTAATGGTGTCTACAATGGTAACATTAAAATTTAATCATACAACAGACAGAATCATTGATAATTACTCTGCAGATTCCACGATACAAGGATTTAACGATAATCAAGTGATAAAAAACTTATGACTTGGGCAGCTGTTGTTGTGCTTTAGGGCAGATAAACATGATAAAACCGTACCAAAATTCAGATAACAAAGTGCAGGAGATGGAGAGGGCAGCTTGTGAAGCAGTTGGTAGTCATGATTGAACAGTTCACCAACAAAAAGAAAGATCAGAACCTCTACTACCCTGTGGCATCATTCTCCCCTTTTCTGACTTTACATCATTTTTACTTGCTCTGCCCACTCTGCCCTCTATCTCTCTCAAACATCCACCAGATGTCAGCGTTATTAGGAGTTGGATTCCATGTGCTTAATCATCAAGGCTGGTGCTGTTTTCTTTGTGTCATTTTGAAAAATGACATAGGGAAAACACAGACTTTAGTTTATTCTAGAAGATTAATTTTGCCATTGGTGCTTATGTTGCAGGCTCAAGACATGCTGACAGACTGACTCCCTGTAGGCACTGGTAATTACAGTGTTTCCAATGTTCGTTTTATCATGTGTTCATACTCTTAGTATGTTTCACACTGTAAGAATGTGTTCAAGTAACTGAAACAGCAGATGTGAAGGCAAATGTTTTACTTAACACTTGATGATGCTTTTTTTAGACCACCCATAGTTTTTATGATTTCATTTTTTTTAATATTCTTTAAATTGTTGGCAAAAATTGCAGCAAATTGCCGTGGGTGCAGGGTTTCCTCCCTACAGTCACCATCAGCAGTCCATGTTGAACTAGTCTGCCTTTAGGTCAGACTAGTTCAACTTCAGACATTGGCGAGCTTTGTCTGCATGGGGTTTCAACACAAACAATGGTGGACAAAGCATCTGATAGATAAACCATCTGGTGACTTCCTGATGAGCAAGGTTATTTAAGTCTTTCAAAGTTTTCAGAGGGTAAAGTGGTGTAAAGTATGTATGTGTTAGGAAAATTACTATCAAGGAAACATTCAAGGCAGAATCAAATCAGAGACAGATACTCACAAACGTTCATTTCAAATACTCACAAACGTTCATTTCAAAGCTTTACTTGATCAAGGAGAAGAACCATGAGTTACAGAGTTTAGGTTATTGGACTTCTAACACACACAGCGATGCTCTCACTATTTATGCTTCTTCACACATGTTCACACAAAGTTGGGCGGTGGTCTGTTCACCCCCTAAACAATGCATCCTTATCTTCTGCACCCTGGCATCATCTCATGACAGGAAATAACCCATGAACTCAATCTTTTTACATACCATGAAGTCTCGTGTTGGATTCCACAACCGTCTATATGTCCATTATTCTAAACCATTCTATGTCTAGAAATATAGGTCAACAACAACAAATGAATAAATGATAATAAAATAAAGATAACATTTTTCCAACAATATGTATTTCAAGTTAGTCCCCTAAGATGTAAGTTTAAACAGTCAGTAAATTTTATTATGAAGCGTAGCAGGACAAGCATCATGTGTGAGAAGATGCCGACATGGACCCTGGGTCCACTACTGAACCAAAAAAAAAAAAAAAAAAAAAAAAAAAAAAAAAAAAAAATAGCTAAATATATCCTGAAGTCAGAAAAGTTATCTGTCTGATATAGTTTCTCATTTTCCCCTAAGTTTAACTGATTAGTTTCCTTCCTGTGCCTGTGTGTGTTAATGTGCAGAGATTGTGGAATAAATTTTATTTCTGCCTGTTATAATCAGATTTAATTGTGAAGATAATTCAAATATCTAAATAAATTAAATCAAAATGGAACAAATTACTAAATCTGGAAAAAAAAAGCAAACTGCACTAGTTATTTTAGAGCTACAGTCACTATTAATAGATTTTTACTAAAATGTGTAAATGAAACTGAACTGGACTGAGACCTGTTTTTTTTATTATTTCCCTTTCAGCTTCATTAAATTTGACTTTGAGTGCTAAGTCTAAACTCATACTAATGCATTTTTTAAATTTTACTAATGCTTTATACATGTAATGAAAACTTTAAAATGCAAAACATTATCTAGCATTTTTTGTACATAATATAATAGCTTTGTGTATATATTATGGATCCATTGCAGCATAATGTATCAAGCATAACCCTTGATCTCCCTCTGGTTGGATGATGTATTAATATTCAATGTACAACTAAAAGAAAATCAGAGATGTGAATGTAGGAAGTCAAAATGCTGACAGGCTAATGTGTACATCAATATATATTAAGCCTTGTTAGGAATCAAGCTCTAATTCTACCCTTAACAAAAACAAAACAAAAAAATCAAAATCAATGATTTATGAACCTGCTGAAGCCTTCAGATCAGAGACATATTTTCAGTTGTTTATTTTCAAAATTCTGTTTGAATTTATTGTCAACTTTGGGTTGATAATAAATTGTTTCTTGCAGCTTATTAGAGCCATGAATTGTATGGTGGTTTAAGAGGAAATTAAATATTTGCTCAGCTTATCTTTCAATCAAGCAGTTTTCAATGTTTTCTGATGTTCTGAACAGTAAATATTCATCCCAGTAGAAGCTGCAAACAGCTTATGTAGCATTAGCTATGCGTAGCTATAGCTTTACTGATCAGTGGGTTGCTGAAAAACATTATTTGTAATGGATTACAACCAAAAAAAAGAAAAAAAAACATTGTCTAAATAACTTTGTAGTCTGGAATGCAAAGCTTTACAGTTGGCACATTCTCTAATGACAAACAATTTATCCTAGTGAGACACATCCTCCATTCATACAGCTGTCCTCTGATGCTTCCAAATATAATACCTTTTGTCCATGTCACAAGGAAAAATAAAAGTAATGCCTTATGACTTAAGTGCTTTAAAAGTCTAATTTAACTTCAAAAATGACTCAACAAATAATAAAATAATATGTACAGCCTGAAATATAGTATTGTAAGTTAGCCACAAGGAAATTTGCCATATTGAAGGAAATTGTCTAAAAATCATGGGCAAACAGCACAAAAGGAATGAGTATGGGAAGTTGAGGAATTGCAATCATTGAACGAGTGGTGGAATACATGGTTGCCAGTTCATTCCAGTTGAGAACAAAATTATCCATACCCCTGATAGATTGACATGCTTCTTCTGAGAGGATGTAATAGTAATGTTTTGGAATTTAAATTATGATGATGGCAAGGAGACCTTACAATGTCAAAGTATTGGAGCTCATTACTGAATCTTTAGAATATCAGTTGAAATATGCAAAAAGCTGATCAGCAATTATAAGTAGGGTTTCATTGTTATAATGGTAATTTTCAAAATTTTGTATTGTTTTATTATATTTTGAGAGATGCCTTTCTCCTTTCCTATCAGAAACTTCTCCATTTTTAGAATAATACACAAGTTGCACTAGCTCCGAAAACGAAGCTTCAAACATCACATCTCTCCACTTGACACAAGCCTCGACAAGGGGCTTCAGTTGGAAGCATGCGACATACTCAAAACACAAGCCTCAACACAGTCTGGACATCACTAGATATGTCCATGTTACATACATTAAGGATTTACTGTACATTATGGTTTTATGGGATTTTAAATAGTGCAGCACTGAGATGTTCAGAATAATATCAGTTTATTTCACTTAAGCTAGTTTTAGACTCAAACACTTGTGTTTAAAGTGCCACGGTTTCCAAAAAAAAAAAAAAAAAAAAAAAAAAAAAAAAAAAATCGCAAAAATAATATCAGGATTGAAACTTTAGGCTCAAAGGTCCCTTTAAACTATTCTCACAGTTAATATTCTAAACCTTTGTAATCTTAACAAGTGAAATTGATACAGAATTGACATATACCCTGTTGGCCTTTTGTTATTGACTCTGACTCAACATGACTGGCAATTCACCAGTTCACCTGTGAGAAGATTGCTTGTACCAATCCATGTGCTGTAATGCACATGTTAGCTACTTTGACTACCTACAGTAAACGCAAGAATGCAGAGCTGAACCAAGAAAAAAATAATGACACATTGACAGCGGTCACCATCCATATGAAATTTTAAATCCCAAAAACATTCAAGGACTTTCAAGGACAGGTGTTTTTTTTATGGCTGTTTTCAAAAACTTTCCAGGCACTTGTACTTATTTTTTCAAATTCAAAAACTTTCTGGGATTTTAAAGATCTGTGGGAAGTCTGCCTATGACAGAGCCAGATTGCTGGTCTTCCTTCTCAGTGTTTTATTGTTAGCTTTGATATTAACTGCATTGTTACATTTTCATTTGTGAGTCACTTTGGATAAAAGTGGCTGCCAAATATATAAGCATAAACAGATCTTATAATGATGTTGTTAAATTAGGAGTATTCAATATTATATTTATTGTCTCTTATTTTATTTTGTGTGCGGCCTATTTTGTTTGTCTCCATCTTTTCCTTTAGCTTCATCAGTATCATGATTACTCCTTGGATAAACAGGGTCGCAAAAAACAGGATTAACTGATGGATTTAATGAAGTGTTTTTCTGTCTCTGCTGCATTATACCCTGCTTCTCTAGTAGCTCTGAGCAGATGGTACTTTTGTTGCCTCTGGGTCCAGACAGAGCCTAGGGACACAGTAGCACCACACAAACACCATCATGTCCTCCTTCACTTCTGTTCACTTCGACTTATCCTCATCCTTTCTCACTTCGACCCTTTTCCCACTCTCTTCCTCTTTACACGTGTTTTCCAGCTCAGGTGGTGGACTTTGGAAACCATTCCTCATTACTGCTTCATCTATATGATGCCTCACAGCGTCCCAGGCCAATCCACAGAAAGTGATCATTCCTTCCAAGCTGATGCTTTGGGGATGAACTAAGACCACAAAGAAGAGCAGCTGAGGGCTTAATGCTTTCAATGTGTCTCACATCTTTGCCTGTCAGAGTTACTCCACTACAAAATGGTAAGATCAGAACACAACCCATTTACACAAAGCTGGGAAGCAAACAAATAGCAATGTATAACAAATTACTGAAGCCATTGGGTGACGTTATTGGTATGACAAAGCATGTTAGCTCCACAAACTGGAAGATTTACAGTGAGAGTTGCAGAGGAATCTGGTGCAACATCAAATAACCTTGAAAACAACAAAGTCCAATTTATTCAGCAAGGGGAAATTAAAAAGCAAGGGTGACGAGAAAAGCAATATGAGCCCACAGAACTTGTAAAGACACCTCAACAATTAGGTGAGCCAGAAAAAAACAACTTTATTATTCATCCATTTTGGAACACAGATTGACTTGGATTCAAACTCAAACTGAATAGATGTTAGTTCATTAAAACAAGTTGTCTTCTTAGTTGGGCCCAAGTCAAACTTTTCCCTGCTCAATGCTCTGAACATTGTCATTCATATAAAACAAATTTGCAGAATTTGAATGTTCACACTAAACTTCTTGTTGCACTTTGTCTCCTTTGATTGCTCACATCACTCTAGAGTGCAAGTCGGGAGTTGCCAGTTGAAGCATTAAATTAATTCTCAAGATTAACATTTCCTACAGCATTAGATGAGTAAAAACACCATATGCTGGCCATCTTATACAAAGAATTCATTAGAATCATTGTCCGTGAGTGATGAACAAAGTTGATCTATTCATTCTCAAACACAAAAGATTTCTCAGCTTCAAATAGTAGAAAAGATGAATATTCATCCAGTTTTGATTTTTAGCAATAAAGTCTATCAAATGTACATGGTAATAAAAAATGTGCACAGAATAATCACAGCTTACCTGTATGCATCTTAATGTGTTTGAAACAACTGGACTACAACTGTACTTTTCCCAAAATGCTTTGATGAAATGTGTTACTTATTTTGTGCACTGCTCCTTGCATTATCATATTTCCATATCCTTTCTCCCACTAAGTATTGATTACAAAAATCATAAGCATGAGTTTAATAATTCAAATAGAAGATGATGGTATTTCATAAGTACAGAACTTTTCATGGATACCAGCAACCCCTTGTAAAGATGTGTGAAAATTCTCAAAAAAATAACTTGTGAGCAGTAGCTTAGCACCATACTGAAGAGTTTTGAAAAACCCAACCTCTAATTTTAGCACATTTGTTTTAGGAAGGCTTGTAAAAAATTACAAGCAAAGTACTGTTACGTATACAATTTGATGAAAAATCTGGAACCCTTCATTAAATATTTAGTTTTTTACTAAGCATTGCTCACTCATTAAGCAAAGAATATAAATAAAAATGTGTTTTTAGGACGAGGAAAATGTTAGGACTCTTGTACCACTAATGGCTGTTCTTACCCTGTTTAGCTGAACTTCAGGAAGATGTTTCTTAATCTACTAGTCTTTGACCTCAAACTGGGGAAACATTTGCTATGAAATATTTGAGGGGTTTCTTGTATTTACGCCTCATCTCACACAGCATCTTAAAAGGATAAAGGTCTTCACTTTCCATTTCTCAGTTTTCACACAGTCCTTGGTGGATTTATTTGCATATTTTGTGTCAATGACATGTTGCAGGGTCCTCTTCTACTTTAATTCTTTCACACTTAGTTTCAAATTTTAATTAGAAATCTGAAACATGTCACTACACCTCTTGTCAGGACCTCCACCGTTAGTCCAGTTCAGATCTTTCCAAAAAAAAATGTGGTAAATCACCATAAACACAACCACATGATTGAACAAGCGAAAGCAATTACTTTTTCTGATAGGGACAAATTGTTTTGTATAGCTTTTCTCCTTAATAAATTAAATCATCATTTTAGAACAGCTTTTTTGTTTGCTCAGGTTATCTTTCTGATTTAAAAAAATTGTTTGATAATCTGATCTAGATGTGACAAAAAAAAAAAAAATTACAATAAATGGTGAGCAGAAAATGGACTAAGGAGAAAATGGATTTGTTTTTTCAATATTTTTGGCAAAAATACAGTCACCTATTACCCTGACTGAAAAAAAAAATCCTAAAAAACAAGAGGAAAATCTATGAAATATAATCAGATTTAAAACATGAGCTTGAAAATTATACAAACATTAAAGTCACAGTCATCACTGACTGTTGTAATATTGTAAACGAGGTCTTTGGTATGCACTGAGAATAGTTCACTTATTTCATCCAGATTGTTTTATGTTCTATTAGCACAGGTACAGGTCTGCTACCTGCCTCTATTCATTAGCTAGTCTATTTGTTTGGTGTCACCTTCATTTCATTCGATGTGTTTGCCTTAATGTCTCAGTTTATTTCTCATTTCCCTTTTTCTCTTCACAGATCAGCCTACAAATTCCAAAACATAGCATATTATCCTTATAGATAATCCATAACAACATTACTGCTTGGCATTTTATAAAATAACCACATTTTCAGCACATCAGTGTTCACTGTCAGTTCAAAAGAGGTGTTGAGGCGGGCTCATGTGTTGTTTCATGGGCAGCCTGGGGTTGCTGGCGTGGACCAGGCGGTTTGGCAGGCTCCCTGGTTTCCTGCCCTGGTTGTTGCTCCGTCGGGGGGGATGTCAACCCTGCTGGTTGGGGATGCTGCGGAGGGTTGTAGAGTGTGCTGGAGGGATTGCATCCTTTTTCGGGTCTGGGGCTGCTGAGGTTTCGGTTGGTTTGGTGTCGGCGATGGGGCTGGGCTTGGTGATGGCTGTCCCTGGGCTGAAGTTGCAGGGATGGTGACGAGGGTTTGTTTATGTGGTTGAGGGGGCATGGTGGGCCTTGTTGGCCCTGGGTGCAGGCCTCCTGGTGGGGATGCTCGGAGGGGGAGTTGATTGTGTCCTGGTGTTGGGTCGGGTGGATTCGGTGTGGTTGCATGGCTCGGTGGTGTCTGCTTGTTTGTATTTGCGTACAGGGCTGGGGTGGTGTTGTGCAGGGCTGCTGCCTTGCTGTTGCGGCATGCTGTGGTGGGGGGCAGGATGCTACAGGGGCGCCTGAAATGGTGGAGATGTGCTGGGCTTGCGCTGTGGAGGGTGTATTCTGATTGGATTTTCAGAGCTGGGGCCCTCCTGCAGGGGCGTCCCCCCGTGGATGGGAAATTTGTGATGTCTGTTCAGGGGCGCACGTTTGATGTCTGTGCACTGGTTGGAGGTGGCCCTTTGGGGGGACCTCGGGACTTGTGGGGGGGATGGGGGATCTGTATGGTTGAGACTGGGGCTCGCTGGAGGGTTGGGAGTTTCACCCTGGGACTGCTCTAGTCGGCTTGCTCGATGGGACTATGTGGACTCGTCCTTGCCCGTCTCTGGATGGGGTTGGGGCCAGCGTCTTGGGTCAGGTTGCCCCTTTGGGGGAATGTGACCTGGACCTGGGAGTATAGAGTGTGTGTGAGGAGTGAAAGTGGGTGTATGACATCTTTTTTAAAATTTTGTTTATGTTGGGCAAGTGGATGTGAATGTCTGAAGGTGAGCATGTGGATGGGAATGTGTGACTGTGTTTGTGTGTGGGTGTTTATCTTTCAGGTTGGGTTCTGGGCTGCCCCCTCTCCTGGATCATCTTGGACCCCCCATTAAAAATGTGGGGCCCAGGAGGGGGAGTCTGGTTGTCCTTGTTGGGGCTCCCAGGGCTCTGTGCTTGGGAGGCCACTGGGTGTCTGTGGCTCCGGTTTTCCTTATGCCTTCCATATGTCCTGGGGGGTGGATCGGTGGGCCCCCCACACCTGCTATCAAATATTCTTTGGGAGAACCCTTATAGACACAAGCACCCCCCGACCCCCTCCCACACACACACAGGTCTAGATTCAGGTGTTTGTTAGAAACACTTTCAGTCGGGCTGTGATTGCCACTAAACACATCTTGTATTACCTTGTACTGTATACTTCTCACTGAAGTTATAACTGTTATTATTATATGTGTATATGCTGTTTGTTGTTGTGGATTCTTGGTTTTGTTTTTTTTCCCTCTCTCCACAGGTCTTGAGGCAGACTTCAAGGGTGTTGACTTGTTTTATCTCTATGCTTTTTTCTCTCCTCTACTTCCATCTCCTTTTTTCTCTTTAAACCTTCCCTCCATCTTTTTCTTTTTCCATTCCCCCTTTTTTCATCTTTGTGTCCATTACATTTGAAATAAACCCAAAGCAATCTTTAATAAAGTTTCATATATATATACCAAGGGGAACATCATGGCGGAAGCTGTAATGCTCCGCTTGTGAAAGCAAATCTGTTGGGCCTTACCTTGACATTCAGGTGTTGTTGTTTGTGTAACTGTACACACACATACACACATATATATATATATATATATATATATATATATACACACACACATACATATATATATATATATATATATATATATATATATATATATATATATATATATATATATATATATATATATATATATATATAGTTTTGTTTTATCATGATGAAGTGCCTTGGACCCGGCATTCAGGGGAAAAAAATGCCAAGTCCTGGCTTCATGATAGCATCTACACGTCCTGAGGCAGCGGTTGGGATAAAATAGGCTTTACTCAGCACCAATTTAATCCTGCTAAGAGCTGCTGTCTTGCAGCATTTCCATCCTTCATGGGAAAAGGCCACAGGAGAAGGTCAATACACTGAGGGAATGCTGAACTCATTATTAAAATGGTTACCTTTCATTAGCTGTGATGATCAGGGCAAATAAAAGTTACATTTGTTTCCTACCTATTTTAACTAAAAGCCAATATTTCAGAGAAATAAACAGCTAAATACAATTATGAAGAATGACCGATAACAGTGTGTCAGTGTTCTGTGAAATGTTAGTAGGCAATGTGTAAATTTAGGTATCTTATATTAACATTTAGAATTTGTAATTTTCCATCACCAATTAAAAATTCTCTGCAAATGCAGTTCCCTACAGCCACCAATTCCATTTTCGACTGTTAAGTGGGAGATACAGTCTGGATTATTAGTCACTCTCTTCAGCATTTGTGAATCATTTTTCTCCTGTGTGCTTCTAATTATGTCTCATTAGGAGACCCAACCTAAAGCCTAGATAGCAGTGTTAAGAGGCTGATAAAAAGTTAAATATATCTTTCGTGTTATTTAATCAATGCATTGATCCCCTTCTCATTATAAATACCTGATATATATAACCTGAAGGAGCCAGCACATGGCACATCTAATCTACACTGACTATGCAATCAAAATCCAGGTGGATTTAAGCTGTTTCATCAGGAAACCCATTAATATTTATGAATTAATTTCACACATTGTTTAACCTGAGTTTGCAAACAGCTTGTCTCTTGTGTAAAATAATCACTGGTGCATGGGGTTCATTAAACCACAGAGTAATCCCAACATTCAATCCACCTGCCTTGGCAGAGTTCTCTAACCAAATCTGTCCTCTTTCTAAACTACAGTGACACCTGAACACCAAAACAATTGCCTCTACTGTCCTTTGTCCTGCAAACTTGTTGTTTATGAAAGGAGTTACATAACTGGACTCCAATAAAGACAAATGATCAAACATAGATAAATTGGTCAAAAAGTGTTTTCTGTGAAGAGCTTATTTATTTATTTATCTAAACCTGATGCAAGTGTAGGAAGAACCATTCTGTTTCTATTACTGGCACACTTTTGTGAAAATGGCGATATTCGCAGTACATGAGCTGTTTATCTTTTTTTTATACTTTAATAATAAAAAGAATATCTTTTTGTAGCCATAAATTCATAAAAAATTGGGAAACGTAAATATGTTTTACATTAGTTTTTCCATACCACTCCAAAGGACAATGGCAGATAGATTTGGTCTAGTACTTACAAATGGTATCTATTTGATACTATTTATGTTTATTTTATGACCAGGAAATCAAAATTGATTTTTATTCTTCATTGCCTAAAAAAAGGAAAGCTGCATTTGATTGCCAGCATAAGGGAAAGGTTTATTATTACTGAGAGGGAAAGTGAATAATAAAGATTATCTAATAATCTGGCATATATATTAGTGGCTGAAATATATTCGGCAGCAAATAAATATTGTGTCCTTGAAGCTGATGTGTGAAAAGCAGGAAAAATTGGTATGGGTAAGGTTTAGAAGCGATTTGACAAGTGGGATATTATGATGATTATACGATTTGGTCAGGGCATCTCCAAAACTGCACCTCTTGTGGTGTGTTGTCGGTCTGCAATGGTTAGGGCCTATCAAAAATGGTCAGAGAAAGCTACAGTGGTGAAACAGCAACAGGATCAGTCAGGCCTCATTAATGCACATGGGACTAAAGAATGGCACATGTAGTCTGACCTGAGATAATGGTACTGCAGTTTAAATCAGAATACACTAATACATTTGTGTCAGAATACACAAATCATCACAGTTTGCTGCAGAGGAGCCTGATCAAAGTTCCAGATCAGTCAGGGTGCCCATGCTGGTATTAATAAGGCTTGACTAGTGGCCTAGTACTATTATTTCACATATTTGTGATATAATAATTGATGTCTTGAAAGATACATCTTGCACAAGAAATAGATCTATAATTACAAATTATCTTGCTAGGTTGTAATAAGTAAATTGAATGTTCATAATTTAATTTTCCTGTATTTAGTTTTTTTTCTTTGATGTCTGTGTTTGTGCCATCTTTATTAGCCATCATTTGTGTATGTCTCTGGGTCACATCATCCTTCTACCAATTTGTATACCCATTTTATACCAAGCTGTTGCCATTTTGTCTAAACCTACTGCCATTTTGTACCTGTAAACAAGCCATAAAGCTTAATCATTGTGGAGGGGTTTTCTCAACAAAGTATTTTGATAGATTTTGGCAATGCAGAGAAATAAAACTGCTCCAGTCTCAACTATACTTTAAAATTGCTGTAGACTGAGATAATTTGATCCCTGATGTCAAAATAAATATGAGAAACTGCCTGCTGGTTGCTGTTTTTTTTTTTTTTTTTGAGTTACATAACTGTATTTCCTTTCAGTAAACTACGAGTATAATTGAAAAATAGACATTTAATTATTAGTTTACAATGTTTTTACAAAATGTCTGAAGGGTGAATTAGAATTGGCCCATGACCGGTTCAAAATGTCCCATGGCAGTTGGCTCCTTTGAGAAGGGTGTGGAATAACCAAAAATTTGGAAGTCCGAAATGGCAAAGAGATCAATTGACTTTCGTTATATGTCACTTGGGCAACCATTAGCATGAAAACCTTAACTGACCTGTGATGGCTGAATGATACAGTAACTTTTTTTTAAAAAGTTTGGGGTTTTTTTATAGGCAGAAAAAAAATCAGCTCATTGCAGCTCTGTTATGGAGGACAGGAATAAAAATAACAGTTAAAACACAATTTTCTCGTTTTTGTACTGCTGTCTGCAAGCTATAGTACTGCAGTGCAGCAAGCTGATGCAGGAAGTTGGAAACATCGTAGGTTAACACTTCCATAAGTCACTGTCTCAAAGTTATGAGATTATACACTGCCTGACCAAAAAAAAAAAAAAAAAAAAAAAAAATGTTGCAACCTGGATGCAACTTGACAAACAGGTATGAGCCTCCTATTGGATTATTACTGCGTGGCTGAATATCTTTTAAATTGGCAACAAGTTATTTAAACCCAACTGATGCAATGAGAAACTTGTGAAAAGACATAACCATGCCGAAAGATACCCCATGTTCACAGAAAAGATGTTAGTTCATTTAAGAAGGGTCAGGATTAAATCATTGGCATACTTCAACCAGAGAAAGACATCATGAAATTGCAGAAGCTACTAAAATATGGTAAACAACTGTTACAGTGCATTGTTGAAAAACTGGAAGGAAAGTGGGGAACCATCATCTTCGAGGAAGAAATATGGTCAGAAAAAAAATCCTGAATGATTGTGATCAGCAATTCCTTAAATGTTCAGTAAAATCAAATTGAAGAGAAACAATGGTAGAACTCAGGGCCATGTTTCACAGTGAAAGTAAGACCATTTCTACAAGCACAAGGTGAAGGGAATTTAAGGGATTGGGTCTGAACAGCTGTGTAGCCATAAGAAAAGCACTAATCAGTGAGGCTAAAGAAAAGAAAGGCTTCACTTCGCAAGGGAGCATAAAGATTGGACTTTGGAGGAATGGAAGAAGGTGATACGGTCTAATGAGTCCAGGTTTACCCTTTTCTATAGTGGTGCATCAGGTTAAGAACAGAAGCAGATGAAGTGATGCACCAATCATGCCTAGTACCTACTGTGCAAGCCATTGGGGGCAGTGCTATGATCTGGAGTTGCTGCCATGGCTCAGGTCAAGGTTCTGCAACATTATGTGCCCAAAAAATGAGGTCAAGGCATATTCCAAGATGACAATGCCAGGATTAATTTGGCTCAAATTGTGAACGAGTGGTTCAGAGAGCATGAAATAATTTTTACATATGAATTAGGCACCACGGAGTTCAGACCTTAACCCTATTGAGAATCTTTGAGATGTGCTGGAGAAAGCTTTGCATTGTGGTCAGAGTTTCCTATTATCATTAAAAGATCTTTGTGAAAAATTAATGCAACACTGAATGGAAATAAATCTTGTGACACTGCAGAAGCTTATCAAAACAATGCCACAGCAATTGTATGCCATAATTAAAGCTAAGGACGATCCAATGAAATAGAGTGCGTGACCTTTTTAGGGGTGACTTTTTGGGGGGCAGGCAGTGTACATAGGAAATATTGTATATTAACTGGGTATAACATAAATACATCCCACTTATTTTTGCAGGGTGCCAGAATGGGGGAGGGAGCGATCTTTCTGCAAGAGGCGAGATACACCCTTTAAACATGACTGTGTAGGAAGTTGGAAATTTTATATTACATGCAGGTTTTCTTTTGTGATTTATTTAAATTAGTACTGTTGCATGTTTTAAGTAATTTCTGCATGTTATTGAAGTTTAGGCCATTTCCCTCTGATTCTGCCTAAGCCAGAAACCCCAATGACTGATCACAGGTGTCTCCCATCTGCCGTGATGGCATGCAGGATATAAAATGGCAGATGAACAGCATAAAGGGAACAAGCGCACAGAGAAAGAGAGATAGAAGCAGTGAGTAACAAGGGGATAGCCAGCGCCCTGCTGGCTGGGGAGACAAGACGGCAAGTGGAAGTACCAGGCGTATCAAAGGAGGCAGACTGGCACTGGCGAGAGCCGGACAGCCGGGAGCGAGCCATCAGCTGACAGCCTGAGCTTGAAGGGTATGGCAATTCGGAGCAGCAGAGATGGGGATGAGGCGTGAGCGAGGCCCATCAGAGGTGGAGGCATATGAGAGGGGTGACACCGTGAGACTGCAAACAGCAAGGCCTGTAGTGGAGCCACAGAGAGGCGCACCCGAGCCGGAACCTGGTACTCGTCGATGCAATGCACGTTGGGTGGACAGTGAGGAGTTGTCCAGGACAAGGACAGGAAGGAGGCTAAGGGGAGATGCCATCTGTCAACGGTGCCAAGCGCTGGGTTGATGGCTGGGGGTTGACTGCAGAAAGACGTCAGGCGAGAACAGTGAGGTCACGCCCCTTTTACTGTTAAGACTGCTTGCATTTTAGAGACATTTTATTGCTATACATTTTAGCCTTTTTATGTTGCGCTGCCAGGGAGTTTTTAGTAAGTTTTTAGCACCTCTTATTTTCCTGTACAGGTTTATAGCTTCTTTTATATTTTATTGTAATAAAATTGTTAAACTTTTAATCTTCTATTGCTTTTAACTTGCTGATCACCCTTGTGATACCAAACCTGGTTTTTTGGAGTCAGTCTTCCTACTCCAACTAGGTGGCATTGGTGGACAACAGAACAGTATCAGCATCATTAGTATCAGCATCATAATTTTTTTTTTGTTTGTTTGTTTTCACAGAGTTTACCACAGAAAACAGACTGATCAAAATACGGATATACAGGTAAGTGAGTTTATTTTGCAGGTGCTCAGGGAATGTCAGGAGCATGAATCTGAGTTGTCCAGGAAGCTGTGTCTTTCTTACTTGATGTGTTATTCCACAGACTCTGAAGCAGGGCAGCGGTTCCAGCTGAGGGAAGGAGGTAGGGGGACTGGAGGCTTGAACAGAGGCTGAGCGTCATGATGTACCAAGGTGAGGACAAACAGAAGGGATAGGTGAGAAATTCAAACCAGAAAGACCACACAAAGGGACAGGATCCAGAGAACACAAAGGATGAAGGGCACAAAGAGACAAGGGTAAGTTAAAAGTTTTTCTTGAAGCAGTTTTGTAAACAGGGCTGAGGTTGATCTACCAAACAGTAACCAAAGTTCCAGGTGTGAGGGCTGGTCTGCTTCAGCTTAATATACCCCAGGTGACAATCAGATGGAATAGATGCCAGCTGGGGACAATCAGGCTCAAGCCTGCCCCTCAGGAATCCTCACAGTAACACCCCTCAGCTGCCACACATGCAACTCCATGCAGAAAGAGCCCAGGCAAGGGTTTGAATTGTGGATCTTCTGTCTGTGAGGCAATAGTCGTAACAACTTTGCAGCTCTGTTTATAACATTATTTCTAAATTTTCATACAGTCCATTCCCAGAAAAGGTTTTCTCCCTGCATCTGTACAATTTTATATTTGTATTATATTTTCACCTGGTCTTTAGGTAAACTTGTACAGTGTTAAAATGTTATAAATGGTGCAACTGCTGGCAGGTGGTAAGGGAGTAAATTCTTTCAAATACAAAAGATGGGGGTAAGATAGCTACCAATGTCATTGATGCAAAAGTTCTGTTAAATAAACCTGGTTAAGTGTAATGTTTGTCCTGGTTTTGTTGGAAAGGACATTTCCAATCAAATGAGTAGTTATGCAGGAAGACATGTGTTTGCCATTAAAATGATTATAAATATAGGTATTTAGATTCAGGTGTTTGTCAGATACACTCTCAGTTGGGCTGCGGTTGCTACTAAATGCATCTTGTATTACCATGTACTTTCCAATAATAACTGTTATTATATGTGTACATGTCGTTTGTTGTGGTTTCTTGGTTTTGTTTTTTTTCTCTAACTCAAATTGAAAAATAGATAATATCCACTGTGTGTAAGGAAAAGGAGTTTGAATCAAATGCAAATTTAAGAGAAGTATGTCAAAATAATTTTGCATAAATATGTCAAAATAATTTTGCATAAATACTAATAAAGGAGAAGATTGTGTAAATTACTTTTTTTTTATTTTTAGGTTTACATCATGTTATTCCCTCATCAAAAACATACCTGGAGTGTTGCCTTGGTTCTTTCATACATGTTTGAGAAATCCTTTAATCTGCCATGGCAGCCATTCAGCTGTGCAAAACCCTCCGGTAGGGACCAAAGCGCAGCTACAGTTTCGAAACTTCTGCCTCTCAGAGCATCCCTCCCCCACAACTTTCCCATTCACCTCCTTCAAACTAGCCAGCAGCAAACACCTGGTGAAACTGTATCTGCTGAGCTCATTATACGAGGTACTTCTTGGTGAAACACTGATTAAAAACGTTGTTATAGGGTTAACAGACAAGCGCCGTTGTGATGACTTCCTGAAGACATATTTTCAGAAAGAGCAGGAGTTTTTAAAAGAGACAGAGTCCCAATTTCAAGGTGTTAAATTACGAAGTCAAATTTCTTTTAAGTCATATTTCATATATACAGCACTTTTGTAACTAAAGATAATATAGTTACTTGATTGTGCTATAAAATGCCACCATGTGCCTGGAAAGTACATAATACTGCCCCTTTAATTTTTAAAAGACTAAATTTGAAACATAGTTGCTGAAACCGCCTTCTATGAGAGCAGCTAAATATTAGACTCAATTCAAAGATGCTTAGTTAACTAAGTTACATAAATGGCAAAGAAGTCCTTTGTCATTCACAAATTTTTGAGTAATACTTGCACTTGATATGCATTTTTGTAGCCTCACAACAGTTCACCACACACCTGCTCTCTTTCTTGCCATAACATCTTGATAATTTTGACAAAACAGCTCCTAAGACACAGTAGTTGAAGAATTTACGGTTTAAAAAGGCAACAGTGTTCCATACCGTTCCAGTGATAATCCTTCAAATGGGATGCTAGAGAAAGTACCAGAATGACATGAGATTCCTTTCACTGTAAGGAACATTGAGTAACATAGGCTATGTTCACACAGCAGGCAAATGCGACCAAAATCCACTTTTTTTTTGGCCATATGCAACCCATCTGACTTTTTCACTGCAGTCTTTTCACGTCCCAAAATATCCTGTCAGTGCCACTTTCATATGTAGTACTAATTCAGATACATACTTGATTGTTTTCAAAGCATCTGCAGTCTGAACAGCCATGTTGCATTTTATCAGACTTTTTTTGTCTTGCATGTGAGACATGCGTCATAATTCTGCACCAGAAAAAGACAGCCACAGTAAATCAAGATGAAAATAATGGCATAAAATTATAATTATGAACGAAGTATATGTCAGTGAAGCACATCACAGTCCCACCATTGCTCTGACTACACATCCAAACAGACTTCTCTACAGAAATTGCAGTCAGTACTTCACAAAAGCCCATTGCTATCAGTTGTGCTTTCTTTTTATTAGCTTCCTTTGTGTTGTTATGATCTTGTGACAATACTGTCAGCTTCCATTGCTCAGTAACTTTAAAACTGATCCATAAATAGCTCCAACCATTATTACTTCCATGAACAATGCGCTGCGCATGTGGATTGCTTTGGGGACACAAACCATTCACACAGAAGTCTCATCGCAGGTTGGATTTAATTAGCAGCATGAATGACCACACACACACACAAAAAAATCGGATTTCAGAAAAAAAAAAAAAAAAAAAAAAAAAAAAAATCAGAATTGAGCATCGAGTCCTGCTGTGTGAACATAGCCATAGAGGTGTTAGTTGACTAAAAGAAGCCTGCTGCACATTTTTCTCACTTGCCGCGAAACACAAATTTAGGTGTTTAGTAAATATTTTAATTTGCAAAAATAAAACGCAATCAGTTTTAAGGTAATATTGTTTTAAAAGTACAGTTGTCAAACTGTAAGCAGCTCTTTCTGTTATACAAGTGACTGATTGCATGCTCTATAAGGTAATTTCCTTTTTAATATTCTTTTACTTTATAAATGGCAGCATTATGAAAGGGCATAATTTTCTCAGCAATGAATACTTGAAAAACTACCATGTGTTACACTGGGCCATGCTTAGTAAAAGTCACTATAAAAGTCAATTATACACGTTAATGTTTTTGCATCCTTGTTACAACTTAATGTTAGTTTTATGCAAAGTACTGCAATGAAACATCACAATCCGTACTTTAAGTAGAAAAAAATTTCAGATGGGTTCTTTTTTTTTTTTTTTTTTTTTTTTTGCTTTTCAGAAATAGAAGGCTGAATATTGGGCAGGAGGAAGATATGAAGAAATGAAAAATGAGAAGAGACAATGCATGGCAGACATAGAGCAAAACTGTAGAGGGAAGAAATAATCATAACAGGTGGATAAATTAATGAAAGGAAGGATGATGAGCATGAAAGAGAGGAAAGAGAAAGGCTTCAAACAGGGAACTATGAAGTGTCAGATAAAGACAGGAAGACAAATTGTGTAGTACAGGACCCCAGCTATATATTTCTACACTGTCCAGATTTTACAATACATGTTCCAGAGTACTGAAATACAACTGAAGTAATAGTTCAGTTGTTGTCAGTGTATCTTTTATAAAACATTAAAATTGCAGTATGTAACTTTTATAAAAAATATGTTTTACATATATGTTAGAACTCACTATGTCGTGAGAGTATGGTATGAGACAGATAATCTGTGAAAAAAATCAAGCTCCTCCACCTCCTCCCAGTGCTACTATTGCAGTCTGAAGAAATGTACCGCTCCCGGTCAAAAACAACCAATCAAAGCCAGGAGGAAGATCTTGTAATGTACTCATGTGTTAATTTTTAAATTACAGTAAATTCTTATTCTTGTTACTGTTGTGTGTGTTAGTGTTCGGTAATTTTCCCAACTCAGCTTCCATAGCTGGTACTAAATCTTTGGGGTGTTTTCACAGCTGGAAGCTGTAATCAAAACTAAACTTTACTTTCTTCTCAGAAAACTGTCCTTCACTGTTTATGTTTCAATTTGAAATGCAGCCCAACAAAATTCTCTACATACTGTGCTGAAAATGCAAAAAAGAAGAAAATGGTATATTTCATTTTAAAACAATGAATTTGATCTAAGTTTAAAGGCATGTCTTGTCCCTACCCCAAACCATAAATTGGCTTCTGCATTTTAATCAGTTTGCACAATACACTTTTTTTTAAAAAAAAAAAGTAAAAAGTTCTACTTTGTCATGCCCACAAATCTAGTTGTCAAAGATGAAAACTGACACGCCACATGATTCCATCTGATATATCCCAAACTATCTTAAACCTAACATTGAAGGTTTGCATTTTTTAGTACATCTGTCACATGTGGCAGGACAAAAAAATGTTACAGATTTCACTGGTGAGACTTTGAGGATTTATATTTATCCCCTCAAAGGCAGATCTGTCTAATGACAATATAATCCTCTTAGAGAGCGCATTAACTGTGATCAAAGAAAAGACTTCGGCATTCAAACTTCCTTGCGTTACGCTACCGTTTGAGTGTCTCTGATCAGAAACTATAATTATTTAACTCATGCTTTGTTCTGGGTTGTTTTTTTTTTTTTTTTTTTTTTTTTTTTTTTTTTTTTTTTTTTAATAGGATGTAATACATATATATATTGCCTAAAGTATCTGTGATCTTTAAGGCAGATAGCAGGCTAGTTTTATAATTGTTCAATAGTAGTACTCGGTTTGGACTAACTAACCACATTGTGTATGTACATGCTTTATGCAAAGGAGAAAACAGGGTTGAATGTTTGTTGTTTTCAACTGGGACCTTAAAATTGAGCAGGGAGAGATGAGATGTTAATGATTAGGCCCTAAATCCTTCAGCGCTGCCTAATCTTTAGGAAGATTTCTTGGATGTTTGCATGTTCAGTGTGTAAAGTCAGTTCAAGGTTAATTCAAGGTGAATGCCAACTTATTAGCAGAATAAAGCATTACCAGAAGAAAAATTTCAGCAGAATAGAAAAATCTAGAAATGAATCTTAGCGCATTCAGATGAGGAATTTAGCGTTTTGTTTTGTTTTTTTGTTTTTTTTTTTGGGGGGGGGCAACTAAAATCCCCACTTGCTTCTTAGCTTTTACCAATAAAGGAGTGAATTATACAGTCCAGATCTCACCTGTGTTTCTAATCCTTGCCTAATTCTAAAGTGCTCCCAATGCAGAAAGAGCCTTAAAATACCTTGTCTGTTCAATCAAACCAAATGACAGTTTTGAACAGTGAAGTAGCACTTTATATCACCAAGAAACCGCAAAGCAAAAATTAGCCATTGGCCAAGTACCCAAATTGCTGCCATTTCAAAGATTTAAAAGTGGTAGAGGATTCTTCAGTATACTTTCATAACTGAGTGTTGTCAAGTAGCGTGACATCATTTATTTTTCAACACAAGGAATACAGCAGGTCAATAAATCAAAGCCTACTTCTTACTTTAAGATGGTAAATACATGGTATCAACCATAAATAAAAGATGTCAAGTAATAAATAATTTCCTAACATTGCTTCATTAAATACAATAAGTGGTCCAGTGTTCTTTGGTGGTATGACAATGATTTGCAATATGCTTTATTAAAGTAACCAAAGATCTGTTTTGTTTCATCATAAACATTTGTGATGAAAAATTTCAAGTTAACAAATAGCACTGAAACATAAATAAATCATAAACTTTGAAAAAAGGAATACAGAAAAAAACAGGTGAAGTGAGCTTGCATATAGACAATAACTGAAGGTGAGATGAGAAATCAAGAGTCAAAGATCAAACACAAAGGTATGTATCTTCAAAGTACTAACAACATTAAATGCAACAAAAGCATCAATGCATTTAACTAAACATCCTATAGACTTCTTTGTCAATTGAAGCTGACGCTCCAAATGTAAGTTCTGTCTAATCCATTATATTGATTAACACTGACTACTACAACAGTGGTTAAAGAGCTGCTTCCAGAGTGAGGGTGTAGACAAGTTCTCAATCCAGTCTCTGTCTAAAATACAACTTTTTTTTTTGATGTTGAATGAAGTTTAAAGTTCAGTTTTCTCTGTTTGGTTAAATCTTGCTTCATGATAGATTGGCGAATCTGTGACACTTGCAGACACAATGACTAATGGAGATTCCATGTGTTTGCAAGGTGCACACAGCTTAATAGTACCTTTGACACTGAGGAAGGGGAGGTGAAGGCAAGTTATTGATCTCCAGTGCTGCTCCCCACAGTATTAAATTGTATATTTGAAATGATAGGAACAAAGCTATGGTTTCAAGAAAGTCTAAGGTAAATCTGTGATGGATTTTACTTTAATAAAATAAAAATTGTCTTTGATAACAGTAGAATTTTTGTTTCTTTAAACTGAGAGATGCCAGAGTTTTAATTTTTTATAAGTTTCACAGTTATTATACAAAGCTAAGTTGACTAAACAAGTAGCATTTTTTAAAAATATATATATTTTGTTTTTAATTATTGAAGATTTCTATGTTTGCTTCACAGTTGAGCATTAGATTCAAATTACAAACAACTGCTAAGGGTGTGGAGTTTAGGGAGAAACCAATACACTTTTTTTTTTCTCCATGATTATTGCCTTTTCGTTGTCATAATTGATATTGTATGTCAAGATGCTAAAAATTCAATAAAGTTGGAATAAATTACAAATGACTGCTACTGATTGAATCATTTAGTTTCTCATACTCAAAGAAGTCTTAAATCCTTTGTATTTTCTTTGTTTTTATGGCAGCTTTGTTCAATTTGGTATTTTATTGTTGTTGGTATTGTGAAGCACTTGGGTCAGCTATTTTTTCTTTTTTATTTTTATTTTTTTTTTATTTTTTTAATAAATGTGCAATCTAAATGCATTTGACACTAATATACATAAACATCCATAGTGTGTAAACAGACCAAATGTTGATACATTCATATATCTGCTATGCGATTCTGAATACCTAAATAGGAGGCAGCAGGACTTGTGGACTCTTGTTTCATGAATATGTTTCACCTTTCATCCAAAAGTCACGGTTGGAACATGGTTGGAAGAAGCAGGATTATAAATTGTAGTCAGAATAATTACATTTATAGGGCTATCACTGTCACTAATGGGGCAATTGTGAGTTGTTTTGGTCAGTTTGGTAGCTGCTGTTGGGTTTCTCCAATGTATAGCTCTAAACATTCTTTGCTGGACCTTACTCCATACGCCACACCACTGAGCTTGTGCTTGAGTGTCTTACTACTTAGCATGAACTGGTCTCTGCCTGAGAGCGTTGTTGGGTTTAAAATCCACCTGAATATTATCCTTCTTAGTTTCTCAGATACTCCAGCATCATATGAAATGACAATGCTCTTCCACTTCTTTTTTTTCTTTAGTACATGGAGCTGACTATTTTCGTAAAACCCTGGATGCCTAAACATAAGCCCAGTTAGGGTATCCACACATTTGAAATGCTTCCTTGATGTCTTTCTATTCCTTGTCCTTCACTTCTGTCTTTGTGGTTTGCTGTTTAGCTCGATGCTGCAGAGTTCTGATGACTGACAGTTCATGCTCCAGTGGGTGGTGAGATTTACAAGGTAGGTACTGGTTAATGTGTGGGGGGTTGCTATAGACTTCAGTGGTGAGACTTCCATCTCTCTCAATGTGCACCACACAGTTCAGAAATGGTAGCCTGTTAGCATCCTTTCCTATAAACCTGTCATCTACTGAGTTGATCTGTTCAGTGGCTTTTTTTGACCCAGGTGTTATCCACATATTTAAACCAGTTTAACAGATGTTTCTTTTTAGGACTTCAGCACTCTACTTTTCACTTCCTCCATCTACAGATTAGCCACAGTAGGTGAAACTGGGGATCCCATGAAACAGTGGTTCTTGCATTTAAAGTATAGGGTGGAGAATCTGCAGTCCAACAGAAAGTGGATATCTGGTCTGGGGTGATGTTGGTTCTATCTTGTAGCTGCTTGTCTTCTGGGAGATGTTTCCTCGGTGCCCAATATAGGTATGCAGGTGAAAAAGGATGTGACCTCAAATAATTCAAGCGTTACTGCACATCACATACAGAGCTCCACAAACTTTCCCACCAAAGTTAGACAACTTAAATTAGCTCCAGGACAGACTGTATTGTGCAGTACACTGGATTTGTATCAAATGAGATTTATTTTATGGCCTGTCATGCAGGCCTGCTTTTTTTATGTCTTGGGAGTCATCATTTCATGGGGAACAATCTGGATTTCTCAACATGCATCAGACTGAGTGTGCTTCACCAGCAGGTGAAGCAGTGTGACAGAAGATGAGGAGCACTTAATGCATCACGCGGGCAGGTTGGATCTTTCTCTGCACCATTTTGCACATGATAATCAATGGCAAGCCTCACCCATGGAGTCCCTGCATGATGGCATTGAAACTCCTCCAAAGACTAGGTTGACATCCGTTCAGTATGTTTACCCCCTCCTCAAAACTGAACAGTAAATCATTCAACTCCTACAGTAGGATCTGGATTAGCTTTATTTTGCCAGATGGATTAGATCAAACAGACTCAGGAGTTTGAACCTGAAGTGTCCCCTCCCATTAAAATGTAAGTTGAATGGTGCCTATTAAAGGGTAAAATTGAATTTTGTAAAGTCACCAGGCTCGAATAAGAAATTTAAATACTGAAGGTTTGATCAAGATCATAAAATGTATATTAGGAAAACCATAATGAACTTAAAACCGAATGCTACAGATTATATTGTATGTCTTTTGTTTTCTTTTGTATGAATACCAACTTCAGATTCAAAGGATCTTGGTTTTGTAAGAAAAAAATGATAAAAACACAGAAAGTAATGTACAGAAAAGTAATGTACCCAATCCTGATGTATCACAATATTAAATTCAACACAATTATTCTCCTTAAACAACCAGAGTGCATGAAAAGCATCATACTTCAAAGAAATCAGGGAGAAACAAACAAAAAAAAAATCCCCTTTTGTCATGTATAACCCCCACATCACATGTGGTTATAAAAATACCAGTATACATCGCAGGATAGGGTATAGTTCAACAATAGCTGAAGAGAACAGGTCATATGTTCCTAAAAGTCAGTACTGTTTAAAAAAATGACATGAGGATGATCTGAGATAAAGATCCTAACCCCTGACAGACAACAATTTAAAGAATCCAATAGAAAAACATTTGAAAATGAAGCCAGCAACAACAAGTGACATGCTGACGGTTGCTTTGTGTGAAACCTTGTTTCACTTTATTATGCAAAAAAAAAAATATGTAGAATGACGAAAAAAAAAAAATCTATATCACGGCTCAGTTTATAATTGGTATTTCCAAGTATTCCCAG
Organism: Anableps anableps; assembly: GCA_014839685.1. NCBI lineage: Eukaryota > Metazoa > Chordata > Actinopteri > Cyprinodontiformes > Anablepidae > Anableps > Anableps anableps. The sequence continues at coordinate 10,029,751 of CM026081.1, forward strand.
AATAGTATATCAGTATTTCATTCACAGAGAAAATAAACCAGCAGAACCACAGAGACCTCACTTTTATCTTAAAAGTGAGCACTGACTTGGCAACAAAATGCCATGGGTCCAGTGGGGAGTAAGAGTTCATGCATTTTTCATATATCCCCTAATGTAAGAGACTCACTGTGGAGAGACTTGATCTTTCTTCTTCAAGAAAATGCTGTGATTAATTCTTTACCACTGCAGACTTCAAATGCAATGTGCACTATCTGTTTGAAGCTCTGCTTTGTAAAATCTAAGTTTAAAAAAAACTTAAGGTGTCACTGGCCAAGACAGCTCAAGGTCCAAGGTCTCCAAAAATACATTGAAAATTGTGTTGCATTATTTTGACCAGGACCAAAAAGCTTTGAACAGTATCTTAAGCAGATGATATGAATAGTGACCTCTCTGTATGACAGATCAGTTCAATTCTAAAATAATTTATTAATACCAAAAGGAAATTAAATGTTGTTGTTTCTTATACTACACAATTTTCTTCAGAGTTGTTGTAGATGCTGATAACTGTGGGCAGGAAGGTTCCCCAGTAGCGGTCTGTATTACAGTGGTTCTGAAAAAGCCTCTGACTGAAGATACACTGTTGTTGTAAAGCAGTGTCATGAAGAGGATGCTCAGGGTTGTCCATAACTTTATGAATAATCTTTCTTTGTATCATTATCACCAGTGTTTCCACAGCAGTCCCAGACCAGAACCAACCTTCTTTATCAGGTTGTTCAGCCTTTTAAAGTCTGGATTAGCTTTATTTTGCCAAAATATTAAAAAAAATATTTAATATTAAAACAATTTTTGATGGAAAAGGAAGCCTAATAATGTAACAAAGAGTTACAAAACAAATTAGCCAATAAAAAAAAAAAAAAAAAAAAAAACATTTTGAGGGTTTTTTTTTTTTTTTTTTTTTTGTTTCTTCATTTTAAAACTGGGGTGACAGCTGACCCCAAACACCCTGGATAGTAACAGAAAGCTAACACTATAGGAAGGTTAATATTGATGAAAAAGTATTAGTTATAAGTGAAATAATCTACCAGTGGGACAAGCTATTTTCCCATATTATAAGTTAAAAGCCTTTATTTTTCTAATCATACCCCACTACTGCTGACCAACACTGTTATGACATTAACAATAACAGAGCTGCACACCAAACGTCGGGCAAATAGTGTTTTACTACTTCCTATATACAAATAAAAGTGTACTAGTTACTAGTAATATACACGTTTACTACTAAAGTTGCAGATTGCAGCCATCTTAAAAGCCGAACTAGGGGTAGTCAGCATTCTCCCATTATCCAAGTGGGAAGTCTGACTTGGGTGGGGCGCTCCAGTTGCTTTTCTGACTGGGAGGTCAGAATTTTTCAGTTCTGACTATAAACAGAACGCAGTGTAAAAGCAGACTGTGGATTGATGGACTAACTCTACATATCTAAATTTAAATCTAAATAAATAATAATCTAAATAATAACCTATCAAGTTTGTTAAATAAAATCAATTATTATAATTTTTGTATTTACTAACAAAATGTGTGATTAAATGCCAATTTCTGTACTCATTAAAGCTTTCCCAACCCCTTTCTTACATAATTTTTATTTAAATATTTTATCATGTTATTTATTTCTGTAGAAACTTTTCCCACTCTGTATTACAGAGCAGGGTTAGTTTGTTTACTTATTAAACTGCATCTGGGGTAAAAAGCAGCCTTGGATTTTCATTTCAAATCATTTTCACCATTTATTAATGTGTTGATCCTCTCCCATCGCACCTCTCTGAGAGCTTGTTTATCTGAAAGCCAAATATATTAGGTGGATATGTAATCCAGTTTAAGTGGAATTATTGCCACTGATGTTACTTTAGTTCTTTCCTCACTAAGTAGGTGTTCAATCAAGGCTGTGAGTAGCTGTTTACTTGTCTTGAACGAATATAGCCTACCTTATGTTTCAAAATATTACACTCATTATGGGGATGCTTTTTACTGAACTAGAGGATGTATTAGGGTACTTTTCTTTGCTGTAAAAATAAAATCCAAGCTCCCAGTTGTTCCCCCTGCATGACCCTGAACAATGCCACACTGGAGACAGACAAGAACCTATAAAGAGATTATTAAGCCTGAAAAAAGTCAGTGAGCGTCTCCATTTTCTAAATGCTGGTTGTAAATTACAAATACTAGACATCTTTTTACCTCCAATATAACCTGAATCACTGCTGCCCTTAAATCAAAGCCAACACTACCAATTTTCTTTAAAATTATTAAAGGTGAATGCCACAAATTCTGTGGCTTAAAGCCACTTATTTGAACCTGCAAGGAAAAAGGTTGCTATAAATATGTGCAGTAATTTCCTCTGCTTATAATTGAGATTATTGCCTACAAATCATTCCAAAGTTTGAAGCTTAAGATCAAGCTTTGTTCTTGTGTGACAGCACAAACATTTCTGTGATTCAAGCAGATTTCACTTTGGAAACAAAATATACCCATTTAATATTCAAAAAATATCTTGACACAAAAATTTAGCAATTTTATGAAGGACTTTCTCTTGTGATTGAGTTTTCATTATTCAGTCAGTTTAATAATCAGAAAATGTTGTGGTAAAGCTTTGAGTAATCATAACCATTGTTCAGATTACTTATTTATTCTTTCTTAAAAAAAGAATATGTTAATGGGGTTAGGATGGGTTCATGTGGAAGATATAGTCCCTGTTCAATTGCACTTCCCGTGTAAAACTATTATACGTTTCATGTGTTACCCTGCTTCAGCACACCAAGTTTGAAGTAGTGGTCTGTAGCAATTCTCTGCAGAACCTGATGTTTATGAGGGCATTTGACTATGACATGTCAATCTGAAAGGACTGGAATCGGAAACTACTGGTTTGTCATTATGTAAGGCAGTGGTGTCCAAAGTCAGTCCTCAAGGGCCGATATCCTGCCTTTTTTTTTTTTTTTTTTTTTCGAATCAAATTTATTAGCAGGCCTCTGCAGAACAACGTTGACATACTGTGGAGGTAGTTGGACTATTTGAATCAGCTGTGTGAGACTCATCTAAAACTGACAGAACACCAGCCCTTGAGGACTCGAGCTGAACACCCATGATGCAAGACCTTGTGTTAAGCTTGCATTCAGTATCTGGACATCAAATGTCGACCTTGGATTTGTTTTTGTTTTTTTTGTTTTTTTAAAGAGTTTTGTGTTAATCCTTATATATTTGTATATATTGATATACTGGCATTTGTTCTGCTTATTTACTATTTGGTGTTCCAGATCTGTGTGTCTTGTAGTGTTTGGCCAGTGGTTTTTAATCCTGGGCCTCAGGACCCACTATACTTCCTGTTTTAGATGTTTCCCTGCTCCAGCACACATGAATCAAATGAAGCTTGAAGTCAGGTATGTAAAAGCAGAGACCCCATAAAACATGTAGGATAGTGAGTCCTGAGGACCAGGATGGAAAAGCACTCATTTGTTTCCTCAGTTCGCATTCAGCTGTTTCCACTCAATTAATTAGTTTCACCTGTTTCCCCCTCTAATAATCATCCTACCCAGTGTGCATACAGTATATGTAATGGGTTTTTTTTTTTGTTGTTGTTGTTGTTCTTCATTATGAGCACCTCCTGTTTATACAACTATTTTTATTCCATCTGGGGATTTTTCCCATGTTTTTAAATTTGTTTTGCCTCTCCCTTTGCAACTTGTTTGTGGACTTTTCATTCTTTTACAAACTCTGCCAGTCTGCCCCCTGCTTGCCTACATTTGGGTCTTACTTCACCATCCATCTTCAAGAAAATGCATTTTCTCCAAGTTCTCCTGTGTAAACACACTTCTGATGGGAAATAGTCATGTGAGATCATGCCAATAAATATTTGCTGGGATCCATAATTTTATTCACAAACTAATCAGATCGCATTCCTAAGCATCACATTCTTTGTGTTGGAGAACTCACTGTGCAAAAATCCTCCCTGCAATAAAACTGACCTTATCTGAATTAACCAGATAATAACTCTACAAACCAGGGCCTGAATCTACAAGCTTCATCTTTTGGAACCAGCCTCCGATGGACACACAACAGCTCTGCTCACGTTTCCTTCTAACCTGCTGGCCAGGAAAAGGACTTTTGAAATCTTCGAAGTGTTAACCTGGGAAATTCAAAGAAACTCTCAGTGTATCCATCTTTTAAGTTCTTTAGATGTACAAAAACTTTTTGACATCTACTTCCAGGGCCCTGCTGAAGCCAGGCCTCTGATGACAAAGTGTCATTGGTGTCATTAGTTGAAAAACCAATGACACTACTGATTCTACCGAGAACCCTCAGCTAGGATGCTGTTGTCTGGGCTGAATTTGGTGTTTAAAATAAGGCTTTTGTTATTGCTTTTCTGTTGCATGTTTACTAATGCTTTGCTGATTATAAGCTGTGATGTTTTTATGACATTGTTTTGCCGTGTTGATCTAAGACTGCCACATGTTAGGGACTGTGTGCATCCAAAATAATCGAATTCAGCACTACTGCATTCATTGGCTCCCCTTTCAGCCAATCCCTTTCATGTCTGCCACTTGCTTCTTGTTTCTCACTTCTCTTCTTTTCTTGATCTCCCCATACCTATGCAGTTTGTGGCAGTACAGGGCCCAAAGCCAGATTTCTTTGTCTAGCTTATAGCTAAATGAAACACACGGTCGAGTTTATGACTCTTTGTTACAAAGCTGAGGGCAGGTCTGAATCTGGACAGTGACCTGACCCTTTCTCACCTGACCCACTACTCTCACCTCAGAAGGGGGCTTTCTCTGTTTTATGACACTCTCCCCTATGGCTCTGCAGAGCTGATTTTTCCTGTGTTTTCTTGTATAGTTAGTTAATTAGCTTGAAGTCAGTGTTTCAGTGTTCCATTTCATTTTGTCATAGTTTGTTCATTAATCTGATTTGATTCCCATTTTTATTATTCAACATATCTCCCTTTTTGTCCTTTCATCAGTAGTTACACTGCATGCCAGTAGTTAAAGAAAGAGGTTAGAAAGGGGTGTCAGTGATCATTGCTCATTGTTCGAACAGCTTCTTCTGCCAGGGGTTCTGGATACATCCTTTCATAAGAGACTGACTAAGTTTCACTTATGATTCCAGAGATTCTGGTGGTTCCCCGATTCAGCTAAAGAACTTTCAGTTTTATTAATAATTACATGAATAATAAATTATTATTTATAATTATTAATTACATAAATCAAACATTGATGCAAATTCTGATTCCCAACATATTTATCATCTGTTCAATAGAATATTGCATAAGTGTAGGTATGTCTTGTGGCAGTAAAAGTGTAGGTCATCTGAAGTTGTTGATCCCTTTTTCATGTTTTCCTGCTCAAAGCTATCCATAGATGAATCTCTGTCAGGTCTTTCTTGTAACTGAGAAAAAATGTTGCATTATCAGCCAGCTGGACAGCAGTGTGTAGCATCGAAACTGTTTACTCTGAAACTTTTTCAGCTCAGTGATATTTGCAATCTTATACCCCAGAACAATAACCCTAAAGTATTGTTTGATACTATTAGCAATATTATATCTCCTCCAGTGCACTATGCTTCATTAACCTCAAACTATGACTGTAACATGTTTCTCACGTTTTTCATAAAAAAAGGCGGTGGACCTGAAATCCAATATAACCCCTAGCTCCTCTACATTTGAAGATGAGCCTCAGTGTTCTGAGTCATTTACTTCCTTTGTTCCGATTACATTAAATACCCTGACCTCAATAATTGGGAAAATGAATCTTTCTACTTGTTTATTGGAAATATTACCCCCCTCTTTGTTTGTTCAGACTCTAACCTGCATTGACCCAACAGTATTGGCAATATTTAACAAGTCCCTGAACCAAGCTTATAACCCATCATATTTCAAAACAGCAGAAGTGACCCCTGTCTTAAAAAAACCTAATCTTGATTTTGGCTCCACTTGCAACTTCTGTCCCATCTCCAAGCTACCTTTTCTCAGTAAAATTACTTGAAAAAGTAGTACCAGCCCAACTTAGATCCTGGTTGTGTCAGTTACAGATCTCCGGTCCCTTTTAATCTGGCTTTCTAAAGCATCATTCCACTGAAACTGCTTTAGTAAAAGTCCACAATGATCTGTTAATGGCTTCTGATGAAGGAAAGTGTTCTGTGTTGGTCCAAATGTTCTGTGTTGGTCCTATTGGATCTCACTGCTGGCTTTGATACTGTTGACCACACAACCTTGTTAAACAGGCTGAAGGTCCTGACTGGTATTTCTGGCTTATCACTGGACAGGCTCACTTCATATCTCTCTGACAGGACATTATGCGTCAAGAGAAGTTCTCCTCTGACTATGGCCCCTTAACTTGTGGGGTTCCACAAGGCTCAGTTTTGGGCCCACTGTTATTTTTCTTTTACATTATTCCACTTGCTGGCATTATTCAGTTCTTTTCTGATATTTCCTATCACATTTACGTTGATGACATCCAACTGTATCTCTCTTTTAAACCACACCAGCTGGAAAGGTTATCCTTCCTTGTCCAATGTTTATCTCGAATCAGTGATTGGTAACGTTCTGGTTTTAAACACCAATAAGACAGACTTTGATTACAGCTCCCAGTCACTTACATCTTAAAATCAGTCAGACAATTGGATCTTTTTGCCCAGTTGCTATATTCAAGGTAAATCTAAGAGTCACATTTGACTTATCATTAGGCTTTAAATCACACATTAGGGCTATTTCCTGTTCTTGTTCCTTTCATTTAAGAAACATTATCTAAATATGACACATGGTCTCCAGAGCTGATCTAAAGGAAATTGTTCACGCTTTTGTGTCATCATCCCTGGACTACTGCAATGCTCTTTTTACCAGTCTGGACAAGTCATCAGTCTCACGTCTGCAAGCCATTCAGAATGCAGCTGCCAGACTTCTCACAAAATCTAGTAAATATATCATCCTAGTTCTATATTCGCTACACTAGCTCCCAGTGGATTTTAGAATTAACTTCAAAGTTCTTGTGCCCACATACAGGGCTTTAAAAGGGAAGGCTCCTGATTATCTCTGTCAACTTCTAACTGAATACTCTGCTGCTTGTGGCCTTTGTTCCCAAACAGAATCTTCTGATTGTTCTGCGTACGTGAATGAAAACTAAACTAATTTCAGTTTTCCACAACATAAAACCTTTGAAACTTAGACTCACTATAGATAATGAAAATAGTACAGCATATCTTAATTACTGTATTTTTGGTTTAAAAATTGTTGGAGTTTTTTTTGCATTCAGTGAAGTATCTCAAGAGTAGTCAGAAATTGTACTCAAGTTCTGAGTTACTACCCATCTCTGAGTTAATAAATTGTTCATAATTAAGAAAAAAAGGATAGTGTCTGACAGTTTTGTTTACCCTGACCTGATAATATTGTGGTACTACAAACACTACAACAAAGTGCCTCTAATGCAACAAGTGGTTGCCATAGTATTTACAAAATGTATATTGATGTCTCCTACATGCCCATTCCTGCTGGGAAATAAGCACTGTTTTCTTACTGTCAATCTAATTATTTTTTTTATAGTACTGCACATATATGAAACATTACATTGCTCCAACATGTAAAGAATTTTGATTGACAGAATGAATTTCTTTTCAGAAATTGATTTTAAGCATTTCTTGTAAAATAACATTAGCAGAAGAATATATTGGCTTGATTTGTTGTTAGTCTCATTTAAAGAGGAGAAAATGTCTGCTTTTTTTGTCACAGGATGGATTCCCTGTTGTCTATGGGATTTGGTTTCTGATTTACAGTAAGCCTGTTTTGTCTCCTGTAGACAGTGATGGAGCTCCAGAGGGGAATAAAACTGCAGGGAGAAGGGCTTGCAGGGTGGAAGTCAGTGGGAGAGGGATCAATGAGTGTCAGAGAAGCTCAGACTGAACTGTCTGAGTTGTAACATAGTTATTCACTCAGCCAGTCTTCATTCGAAGAACTGATGAGGGTTCTATGTTCAGTTTGTGGAAGCCATCCACATGCCTTGGTACTGGCACTTAGACATTTGTTGCCATGGAAGTGACTGCAACACCTGAAATAATGATTTAGATGGATAAATTAATAATATTGGTATATTTATGTATTTTCTGCTGTTGATAAAGGTGAGGTAAAAGTAGAAAAATGCTTCATCTAGTGCTTTGAAGTCTGAACCGGGTGCTCGATAAAATAATTATTTTTTATATTTTTACAGATGACCCATTGTGAAATGATTAGGTTAATCTTGAAACCAATATTTCAAACCTGTTTTTAATACAATTTCTTAAAATGGTAGCGACAACAATTTGGATAATATTCCTGTATTTGAAAAAAAAAAAAATGTTTCAGACTGTCCAATCCACCCTATTTCTGATTATGTTGCTGTATGTTTGCAGTTTATGGCTTAGTAATCTCGCTCACTCAGAGTTGTGATGAACAAACAAATTTGTGATGTAAGTTGGGAAAATTTAATCAATGCTAATCTAATACAGACCTGTTTAAATTCAGATTTTTAAAAATTAATTATTTAAAGTGTTTGAAAGTTATCGGTATTTAGATGGATGACTTTCAAACACTTATTTATTTTTATGATTGATAGCTTGGCCTTAATCCAGTAAGCATGGAAACTATAAGCAGGATATAATAATTTGCATGGAGTCCAGAACAATAGCCAATAAAACTGTTTTGTCCCTGGGTCCTGGTTTTTTTTTTTGTTTTTTTGTTTTCTTTTTTGCTTTTAGAAAAATCAACTTTGTTTTGATTCACAAGAGTGAAACCTCAATGCTTTTCATTTCTTTCCCTGGTCATAAGATTTTGATCAGGAGGGCATGTTGTTCATGACTGATCGTTTCGTGAATTGCACATCTAACAGAATAATTATTGACTTGTGAGTGTGCAGAGAATAATTAAACCAGCATATCATACATTCCATTTTTGAATGATTATTGTACCATAATGGAACACCAATTTTTAATTCTAACATTAGTGGCATTTGGATCAGAAATATTCAAAATGATGAAACACAAAGTGGGAAACTCTTGACAGATTATTGTACTCAGATTCCTTCCTCTAGCAAATGGCAAATTAATTAATATTGGGGACATCCAATAAGCTTTTCTGCAGTCAAAAAGTTGTTGTCTTTTCATTGAATTCAACACACCAGTTGAATTTGCATGTATAAACTGAAAAATTCCAACACTGCAGAGAGTTCTATTAACTACACTGAACAAAAATATAAACGTAACACTTTTGTTTTTGCTCCCATTTTTCATGAGTTGCACTCAAAGGTCTAAAACATTTTCTATATTCACAAAATAACAATTTCTCTCAAATATTGTTCACAAATCCATCTAAATCTGTGACAGGGAACATTTCTCCTTTGCAGAGATAATCCATCCCACCTCACAAGTGTGGCATATCAAGATGCTGATTAGACAGCATGTTTATTGCACAGGTGTGCCTTAAGATGACCACAACAAAAAACCACTCTGAAATGTGCTGTTTTGTTTTGTCAGTATCTGGTGTAACCACCATTTGCCTCACACAGTGCAACACATCTCCTTCCCATAGAGATGATCAGGTTGTTAATTGTGCCCTTTGGAATGTTGGTCCACTCCTCTTTAATGGCTGTGCGAAGTTGTTGGATATTGGCAGGAATTGGAACACTCTGTAGTATACACTTATGCAGAGCATCCTAAACATCCTCAATGGGTAACATGTCCAATGAGTATGCTGGCCATGCAAGAACTGGGATGTTTTCATACAAGAAATGGGATGTTTTCAGCTTCCAGGAATTGTGTACAGATCCTTGCAACATGGGGCCATGCATTATCATGTTGCAACATGAGGTGATGATTGTGGATAAATGGCACAGGATCTTGTCACAGTATCTCTGTGTATTTAAAATGCCATCCATAAAATGCACCTGTGTCCGATGTCCATGACATACGCCTGCCCATACCATAACCCCACCCACACCATGAGCCACTCGATCCACAGCGTTGACATCAGCAAACCGTTCACCCACACGACGCCACACACGTAGTCTGCCGTCTGCCCTGAACAGTGAAAACTGGGATTCATCTGTGAAGAGCACACCTCTCCAGTGTGCCAGATGCCATCAAATATGAGCATTTGCCCACTCAAGTCGGTTAAGACAACGAACTGCAGTCAGGTCGAGACTCCGATGAGGATGAGAAGCATGCAGATGAGCTTCCCTGCGACGGTTTCTGACAGTTTGTGCAAAAATTCTTTGGTTGTGCAAACTGATTTTTTTTTTTTTTTTTTTGTTTTTCCCCTCAGCTGCTGTCTAGGCGTCTGGTCTCAGATGATCTTGGAGGTGAACATGTCGGATGTGGAGGTCCTAGGCTGGTGTGGTTACACGTGGTCTGTGATTGTGAGGCTGGTTGGATGTCTTCCCAAATTCTCTGAAACGCCTTTGGAGACAGCTTACAGTAGAGGAATGAACAATCAATTCATGGGCAACAGCTCTGGTTGACATGCCTGCAGTCAGCATGCCAATTGCACACTCCCTCAAAACTTGCAACATCTGTGGCATTGTGCTGTGTGATAAAACAGCACATTTCAGAGTGATCTTTTATTGTAGCCAGGCTAAGGCACACCTGTGCAACAATCATGCTGTCTAATCAGCATCTTGAAATGCCACACCCACACCTGTGAGATGGGATGGATTTTCTCTGCAAAGTAGGAGTGCTCACTATCTTTAAACAGATTTGTGAACAATATTTGAGAGAAATGGTTATTTTGTGTATATAGAAAATGTTTTAGATCTTTGAATTCAGCTCATGAAAAGTGTTGCATTTATATTTTTGTTCAGTGTAGTTACATGTGAAACACATTTAATAGCAAGTTTATTTTGAAAAAAACTCTTTGTATCTTAATTTCAAAGTCAAAAGTAACAAATCTCAAAGGTCTCAATTCTGAAGTATGAATCACTTGGTTTTATTTTGCCAGCCTTCAAAGTGTGATTTTAATCAATGTCACGGGGCCCTAGACACACATGTGGGATTAACACACCCCAGCAATCTTTAAAGCAAAAAACGTGTACATCTGTCACTCTTTTCAGATTCAGAGTCCTCTGGCTGCATTTTTCACACCAGCTCTGTTAGCCATTGTTTCCAAATTGCATAACAAGAATCATGAACCAGTTGTTGGATCACATTAATTTTCACTGTCAGGAAGAAAATAAAAAAACATCCAGCAAAAAAAGAACTCAAAACCCTCAAAACGGTCATTGTAAATTAAATTTGTTTCTAGACACTTTCTCTGATTATTTTAGGTTTTTAGTGTCACCCCATGGGACAGGCAACGCAATGATTGGAGACACAGGAGGAAGAGGAGCCTTTGTGGAGCCAGCCGAGAGTGGAAGAACCACCGGAGTGTTCACCAAGAGATTGTAAATGATTGTTTGGAGCCAGGGATTCACAAAGAAACTCGACAAGTAGCTGGCAGAGGGTAACCTTTAAAGGAGAACACAAACAGGTAAGTTGCTGAGCGAACATGAATCACAAGGAAACTCAGAGAGGATCTCAGAGGGGTTTGAAGTTACCACGGGAGGTTGACACTCAGGTGCTGAAAGGCTGGCTGCAGGCTCCTCTTATTCTCCTCTAAATGAGACCTGATGAATTGCAGGTGTGCTGCTGTGCACCTGCTGGAGAATCTGCCCTCCTTAAGGACTGTGCTCCAGGAGGACATTTGGTAGTTAATTGCAGGAACTGAAAACAGACTAAAACCCCAGATGCCAACAGAAATTTCCGTGCTATCAAGGAAAGGAGCAATAAGCCCCGTATCCACAAAACAGACAGGCTTCTACTCCAGGTATTTTCTGGTCCCCAAACGGATAGTAGGATTCATCCTACCCTGGATCTGACTGCTCACGCACAGATCCTTTTGATTGGTTCACCTCGATCGATCTGAAACTATTAGGGCTTTATAGCCTGTGGATATAAAGCCCTAATAGTGGAAGTGGACTAGTTGCAGCAAAATATCAACATTGCACTTCGAGCACAATTCTGCTTAAAACACGGTAACAAACTTTTGACCAATCACAGTGTACAGAATGGCATACCTTGGCTCTGTTAATTTGCTGTGTTCCCGCAAGTGCTCAGTTTTCTTTTTTTTCAACCTTGCACACAGTGAATCTCACGTCAAGCTCGGTCTTCCCATGCATTCAATAAAAAACAAAATGAGTCCAAATTTTTGCCTTTAACGAAGACGGGGCTGCTTAAATGTCTCTCTCTTTTATTTATGTAACTTCCCCTTTGTTTTGGTACTTTTCGTGCAAGCGTACGTTACAGTACAGTCTGTAACGTGGTGACGTCAGAACATCTCACATAATTACAAAATGGAGGCTGACAGATGGCAGATTTCTTTTTGGAATTTTTTAGAATTGATTTTGGAACATTTTAAATTGATTCTGAATCATAGTAAATAAGAATCCTGATTTTTATGTGAACAGATTTTTTGGCACACCCCTACTGAATACCCTTCAAAAGATGTCCAAGTTCCATGCATAAAACTTGTCAAAAAAGTTTAGTTAGTGCAGCTAGTCCTGATGCATTGTTATTCTGGTCCCCCAGCTTTCTTTGATTTAACAGGGTCAAATCATAATTGCCTCTGGTTGTGTGGAAGAGCAAATGGTTCCAGCTTCAGAAGTCTCACAGCATCAGCTTTCAGTACAAGGTTTGGAGGACATAGGACCCACAGGAGAAAATTAGATATGCTTTGAAGCCAAGACCTTGGCAAACAGCCACAGCTGCTTTAAAACTTGTAACATTATGTTCGGAGACCCAGATGGGAGTTGATTCTGTAAGCTGAATTCAAGTAAATAGTAAAGCTAACTTGTCATTGTGTTTAAAAAAAAAAAAAAAAAAAAAAAAAAAAAAAAAAAAAAAAAAAAAAAAGGAAGAAGGGTTGTGTAGTCTTTTTACACTTTTGGTTGTTATGTTCATGTGTTTGTGTTCAGGTGGGAGTGAATTCTTACTGTAAAGCTGTATTGACAAGGGGGTTGAAATAATTTACAGATTCTGTCTCTCTCTCTGATACCAGTTGGTTTAAACTCACAAATATTTAATTTGAAACTTCATCAGTGTTGCTGCTGTAAAAAGAAAGTTATGAGAATAAGCAGACACTTAGCTAATTGAAAATTTATCATTGCATTGCTTCGAATGGAAGAGATGAAAGGCTACATCTCAGTTTATGTTTCAAATCATGTCTGTCTTCAGCATAATCTCTGAGTCTATTTGAAAAAGAAAATTAAGATACTCATTAGCACTAAGAGTAAGGAAGGAATTTTTTGTGCAGATATGACAGCCTTGGTACTTTGGGAGAGGTTAGTCTTCTCGCAAGATAATGACCCTAAATATTCATCCAGAACTACAAGGGAATGGTTTAGATCAGTACATACCATATTCATGTTAGAATGACCCAGTCATATTCCAAATGTAGATTAAGAATTTATTTAAGACCTGAAATTTGCAAATGTCCTCCATCCAGTCAACAACTGTAGATCTGTAAAGCAGGCTGAGACATACCCCCAAAGATCAGTGATGCTGTTCCTTTTTTTAATTTGTTAAAACTTTTGAAATACATATTTCTTTTCATAATTTTCAGAGTAATTCTGGAAGACCCTGCTCAAGTTTGTTGTTTTTAAACAATGTTGATTGTGTTGGTTGCAGTCCAGAATTGAAGATGCATTTATTGAGCCATTCTCAAACTGGAGGAAAAAGCTAATCTCAGTATGTCAAATGTATTTTTGGATGTAAAATAAATAAATACTTAATATTTAACATTTTTCCATTTTTTTTAAAGGTTTAAGGTAATGTCATAAGAATATGCAAAAAAAAAAAAATTAATTTTGTTTGTGCATTTCAGTTACGGCTGGATAGAAACGAGCAGTTGGAAGTCTAGAAATATTTGTCCTATTTTTCCCTTTTGAAGTTACATAGCTTTTTAACCACTTTAAACCCTTCCCTTAGATTGTTTAAAACATTATTTCCTTCCTTAGAATAAAGTGACTTACGCACCCTTTCAATTACAGAAAAAAAAAATATATTTTTTTTTATATCATCTCCCTTTTGAAGTCTTTGCCAGCATATCATGCTCTTGTAATACACATTTTAAAGTACATTTCTTTCTAACAAAAAAGGCTTTTCATTTAAAATAATAGAAATGTTATGCTGCTATTGCGACATCCGGAAAGCATTCACAGCACTTCATTTTATGTTACAGCTTTATTCCAAATTGTATTAAACTAATCTCTTTCCTCAAAATTATTTTTTTGCAAATTCACAAAATAAAAGAAATAATTTACATAAGTATTCACAGCCTTTGCTTAATACTTTGTTGGTCTACCTTTGGTAGCAATTACAGCCTCAGGTCTTTTTGAATATGGTACCACAAGCTTAGCTCATCTATCTTTTGGTAGTTTCATCCATTCTTCTTTGCAGTTCCTCTTTAACACCATCAGGTTGGATGGGACACATCTGTGCACAGCCGTTTTCAGATCTCTCCAAAAATGTTCAATCGGATTCAAGTCTGGACTTTGATTTGGCCACTCCAGGACATACACAGAGTGATTCTGAAGCCACTCTTTAGAGATTTTAGCCATGTGATTTGGGTCATTGTCCTGCTGAAAAATGAACTGTCACCCCAGTCTGAGGTCAAGAGTGCTCTGCAGTAGGTTTTTTTCAGGATGTCTGTATACATTGCTGCATTCATCTTTCCCTCTATCATGACTGGTCTGCCAGTTGCTGCTGCTGTAAAACATTCCCATAGCATGAAGCTGCCACCACCATGCTTCACTGTGTAGATGGTATTGGCCTGGTGATAAGCCTTCCTTGGTTTCTTCTAAACATCATGCCAGGCAGTCAGGCACAGTTCTCTGGTCTGATGAGACAAAGATTGAACTCTTTGTCTCATCAAACCAGAGAATTTTGTTTCACATGATCTGAGAGTCCTGGCAAATAATTTTCGTCTGGTCACTCTACCATATAAGTCTGATTGGTGGATTGCTGCAGAGATGGTTGTCCTTTTGGAAGGTTCTCTCTCCGCTTAGAAACACTGGATCACTGACAGTGACCATCAGGTTCTTGATCACCTTCCTTGAAAAGGCCTTTCTACCTTGATTGCTCAGTTTAGATGGCCTGCCAGCTCAAGGAAGAGTCCTGATGGGTCCCAACTTCTTTCATTTAGGAATGATAGAGGCCACTGTGCTAAAGACAATCCTGTCTCAGTGGCATAACAGATAATTCCTTTGATTTCATGCTTGGTGTTTGCACTCTGACATGCACTGTTGACTGTGAGACCTTATATAGACAGGTGTGCGCATTTCTAAATCAAGTCCAATCAACTGAATTTACCACAGGTGGACTCCATTTAAGGATGATCTATGGGATCAGCTCAATTTTGAGCTTCATGTCAAAGGCTATGAATGCTTTGATAAATGTGATTCTATTTTTACTAAATTTGCAAAAATCTCAAAAACTTTTTTTCCACATTGTAAATATGGGGTATTTGTGTGTAGAATTTTGAGGAAAGTGATCAATTTAGTACAATTTGGAATAATGCTGTAACATCACATAATGTGGAAAAAGTGAAATGCTGTGAATACTTGTCGGATGCATTGTATTTACCACAGCTATCTAATAAGTTTTATTTATTTTCGAAATGCACAAGGAGACAATATGATTGGATTCACAGTTGGGGTTCTATTTTATTTTCCAATTCAACCTGAGGTATTTTTTAATGGTAACATTATGTAAAGTGACTTATATTTTCCTAGCATTGTGCTTTTTGTGATACATAAATCAATAACAACAATAAAACATGCTTTAGTATGTGAGAACTCGTGTTCACATTACAAAGTCACTGCTGGGTCTCTGTTGGCTGCTGTGTCTGAAAAGCTGACAGGCCAGACAGTGAACCAGGGTGTATTAATGCCATAGTGTTTTTTTTTTTTGTTGTTTTGTTTTTTTTTTTTTTTTGGTGCCAAGCAACCTTTTAAAACCTTCATACTAATGTAATATAACTCTTCCCAGCCTTTGCATTGTCTATGTAGGAGTCTCATAGCTGCTTGAATTAAATGTAATTTGTACAATGGTAATACAAATAACCTCAACTTTAAAGTTTTTGATTAATTTCCTCCAACATTCCAAAACCTATGTCATTTTTAAAAAGCTGTATATACAACAATCTAACTTGGACTAAAACCTGTCCAATTTAGCTTTAATGAATGTTATGCAACAATAGGTCTGGTTCGGCTATAAATAACTCTTTAGTACCAAAGGCAATTATGAACAAACTTAGTCATTTTAGTCAAAATTAACAGGTTGGGGAATCGCTTGCTGAATAAATAACCAAGCAGCTGTCGGTCTCTTTTGGTTTTATGAACATCTGCCTAATAAAGTTTAAGGCATTATTAGAATAGATGGAATAAATTCACACGCTGGCATTCTCAAACAGCAGACCCTGCACATATATGCAGAATAAACACAACCTCTCTCCAATATACAATAATTTGTTAACAAAATATTTCAAATTTCAATTAAAATACTCCAGTCAACAAACTATTTAAGCAGGCTAGTAAAATCCAACTAATCAAAGTAAAAACGAAAAGAATAAGGAAAACTAGCAAACTACAGGTAAAAAAAAAAAAAAAAAAAAAACAGTAAAAAGGAACAAATTTTCTCAGTTACTTTATTCTTTGGTGTTGCATTTACTCTTTCGTTTGCAGATTGGCAATGTTAAGCCTCTGTCAAAGATTAAATTTTGCTGCAGTATCTGCACTCTGCCAGAGCTTCTAAAGATGTGCTGAAGAATTTGGGACATGATAAGAAGTATTTTTTCACAAATCCTTAGGAAAGTAAAAGTTTTAATTTTTAAAAGTGATTTATGCAATTCTACCATTACCAGTGTGTACTGTGTGGTCTCCAAAGCAGAAAATGCCTCCTGCAACAATTTATTTTAAGTGAAAAATGAAAACTAGTTCATGAGGGCATGGAGCATTTATAAACAGCGTAAAATCATTACAGTAAAGCAAATGTAACATGGTATTGATTATCTAAAAACATCCCTTTTGAGCAGATACACTGTGTGTATTGCATGGTTGATTTAAGGGAAATCAGTGGCAAATGTGCTGGCATGTGACTGAGGACAGGTTGGAGAAACCCTAACATGACCTGATATGAGAAAATAAATCCAGAAATAATAAACAGTGGATAATTAATATAAACATGTGCACAGTTACAATGAAGCCAGCCCTGTGATAATAGTGGCATCTGGCTCGTGTAGTGCTGTTTGTGGCATCAAAAGCTGAGAGTTCAAACGACGAAACAGAGAGGATAATTTAACATGCCTCCAAACACTGTGCACACTTGTACTTAAAAGCCCCCTGCTTTGATTCAGAGGTGGTCCTCTGTGCTCGGATTCTCCCTCACTGACTTAAGTTCCTGATGCACACAAACTGTGTCACTGCTTTCTCACTGATTGTTTGTAATATGTACAAAGAGTTGTTTTTGGAGTCCTGCATTAGCACAAAACATCAGTCAAAAATATTTATTTTTAAATATTTATGCACATTGTTCTAACTGCCCTGTTCTACTTAATAAATATAGAAGGTTTGGAGAATTATTTGTATAGATTTATCAGGTGTTCGGTTTGTTGAAGATGGAGTTAAATGGTGTCTATATAAACTGATCGATGTCAAAAAACTGATCTTTATCACCTACCCTCCAATGACTGGACATCAATCTGATGAAAAAAATCATTACAAAACTGCATTCACAGAATTACCTGGATCTCATGATTCTCAGATGGTGGTTGTTTGTTGAGTTTTCTTTCTCTTGTTTTAGAAAGAGGGCTTAGCAAACTCTGAAATTCTGAAGGCAGACATCCTGAAAAAACCTATTCGGCTCTGTGATGCTTTTTGGTTTCAGAACAGGTGGTATCAGTCAGGTAACTCAATTCTGAGTCAAGTTAGCGCTGAGTGAAACATGAGCGCGAGCTTATAAGAAGCCCTCATCAATAGAATGCAGGAAAACACAATCCACGATTGCATCTAGAGGAAATAAAAAGCCTCAAAATGCATACTTCTTGCCAATGGAATTAAAAATCCTCTTGATGGCATAGGGAAAATATCAAAGCATATAGAACAAAAATAGCAATACTGTTGCTGCTGAAAAATCGCGAGAGTTAGGGTGTATTCACACCAGGAAAGTCCTTTGGTCTGTAATTTGTACTTCAGCTTTTTTGTTTGGTGTGGTCTGCTTTCACATTGTGCTGTTTTGCAAGTGCACCATAATTTGTAAACAAAGCCATGCCAGTGATGATCATTGCTCCCATTTGACAGAAATGACTGGGGCAGGACAGATCACAGACCCAGAAAAAGCAAACATGGAAGTCCTGCTTGCTGTATTTGTGCTGTTATTATAACTGCAATACCATTTTGAATGTCAAGAGCAGCTCATTAAACACAGGTTTCATGACGGGATATTTTTAATTTTGAAACAATGATGGCAAATGTGTGTTTCAAGCTGAATGAGATGAGATGCTCTGAGCCCCCTGACCTACAACATGCCGGCAGCAGCATTGCTAAGTAGAAATCGACAGCTCAAGTACAATTTTCTCACAATCAGTACATACAGCAGTAGTGTTAGCAACACTGAAGGGCTCATTCTTACCATAATGGCCCACAACGGAGGCTCGTGAAGTCCAAAAAGACATATATTTCCTGTAGTTGGTTCGCATTGATGCTGATCTGTGTTCACACCAGAGGCGAACCGTACCAAAGTTCATTTGGAAGCAGACCAAGACCACCTTGAAAAATGAGTCTTGGTCCGATTGTTTGTACCAGAATTCGCATGAGTCTATTCACACCTACACAAAGGTCCGGATCAATGGGGGAAATGAACTCTGGTCCATTTAAAGTGGACCAAATGTGTCGAGTGTGAATACACCCTTAGTGTGGCAGACACCAAGTCAATGCGTGAGTGTGTGCAAGAGTGTTATTTTTAAACCAGTATAAGCTGGATACAAACTTAAATACTTTCTCCAACACACAAACTTTTTGAAGCACAAGTCTTCAAGTCTTATGATAATTCCTAACTTTCACTAAGTTGATGTATTCATTCATGAGGTAACCTTATAAATATTTTAACCAAAAGACAAGGCATATTCTGCAAGAATAGAGAAATTTGTTCTTTTATTCGAATTCGTAAGAACAAGAACAAGGTTCTTTCTGGAGCGAGCATTTTATACTTCAGAAGAGCTCAAGAAAATAATTTTTTCTATATCCACATAGGTCTCTCCTACTGCAGCATTTGTCAGTCTAGTAACATTGCCCATTTCAACTGTCTTACTAGTCACACAATAGTCATCAGATACTACACAAAAAGAAGCTTTGCACAACTGATGTGTCAAACTGCAAGAACTTCAAGACCAGGGCTGTAAGAAGCATATGTACAGGCCTTTACTGTTCTCTCCTAATGGTTGCCTCAAACAATCTTGAGTCTACAGTTAAAAATATTTTGGTGGGATCTGTTTCCACAAAAAGTCAATTCCGTCAAAATTAAGCAATTATTGGACATCAGGTTTATTAACTATGTCTGATTATAATTTAAGCAGTTTTAATCACTAATCCTTAGTGCCCTTTTTGCATTAGCCTTCTAACAGCCTTTTAAACAGTAAATATTAAGGTGGGATGTTGCAACATATGTTCAAATCACTTTATTGACAAATATTAAATAAAACCTTTACTGATCAAATATTGTGAGTTATGAGCATTTTCTGATCATTGGTAATCATAACATCAGTATTCTAGAAGGGGATAGAAGAAGAGGACTCCAGAATACTGTTTAGTATGGTGTGTTCACTGAGTGGAAAAAAAAGATCAGATCTTTTTGTTTGACCTCTTAGATCAGCTAAACCTCTGCTTCATTAAACAAGCTTAATGCTTTGGACATCTGGAACTCCATATATTGTTTTAGCTTTTATATCTTAATTCAAATAAATGTACCTTACAATAATGCAAACGTATCTCTGTGTATTTTTCCTCTAGTTAGTTTTCTTTTTTTTTCTCCATATCATGAAATTTCCATTCTCACCCCCTCAGCAGTTCATGTTTATGGTTAGGAGTCAAGCTACTGTGTTCTGTAAGTATTTCGGAAAAGGGTTTCAGTTTATCTGTTTTTTGCAGACAGGTTTTCAGTAGCAAGCAAGCTACTGATATGCGTTATGTGAAGGTACTCAACTGATGTGCGGGGGAAAAGGGGTTTCTTAGCTTTTGCTATCAACAGAGTTTGCCAGCTAGGTGACCAAGCAAACAGCCTGCAGTGCTATGTTAGTGATAAGTACAAAGCAGTTAAAGAAATGCAGTAAATTCACTGCCAGCATGACAGATAAGTATTGCAAGGATACAGTATTGTGGGACATAAAATATTTGGGTGATAATTTCAGTTAAACTTCGTGATAATTTTTTGACTGAAAAAATTTATCCAACCTGACTCATGTTAAGGGATTGAAATAATAATTATTAGAAGATATGTTATGTCTTACTTGGTAATTATGTAATACTTTATTGCTACTAGTTTATGAACAGGTTACATGAAAACAAGGTACAATCCATTGTGAGTTACAAGGTAATACCTGTTTAAAATACAAGCAACAAGACATAGCAGCACTTACCTGGTAATATGTGTGAATTTACTGTACAAACTGTTGGTAAATATTGGGTAATTTAGGCACTGTTAAACAGTAATTCGATAGTAATTACACTCTAAAATTAATTTTGATTATAAAGTATTACACTGTAACTTATGACGTACTTACTTGGTAATCACATTGTAATTAAGGGACTGTAAAAGAAAGTGATACTGGAACTTTTTTTCCAGCCACTTCTGTACAACTGTAGATTCCAAAGTGACTGTTTCAAGGAAATTGGTTAAGATCTTAATGAATAATCTTGATGTCTTTAGCCTGTTGTGAACTGGGTACTGTTGGGATACCAGTATCACTGTTAAGAGTGAAGCCAGATTTACATAATCATGGACTGAGAGGCTACTGACCTGAAGAAAGAAGCCTTTACTTCAACTCTGACACCTTCAAGCTCAACTGAAAACTTCTGTTCGCCTCACACACAAGGAGGTGGACATTACACAATTTGGCACAGTGACAAGAACTATGTTTGAAAGAGTAAAGACAAGCCTTTTGAGCCTAAAAACACTGTACCAACTGTCAACATTTAAACTGGTTTTGAAATGTATAAGGCAGGCTAACTTTAAAGTTGTGCCATCACTTTCCAAACATTGTGACAACGATCCTATTGAAAATTAGCAAACTATTGGCTGAGCTGGGCAGGGACATCAGCAAATTGAAATTAACTTTAACAAATAAGACAAGAAAGTTGGTCAAATATCCAGTCAGAATGATACTAAAAATCTACTAATTTCTACAAAAAGTGTATGGTCAAGCTGCAACCTATAAAGTGACTTTTAACCAAATATAATTAGGGTGAATGTATATTTTTCTGTATCTATAATTTTCACCCTGTGTTGATTAGTGAAAAGCCATAATAAAGTCACACTTGTCTGCTTAGTTATTTCTAATACACTGAAACTGGTTATGTAATAATAATTCTATCCTGGAAAATGAACAAGTAAAATAAATCAATAAATGCCACAAACTGACACTGACATTCATACTTGCAATTGGTATATGTGCATTTCTAACCTACTTCAAGATTTGTACAAGAAAACCTCCACCATTTCAGTTTCCTGCATAACTGCAACCAAAGAACAGCAATATTTACACCTGCTGTCAGAGAAGGGATTAACCATTGGCAAGGTATAATCCCTAATCATCAGCATGCTGAGCACTTTACATAAAATTTGGCCTGGTTTAGCCTGTTCTGAATACAGGCAGATGAAAAGCCCAGACTGTGACATTTGTAGGATGCTTTTCTCTGCAAGAGAAAATCACATTTGATTAAGCAGACAGTTTCTGAGGCACTCAAAGAACATAGAGGGCTGCAATAAAAGATGGAAAAGAAAGGATTGAAAGGCCTGAGTGGCCAAAGCAAATTTCACTCATGGATGCCTTTTAAAGTGGAAGAGAGTGTCCACACAAGTGTTTTTGAGAATTAGTACAGATGCCTGTATATGTTTTTGGTGTCATTTAATATTACTTTGTACTAATAGCATTTGGCATTTGAAAATGTAACCTTTTCCTTCAATTTACCATTCAGTCCTTTTTATGTTGAACGGAACTTCTCTTTTTCACTCATGGGTCTCTTGCCCATGGGTTCTCCTTCAGATGAAATCATGATTATGACAAAATTAATTTCCATCAAGATCTTTCTTTATCATAAAGTTTTGTTAGGCATAGTACTGTTCTATTATCAATTTCTTGAGTAATTCTCCACAATTATTCCAAAGAAAACTTCTTGTTGTGTCTGTAATACATAATCTGATAAATTGCAGCAACAAATCCACCAAAATCAGATAACGAGTTTAACCTGATCCTCATTAATGCACACTGAGAACATTGGCAAATTAGTTGTTTTATATATTATGTCATCCTACAGTTACTTCATCCATCCATCCATCCATCCACCCATCCATCCATTCATCCCTATATCAGTTATTTATCTTCAGTAGTAAACAGGTGAGAACAACTTCAGTCCTATCAATATATTTCAAATGTTTGTTCATTTGTTCATGTGTGTTCCATTTTTATTATGGGACTGATACATTTATTTCTGGATTATATGGTTTAGTCCTAATTGATAGCCAATGAGAAGCCTAAATGCTTAAATAGAAGCCAACTAGAGTTCTATGTTTGCTTTGTGAAGATGTTTCACATCTCATCCAAAAGTTCTGTTCTGAACATATGTTGGAAGTATCAGGTTTACAGTTAGGCCCAAAATTAGCTCAGCCTCTCAACAACATTAATATCACTTCCAGTGGAAAGTAAAATGTTAGTGAAATGAAAAGATTACTTTGGAACTGAATCCACGAGGCGTATGAATAATTTTGGGCTTCAGAGTGTTTGGCACTCTCTATATATTCTGCTATATTAGTCAGCAGGCGCAAGATTGCAGTACACCACATCATTAAAATTGCATCATTAGATGTAAATAGAACTGGTCTAAACCTTACGTTTCATATCTGAGTCAAATGAATCACAGAATGATGCATGGAACCTCACTAGTAACAGGCAGGAAAACATAAATACTCAGAAGGAGAACTCTCTGAGGGACAAAGGGAAAGACAGAAAATAAGTTACAGATTTCCCATTTAGCACAATGATTGTTGTAAGATGGGACCCCTGAGGTTGTGACATAAAAAAGCTATTCACGATATTGTCTTGAATGAGCACTGCTCAGGACAATGCAAGGCAAGTCCTCAGATACATAAAATCCTCTTCTGTAGAGATGTGATGATAATGATTTTGTGCAATATTAGATGGAAAATTGGAAAGCAGAAAATACCGTAAGATCTTGTGCATAACTGCAGGACGCTGTTGCTGTTATGTGTTGGCCAGCAGTAGTTGAAATGAGGACATCAACAAAGGTCTGCATTGTGTATATGTGTTGAATCTATTTGAGATGAAATTGGAGAAACGTAATGCTAGGGATAGGTTTATTGCCAAGGTTTATATAAATGACACACACTTCTGCTTCAGTTACGACAAATTCCTCATGCTCTCTCAATAGTTGACAGATTGTTTTCCAGATAAATGGTGTACATGCATAAATGATGAGTGTACACCCCAAAACACAGCTTTCACAGCATGTAAACCATTGTTTGCAGAGGAAGAATGTGAATTGAGACTGAAAACTCAAACTTTTCTGTGTGTATTTATTTTTTGAGCATATTATAGATGTTGAAGTAGAAAAAGCAGCAAATGAAGAAATATAAAAATATTTGCATTTGGATGGTAGGCTTGTTATTCTTTTGACTTGATTTTTGTATATTTGCGTTATGCTTTGACAGATACCATTTAAAATTACTTAAAGCAGTCTCATGGGTATGTGTATAAATTGCTTGCCACATGGAGTATTATCAATGTACTTTCTTAGCTTTGACCATGTCCATCTTACTTCAAAAATAACTAGTCAAGCCAGAGTGCTGTCTTCTCATAACATCAGTTTGCTCTTGATTTCAAAAATCTGCCAGACAGCAGATGGTCCCTTCAGGTTCTTGGACAGGTCTTCTGGGGTGAAACAAGAATACAGTGTACTGTACTCCCTATTACATGGAAGCCCAAATGTTTGAGCATGCAAAAAAAAAAAAAAAAAAAAAAAAACTGGTGAGATTGTGTTGCCTAATTATTGCTTATTATTCCCATTACACAGTGGAATCTATATGCTCCATATTCCATGTGCAGTACCTCCAAACTGTACATAGACCTAGCTGTGCTGGTTACTGAGACTGGGGAAAGCTTTGAGGTTTAAGTGGTTGTAATTTAAACACTAAACACTGTTTGATGTGCAGAGGTGTGCCACATAAAAATACATTTCTCATGTTGGCACCCCCACATTCATCTGCATCATCTTATATCGCATTAATCTGATAAAAACACTAACGTGTTTTCCTCATCCACAGCTATGTTTAAACTAATGGTGTTATTGTAGAAACCTGATACATACATTTATAAATTCTACAGATTATGAGGAAACTAGTACAAGTAAGATAGCTGTGGTTGGAGCATTATGATAGGATGGCCAAAAAATGTAGCAGGTAAAAACCTATTTGGCGAGAACCGATAGTGCAGCCTCATCCTGATTACCTGCACTGTATAATTGGGTTTTTGAAATGTTACGCAATCCAGCTACATTTAAAAAATATTGAAACATGACTGGAGACGATAGAGCAGCTATTATCTTGCACACCTTCGGTCAGGCATGGGCAAGGTTCTTTGAAATTTGTTACATTCTGCCACCATGTTAATGAATCAGCCCATTGTCATGTTTGGTTCATAGTCAAAACAGATGGTGGGCTCTTGTACTCCATCACATGTAATAGGAAGCACACTGGGTTTTCTTGCTCCCCAGAGAATCTGTATTGTGCGGTCTGAGTCCATGGTGAAAGGGGCCCAAACCACTTCCAGAGAGAATTGGAATCTAAATGTCACTCATTATTTTTCTGCAGTCAAAGCAGTCTCAAAAGTCACACCCTAAATGACATAATCTTTTGGAAAAAAAAAATACATTCTTAGTTTAAAATCTGCCGTATCTGCATCTAATTGAGTTTGTGCTTAGAGCAGAAATTAAGAATTTTTCCCTTGTGAGCTTTTTGCTAAAGCTGTCAGTGACCTAAGACACAGATGTTCCCATTTATCTACTTATTTATTCCCATCTTTCTTCATGACCCAGTTTTGCTAGTTCTGTCTTTGAAGTCTCCTAGATTTGGTTTCAGGCTCAGCATTGCTTCTTTTAGTTTGCTTGCATTCTAACAGGAATCTAGGAGTCACTTTAGCACATCCACTTACATAAACACTTATAAAGTGCTGCAAAATTGAGGGCAGAGCCTCAGTTCTGGTCTAAGATTAGAAATTTGAACTGCAGTTCAGATAACAGGTCTCTTGGTTTCAGTTGTAGCATACCATGCCCCAACACACATTTCTAGTCAACTCAGAGTTAATTAAAACAAAAAAGAGCATAAGAGAAATTATATCTTCATCCCGTTCTCGTTCCTTTTTTCTATGTTACAATATAACATATCAGTGATTTAAGAAGGAGCAAAAACATTTATCACTTGTTTTCAGTCTGTAAATCTTTACGTTGTTCTGATTTTAAAAAGGTTTAGTAACATAAAAAAGAAAAAAACAGCAAACTCAGAAAGGGAATTGACCAGTTAAGAAAAAGTGTATAGAAAGCTGTACACTGCACTAATTACTGACCCACACCTTGGAGGTTTTTTAATTAGTTTATTCATTTCTAAATGCTGTCAGAAGATTTAAGAGACCCCCCCCTTAACTAGCCTCTGTGACCTAAATTAAATAAATTGGAATGAGATTTGTCCTTGGAACAACACACATGTGATGAAAAAGTATTTTTCTCACTGGATACTGCAGAAGCCAAGCGATATATAAAGCCAGGGGTGAATGACACAGACAATTTTATTAGTTCAATATGACGCTGACTCACTGTTATATGGATGCAATCATTATATATTTCACATTACCACCTTGAAACCGAATAGAAATCAATTAAAAGTACATTTACCCCTGCCATATTTGGTATTGGTTTGTATTTTGTCAAGCGGGACTTCAAAGGATGACATGATTCGGGTGTTAAAAAAATTGTCAGTGCACTCAGTCTGTGGATAAAATAAACCCAAATAGCATGCACTTTAACTTATGTTTGTCTCAATTCTTTTTCATTCAGTCACAAAAATGATGTAATTCAGTTGTAATGTAAAATGCATTTTTTTTTACTATACCTTTGAAAAAAATGCTTTGTGGAGACAATCTATGTTTATGGCCGTTTCTTTCTTATTCTCAGCACATAGATATAGGATGCTGTGAATTATATTGATTTGATGGAGCTGATGTAATAAAGAGGGTAGGATGGCTATGTCACAATTTGAAAGAGCCAGGTACCCCTTTTTTAAATATTTTTTTTTTTTCTCATTTAATTATTTAATTTCCCTTTGGGATAAATAAAGTAATTTTGAATTGAATTGAATTATAACGTATCAACTCAGAGGCAGTAGAGACAGACTTGGCACAAAAGAAAAGTTTGATTTTCTGAAGATGGCAGTAAGCTCATGTTGCTCAGAATAACCTAACATAATTTAATTACACCTTAATAACTGTAAATTAAATTGCTCTCCATAAGAGTTAAAGTCAGACAGTCTCTTGGAGAATTAAAGAGGTGTCTGAGCTTCAGTTTTAGTGATTTTGTCAAACATCAGCTCAGCTAAAAACATAAAACGGACATGAAGCAGTGACGCTATTAAAAATATATCTGTTGTTTACTGAATATCATTACACTCCTAAAAATTACAATCTGAAGATGTCACATCCTTCATTTTTACTCTAGAACAATCCATTAAGCTATATACAGCCTGTGCAGAATTTCATTAATATATATTTGTTAAAACCAAGTATATTTTTTCTTTACCTTCACAGTTATGTGTTACTTTATCCTGGTTGAGCAGTTAACATCCCAATAAAATATATTGAAAGTTGTGGTTGGAACCTGACAAAATGTGAAAATGTTTGTATTTTATCATTATTTTTGGAAGACATTATACATAAAACACATGATTTTTCAGAAATTACAGGCAATATTTATACAAGAACATGAGAATCAGCAGGCACTGCAGCATGCAGCTCATTCATTCCTGTTTTATACTGATGATTAATAATTTTCATTGAAAAAAATGTTTTCTTATGCAAATTTAGTGCTAATTGGGGTCAATAACAACTAATGCAGCACAATGTAATATAGCCCATCTTCTTCAAGAGACTCAGAGGATTCAGATGCACTAATTTTCATTTTGGAAGCTTTAAAAGTAAGGAGTGGATTTTTTATTTTTCATTCCAGTTTTTGTCAGAATCCTGCTGTATAAATGTGTAGATTGTGCACTTTTATTATTATTGCAAATAAATACTTTTTATCTTTTTATTCTGAGGCCGGTTTGTAATTCTGCATGTGGGTCAGGAAAATACGCTGAAACTCCTATTTTTAATGTTTTATGAATGAAAGTATAATAGTTTAAACTGCAGTTTCTACATTTGCATACACATAAACCTAGAGAATAATTTTGTATTTTGACTATTTGTTGGGTTGTTGTTTTATTGGAGGAAAAAAAAGCTGCATATCTACATATGTACACTCTGTATGAATGTGAATGTGGGTTTAGTGTCAAAGCCCTTAAAGTGGTCAGTATGACTAGAAAAGCGCTATATAAGTCTATTCTATTTACCTTGCTTTATTGTTGTTGTCATCAGAAAAGTTTGCCCAGCTGCTGTTTCATTGACTCAGACTAGTCATTTTGCCTTTTTTCAGTCAGCAGCTTCTTTGGCAAAAAACTGCAACACTGGGTGGAAAGATTTAGTTTGATTGTAAATGTCACAAGTTTACAAATAAATAATAAAAAATTTTGGGGATTTTTTTTTGGGTAGTTATGGTGACCTCTGACAGAAAATCGCCTCAAGCTCAGGACACACTGTATAATTTTTTGTCCTGATTTTCCCCCCGATTGCCCGTCATAGCATTATTATTCAGTGTTTGAGCAGCATTTACTGAAATAACATTTTTGTGGCACATGTGTGGTATACTGAATGTGACATCTCTATGCTGCCTCAAAAGTTTTCAATATGTCCATAAGATCAGTGGCAACCTGATTTAGCTGCTGATCACTTTTGTGTATGGCTATAGTAGTATGCATAGAAAGGCAATGCATTCATTCAAAGATACATACTTTTGTTCATACATAACAGTGTGGCAGAGCTATGAAGCGTATGTCATTCAACCTCAAATGCTGTTATCTCCTTATTGATGGTTACTGTGTAAACTTTGGTTAACTTAAGAAAAACTGCTGTAAAAGGACAACTGTTGGTTTTGCTAGACCATTTATCCAAGCCAAAAGATGAAGTATGATTCATTTTCTGTTTCTGCAGCTGTAATTATGAGTCTGTGAAGTTTATGAACTCCCAAGATCCTTGCGGCCTATTATGTATGTCACTTTGTTTCCTTGTTTATCCTGTGGTGCAGCTTTGGTGTGAGAGGTGTTGCTGGTGAAATAACTGGACCCTGTGCCTGCTATATTTTTTTTCAGACAGCAAGCCTCTGTCCTTTGGGATAAAATGTCATCCCTGCACAGGCAGCTTCATCCAAAGGCTTCAAGGTTTTGGCAGCCTGCTTTAACATCTTGACACCACTCGGCCTGCTAATGAACTGCATTACAAACCCACAGGGCAGCAAGAACACACAGGAAAACTTGTTTTCTTCCTTTTGTTTCTCAGAATGTTTAGTAAGAACTTTGTTTGAAGTTAATGTAGAGTAAATGACTTGGAGGGAAATATGCAATTTTTGACAAATAAATAAAAGAAAATAGGCTTTATTTAAATAAAAACAGAATAAGAGTCCCTTTCTACTGTTTTCCCTGTTTTGCATGTTCTTCAGTTTGTTTCAGCCCAGACATTTCATCTATTTGACCATGGTAAGTTTACCCATTACTCAATGATATACATGGCTGGACAAGTTTTATTATTTGTTTAGATAGACAGAGACGAATTTCTCCGAGTGACCCCAATCAGCCTGTTGTGTGGAATTGAGGAGGAAAAGTGCCCTAAATGACAAATGGGTTTCAAGAACTGTATGCTCTCGCTTAATATGTATTCACAAAAGTAAAAACATTTCATCTCTCAGTTCCTCTTTCACACCTTTTCATACTGACAGGTATGTTACATGTGATCATTTAGCTCTTATACCTGTCACAAGTGTTATTTTTTAACCTTTCATTTGTCAAAAAGCCCCTTCTCACAAGTCTAGAAATCTAACCTAACATGAAGAGAAATATTCGTTGTTACTGTCGGAAAGATTCCACTTGTTAACAAAGTCATCTAGCAATACCAATAACTTTTGTTTGAGGGTGTGATGATGTTTGTTCCGTCCTTTTCTTTATCTAGCTCAGAAATGCTGGGAGGGTTACTTTTTTTGTTTCATTTTTGTTATTTTGTCAGCTCTATCGCTTGCTGTTTTTGTCTTATAACCCTCTGGATCTAAGAACTCTTACTGTGTCAACCTGAGCAGCAAAACTGTCTTGCACAGGACCTCAACCATTCTGCCTTGCTCAAAGACAAAAAGCCATTTTGCCACCAGGGGTCGTGTGAGTGTGAATGCCTGACAGAAAATGGCATTGAAAGCAAATCTGTGCACAGATTTTGACATGTTTTGGCTATGGTCTGAAACCTTTGATCAGCTAATGAACAGCCTTTCTGAGTTGAAACGCCGTTTTCGCTATCTTGCCAGTTCTGCTTATTTTTTGCTCCTGTTTCTTCCTTTTGAATTTTGAAGCTCATCTTACAACCTACTTATGACAGCATAAAATGCAAATACTTGAAATTTCCCCTACGACTGTATGATTTTATTCAGTATTTGATTTTATTCAGAAGTGTACATGATGATGGATGTTGATAATGATGTTTTACAAATAGACTTAAAAAGAAATTCTCTCTCCTCATTTGCATGTCTAAAAATCTTTACATGCAGAAACCAACACAAGGAAAAAGATAAAGAGCTTTAGATTTCAAGAAAGCTTTAAATTTAAATTCTTTGTTTCAACACTATTATAGATACAGATTGCTGAATCCCTTCTTGTGAGAAATAAAGCAAAGCCTGTTTTTGATTCAGTTTATGCCTCTGATAGTGCACAATTGCAATTCAGAGCTCTCTACTTTAATGGCATTCTGATTTGATTATGAGGTCAGTGCATGATTCTTAGATGCAAACCATTTAGCTGCTTTGAATCAACAGAGTCTGTCAGACTCAGCTAATTAGTGAGTTATTAAAATGGGGGTGGCAGTGCTTTGGCAGGACTTCACAGATTCCAGTCCTTTTGGTTATTTCTGCTTTTGGCAACAGCAGAGGTTGTTTTTGAAAGAGAGAGCCAAAGTATATAATCTCTTTCAGCAACACATTGTTTGTGTATATTAATGGTCATAGCTGTATAAGCAACAATCACATGCAGCAAACTTCTGTTAGCTGTTTATAACTTTCCATAATAAATAAAATAGAAAAAAATATTTAAAGATTTTAAATTTTATCAGATTTTATCTGATGAAAACTGCAGCAAACATAGCTGCAAGAACCAGTAAGATTAAACAAAGAAGAAATCTGTTATACACATCGTGGTCCTCTGAGTAGGTGCAGAGCCCACTAACCTTCTTTGTGCAGCTTATGCCTTTTGCTAAATCAATCCATGGCACATAACTCTTGCGGGAACATAAACATTCTCTTTTATATCAACTGTAGAGTGAGATTGTCAGCTTGGCCCCTCAATCCATTATGCATAAATCTTATTTTCTGAACTACTGTGTAGAACCTGCAACATCTACAGTAAAACATTTTAGCTTCACTCTTAAGAAAATTAATCAGATTCTCCTTGATCTCATTATTCCTCTCAGAATAAAGTAAGCAGCAAATTCTTACTGCTTAAAAATTGAATTAATATTGTAAATTTAGAGCAGTTACCATGTCATGAACAGTCATTTCGCATAAATGTATAATAGCAGCTCCATTTAGCTTGGATCATTAATTGATTGATTAATCATCAATGGAAATGGTGGGGTCAACTTAAATTCATTACAATGTATTTATATATGGTCAATGTATAACAAATGTTGTCATAAGGCAGCTTACAAAGCAAACAGATCCAGCTGATACACAAGAGTATAGTCAATTCAGTGCAGTCATAGATATACTCAAAGTCAATACATTCCAATTTGCTTCAAACTATTAAACAATGCGGTCAAGTTCCGATTATTATGTCAATTTGTAAAAAGTTTTCAGTCCAAGAAAATCCAGCTGACTGTATGGAGTAATCTACTTTGGAGCATCCCTCCTCCTGAATGAGCATGTGGTGACAGTGGATGGTTGACCCTATTGCTTTACATTAAAGAACATTATAATAGAGAAGTATCTCCCCTTAGGTTATGAGATGCTGACAAAGTGGTCATAAAATGGAATATTATTGTAAAACAATTTCTTCTTAAGAAACTGAGATAAGAAAAATTAAACAAACTGGAGCATTAGAAAGTAAAAATTTAAAAAAAAAATTAAAAACCCGATATTACCTAATAGATCAAGGAAATTAAACATCAAATAAACAATATACATTCACTTGAACTTCAAAAGAAATTACTATTCTTACAAAAACGTATTACGAGGTGGCTTGCTGGTTCGACTCCCTGCTCCGTCTGTCTCAGTTCTTGTGTCCTTGGGCAAGAGACTTCACCTGCCTTACCTGCTGGTGGTGGTCGGAGCATCTGATGATGCCAGTGCATGGCAGCCTCACTTTTACAATGTAGCTTACCACCATCAGTATGTGTGTGTGTGTGTGTGTGTGTGTGTGTGTGTGTGTGTGTGTGTGTGTGTGTGTGTGTGTGTGAATGACTGAATGTAGTGTGAAGCGCTTTGGTGTCCTCTGGACTTGATAAAGCGCTATACAAGTATAGGCCATTTAAGTCAAGTCAAGCCAAGTTTATTTGTATAGCACATTTCAGCAGCAAGGCAGTTGAAAGTGCTTCACATCATAAAAACATCCATCAAGTATACAGCAAAATCAGCAAAATCATAAAGATCATCAAGCAAATATCATCAAGCAAATATAGTTTGAAAATATTGATCAATGTTCCACCTACTACTAATCAAAGGCAACTTTAAACAGGTGGGGTTTTAGCCTTGATTTAAAGGAATTCAGTGTTTCGGCTGTTTTGAAGTTTTCTGGGCGTTCGCCCAGATTTGTGGTGCATAAAAACTGAATGCTGCTTCTCCATGTTTGGCTTTGGTTCTGGGGATGTAGAGTAGACTAGAAACAGAAGATCTGAGTGGTCTGGAAGGTTGATACAATGACAACAGGTCTGTAATGTATTTTGGTGCTAAGCCATTCAGTAATTTATAAACTAACAGGAGTCTATTCTCTGAGCAACAGAGAGCCAGTGTAAGGACTTTAGAACTGGATGATGTGCTCTTTTTTTCCTGGTTTTGTGAGAACATGAGCAGCAGCATTCTGGATCAGCTGCAGCTGTCTGATTGACTTTTTGGGCAGACCTGTGAAGACACCGTTGCAATAATTATCTTTAATCAATGCGATTAAAGATAAACACATGGATGAGTTTCTCTAGACCTTGTTGAGACATTAGTCCTTTAATCCAAGAAATGTTTTTCAGATGATGGAATGCTGACTTTGCCATTAACCATTGCAGAACTAGACAAAAGATTATCATCGCTCAAATCAAACAAATCCCTTGGCTCAGATGGGTTTACAGCTGGTACAGAGGCTTTAAAGAGGCTATATTCCCATTGCTGTTTAAAACAGTCAACTGGGTACTCCAAGATGGGGAAATTTCCCCATCATGGCGAGAAGCAATTATTCTAATACAAATGGAATGGAAAGATGAAAAAGACTGCTCTAATGATAGTCCAGTTAGTGTACTAAATCAGGACGACAAAATCTTCACCTCAATTCTAGCTCAAAGATTAGAAAAAAAGCTCCCAGATATAATTAATTTTGATCAGATAGGTTTCATTAAGCAAAGGCAAACACAAGACAATGGTAGGCACACATTACATGTAATCCATCACATAAAACAACAAACCAGAGAAGCTTTTACGGGCTTGATGCTAAAAAATCTTTTTGTTCAGTTGACTGGTCATTTCTTTTTAGTAATATGCAGGTTTAATTTTCATGAAAAAAATTGTTAGAGTGATAGAAGCTATATATAATAAACCAACAGTCAGAATAAGGAATAACGGTGAACTGTCAAACCCACTTGAACTACATTGGGGTTGTTGACAAGGATATCCCATGTCTATGCTTTTATTTGCACTATTTATAGAACCACTGAGTCAGTGGATAAGACAGAACGAAAACATAAATGTACTTAGGGAAAGCCCAAACAGAACACAGGATCGCTCTATTCGTAGATGACATCCTAATATACTTCAGAAAGAAATCCAAACACTTCCTTTCCATATTTAAACACAACCTTGACATAATATGGACATTTATCCAGTTTTAAACTAAATTCCCATAAATTACAGGTTTTAACCTTTAAGTCAAGTCAAGTCAAGTTTATTTGAATAGCACATTTCAGCAGCAAGGCAGTTCAAAGTGCTTCGCATCATAAAAACATCAATCAAGTATACAGCAAAATCATCTAACCATCAAAATCATCAAGCAAAATCATCAAAATTATCTAACAAATACACAAGAAAATACACACCCATACAAAATGAGAGGGATAATTTTAAGATAATGCTGAAAAAATAAAATATTTAGGAGGGACAATACCCCCAAAACTGAAAGAAATTATCCAAACAAACTATATACCACTAATTTCTAAAATTAAATCAGATCTTTCCAGATGCAATTTATTTATTCCCTATGAACTGCACAAAGAGTTGAAAAAATAAAAATGAATATACTGCCAAGATTTGTATATTTTTTTTGCAAACCATACCAGTCAGGCCTCCAAATAAAAACATTTCAAGAACTGGATAAAATAATTTCAAGATTTATTTGGCAATGAAGGAAACTGAAAATAGGATTCAAGACCCTTCAGCTACCTAAGGAAAAACAGGGCCTCAGTCTTCCAAATATAAAAGACTACTATAGAGCAGTACAAATAAGAATCCTGGCCTCCCTATTTAACCTGTCCTATTCAGCACAATGGAAAGAAATAGAGTGCCTGACATCAAATAATATCCCTATGCACGCTGTAATAGAGGGTTGTGCATTGCAGTAATATAAAAAGGGAGCTAACCCATGGATAAACATATCTCTCAAGATTTGGTTTCAGGTAATCAAAGAACA
Organism: Anableps anableps; assembly: GCA_014839685.1. NCBI lineage: Eukaryota > Metazoa > Chordata > Actinopteri > Cyprinodontiformes > Anablepidae > Anableps > Anableps anableps. The sequence goes on from CM026081.1 coordinate 10,064,317, forward strand.
ACAGGCCGAAGAACCATACTAGGTATTCAGCTGGATAGCTTACAATTCAGAGTTTGTACCGAATAGAACTGACACAAGTTTTAAAAAATGGGGGAAAAGGGATTAACTAATACAGTGATCTCTTCACAAGGAGTATATTAAAAAACCTCCTTTAACTGAAAAATCAATATGACCTAACAAATTCAAACTTTTACAGACATCTACAATTGAGAAATGGTATAGAAAATTCATTTAAAAAGAATGAATAGACTAAAACAAATAGTGGTGTGCTGAAGCTTTTTATGACAATCCCATGTGTTTATTTCAAAATTATATAATGAACTTACTGAGTTGAGTCAGATGGACATAAACTTATATAACTTATATATATATATATATATATATATATATATATATATATATATATATATATATATATATATATATATATATATATATGAAAGAAAAATGGAAGCAAACATTATTATACATCCAAAACTTTGGGAAATTCTTAATAAACAACAACAGAAAAGTACACCTCTCCTCTCCTATATAGACAGATAGTCTGTCACACCTAATAAACTCTGCATTTAATTTTCCACATAAGAAAGTCTTTTCAAACTAATGATATACATGCAGTGGATGGAACAGAAGTCAAAATGCTGATTTACAATCTGTTGTTCATTTGGCTCAGACACTAAGGAAAAAAGACATTGCTGCTGCAGCTTGGGCTAATATACAGGTGAGCATTTGGAGAGAATGGATTTTGATTTATCTGTTAAAACAATTCATATTCTGAAGCAGTTAGTTTCTACTGACACGGAACACCGTTTAACAAATTTTAAACCCTTATATATCTTTGCAGTGCCATAAACTGTGTGATATGCTCAACTCTCAGCCTTGTGTTGCTTATTCTATTAAAAAAATGGATTTCAGTGATTTCAATCACCTCAGAGCAGAAAGTGCTTCCAACAGAACGACTGTTTTTGGTGTGTGAGGAGAAATACATTGTATCTATTCAGTTTCATATATTGCAGATGTTCCCATGACAAAGGTATTTGTTGAGAAAACAATCCATTTTCTGTTTGATTAGTTATGCTCTGCTCTTACATAAACTGTATATGTCATCATTTATAAACAGGATTAGTGTTTCTGTTGTAGAGGCTTCAGGGCCCACTATTCTCAATGTTTTAAATGGATGCCTGGTATAGCACAACTGATTCAAATGATAACATCATGTCTTCAGCAAGTGCTGCAGAAAGCCTGTTAATGACCCAACATAAGGTGTGTGGCAGCATGGAGACACCTAAAATGTGCAGGACACCACAATGAGGACCTGGGTTGGGGACCACCACTTTATAGGGATATCCAGTCCTCATACATGCAAGCAAAGAAAACTGCCCCCATGCTGAAGGGACTTGTTAAGAAAATAATCCATTTTCTGTTTGATTAGTTATGCTTTGCTCTTACATAAACTGTATATGTCATCATTTATAAACAGGATTAGTGTTTCTGTTGTAGAGGCTTGGCTCCAAAGACTGTTTTTATGTTAAAAAGTGTTTTTAAAACTAACATCTGGAGCAATGGACAGGTGATGATTCATTTATGTTTTATGCTTTTCGGATATTTAGCTTTTCTGGCTTGAGTATAAACTTTGACCTTTACTTTTATGTTCTGCAGTGTTATGGAAACCTGTTGTCACTCCTATCTTGAAAAGAGAACAACATAATTTTCTCCGTATTTGGGGCATTTTTTTGTAACTTTTTTTTCTCTTTTTTGGTTTGTAGTTTATGTGAAGTATTGATAGGAGAGACTTTGTGCACTGCCAGGAGGGCATCTCTGTGGAAGAAAGAGGGAGAGGGATAGGTCCACTACATAAGCCAATCACTCATTTAATTTGCTAGTAAAATTAGGGCTGGACAGAATAAGGGGATCACCAAGGACATCCTAGAACCTCCCCTGTTTAGAGCTTGCTTTCTTCTTTAGTTGTTTCATTTTTGTCTTCTAATGAGTAGTTACAATTAACTGTGCTACCTTAAAACTAGTCTGAAACCCACTCTCCTCACTGTCTCTTCTCATGCTATCTTTTACTTTTAGCTATGCAGTTATTAATCCTTCTATGTATTGCTCAACCTGTCTCCTGTTACTTGTTTTTAAGACTACATCTTGTGTTTCTGTTTTGACTGAACTCAGATTCCCCTTTAATAATGTTGAATGCTGTTTATGATTTTTCTGATGGCTATTCTGTCCTCATCAGTTTTCCTTTTTCCCCCATTTGCTCTGCTCTCATCTTTCCAAATCCCCCTATATTCAAGAGTTTGTTTTGAGGGAATGATACATCTCTGGGGTTTTAAGAAAAGCTGTCAAAATGTCAGTTCTTAGTTCATCTTTGACTCTTCTTTCTTATTGTTTCATTGTCTCTCTTCCAGTCCAAACACAACTCCTACACAAATACAAATGTAACATAATCCTCTTGTCTCCTCTACTGACTTACAGTGGTGCTGTTTTCCAAGTATGGTTTCTCAGTTTTCCTGAATGTCTCATTAGATATATTATAAAAATTAGTCCAACTTTAAATGTAATATAAACTATCAAGATGTAAGCAATTTTGCATCTGATTTGTTTGAATCACCAGTCAGGGGGGGATAAAATAACCCATGTATGCTACCAGTAGATGATGGATAGGTTTTGTAACACATTCCACAAAGCAACATTTTGACATGAAAGACATGAAAGGTGGTTTTGCCTCATCTGTACATTTGAAAAGTAAAAGGAAAGAAATTGGTTAAATTAAGATATTTATTGATCCTTGAATGTGGCAGAAAACCTCAAACCACACCTAGGACAGAAGCAGTGTGACTTCCCTCCATACTGTTGACTATAGGACCAGATCTTCACCCATACAAAGTTGCTGCGGGCTTCATGAAAGTTTGGTTGTCAATTCCATATTTAATCTGCTGATCTGAAAGAGGCGTACAAAAAGTGTCCTCCTAGTTGCATGGAGTGTCAGCAATGCTTTAAAGCAGTGGTCCTCAATCATGGCCTTCAGGGCTCACTGTCCTCAATGTTTTAAATGTGTCCCTGGTATAGCACAACTGATTCAAATGATAGCGTCATGTCCTCAACAAGTGCTGCAGAAGCCTGTTAATGACCCAACATAAGGTGTGTGGCAGCATGGAGATACCTAAAATATGCAGGACACCGCAATGAGGACCTGGGTTGGGGACCACCACTTAACAGGGATATCTAGTCCCCATATATGCAAGCAAAGAATATTCCCCCCATGCTGAAGGGACTTATCTATTTGTCTGACTGCCTGTCTATCTCTTTTGTCCTGGGAACGCCTTGGGATCCCTCACAATGAGATAGAGTTATGCTGGGGAGAAAGATGTCTAAGTGTCCTTCCTGGATACACTACACTCACAACCCAATCTCTGATAAGCAGAAGACAACTGAATGGGAAAAAATGTATTTTTAAAAAGTTGTTTGTATTTAGAAACCAGACAAACCAAGCCAAACCTTTCCCTTAGACTAAAATTTAAACATGTCTTATGAGCTAAAAAGATTGGGTTTTAAACATGTTTTTCTGGGCTCTAGCAGGACTGAAAAATTTATGTCTCCAGTGTTAGTCAACATAATCATATGCCTATATAAACTGATTAGAAACTGTCATAAAATTACTAATATTAGTTTTCAAAATCCCATGCCCATACCTGCCTTGAATTATTGCTACAGATCTAAATTTTAATCAGAAAATTAAATCTTTCTACTGTCGAGCAATTTAATTGATCCCATTGTATTTTGCTACTTGTTAGTAATTACAACACAATCAGGCATCATTTTATTCTCAGTCAGGCATTGAATTGGCAGTGATTATTATATGTAATTAAAACCATTTGGGGTTATACATTTAAAACTCATTGTGAAGCCTTATGTCCCCCCCCCCAAGTACAGTTTTGCTAAAAGGTAAATAATAAGTGGTTTTGACTTCCATCTAGAGTAAATAATGTGTTTATGTGGTTGAAGAGAAGGAAAATGATTACTGTGATTGACAAAAGGTTGATCAAACCTGGCTTTGTTTAGGCTAAATTTTGACAGTCAATTTGACCTAACGGATGTCAAATTTTTAACCCTATTCTTCTAAATAAATTGTGAGAATAAGTGAACCATCTGAAACAGCCAAACATAAAAAAACAAGAAAAAGATGTCCATGGATGGCCAGTGTTTTTATATAAGATATAAATTATAATTATACATATGTAATATAAAGTTGTAGGAGGAAAAGACTAGTCGTTTCTCTATCTATGCATTAAAATCTGCTCTGCACCATCATTGGCTGACTCTCCTGCCAATCACAATTAGCAGCAAGCAATTACAGCCTCAATATCCTGGGACTTTTCAGAATAGCAGCACAGGTCAGAAATGCAGGGCTGTCAGAGAGTACTATTGACTTTTTAGTTGTTTTAAGTTGTTTAAGCTTCCCAAGAAAGGTCTGTGTGTGCTTGTAGCTAATTATAAGTAAATATAAAATTTGCCATGGGATATTGTATGTTTGCATTACAAATCCGGAAGGACTTCAAAGGTAGGTTTATGTAGCTTTGCCTATCATTTATACAAATGTTGAAGATATGAGGTCTAGGTTTTAGATTACTGTGTATTATTGGTTACTAATAATTTCACTGTTTCTAAATTGATGAAAGAAGTTTAATGAATACTTTTGCACAGATTACCTGACAGAGATCCTAATCAGTGAACTTACTGTTACCAGTTTTTTTGAACCATGTGGATCTAATTGAGCAGAACCTGATTTTTTTCTCCTTCTTAAAGTATTTTAAGGCTCTTTGTGGAATGTAAAAAAAAAAAAGAAAAGAAAAGAAAAAAAAAATTATACATGTCTTAGATGAAATTTTCTAAAATTGGCCCTAACTGTCAATACTACTAAAGCAGGAACCATGGGAGATCCAAAAAGAAATGATGCCAGTAACTGTGGCAACAGTGGTAATAGTAGTAATGATTCTTGGCTGAATGGTGCTTAGGGTTAGGCTCTCCTTCAGCACATCCTCCAACCCGTTAAGCCATTTGTGTTTTCACGAAGAGAATGAAAATATATTTATTCTCAAACTGTGTTTTAAAGAATCTTTATGCAGTATAAAATGGGCCATTTTGGTTTTAATCAGTATAGGTATTTTATCTATATATAAGTCAAATGTAGCACAGATTGTCTTCCATTTACCTTAGAATCAGATTAGAACTTCAGCATAATTTTGCTCAATTTGTTTCAGAAGTCAGAGCTAGGAACAATGTCGCATCTGTTTTCAGAGCAATTTAGGTGCAAATTGGAAGAAACTGTGGGATTTGTTAATTGTTGTGATGCTAACTACTATTAGCAATACAAGCTAAAAATAATGTACTTCTCTTCATTTTTACTAATAGATATGTTATACTGTTATGTGTGCCACTGGTAAAGACAGTCAGAAGTGCAAACAAAAATGTTATATGTAAAACTGTCACTACATTTTCATATCAATTGTATACGACAGTTTTATACTAAACTCGATGGTTGCACTGTCTTACATTGTTTAAATATGTATTCCTTAAACATCTAAGCTGCTTGTAGATTTAAGGCCATTTTAAATTAAAAAGTATAACAAAACAACTTTAAACAAAACATTACTCTAAGATCAAAAAAGAAAATTAGAGGTCAAAATACCTTCCAACTGAATACATCTACTTGCTGCACTTTTTTTTGGTTTTATTGGTTTCGTTTTCAAAATGAATCAATAATTTGTCTGTTTATTTTTTAAGTTGATAGCCTATAGCCTTTTTTATATTCTCTATATTTTCACCTAAAAAAATACTTTTGTTTTTAAGAAATCACCATTTGGAGAGTCTAACTTCATTAGCAAAATAATCACTGATGGGGTTTTTTTTCTATGTTCTTGGGAATGTAGTTCACAAAGAAGCTTTTTGCTCTGTGGCTCATACAGATTAATCATTGTGTGCAAGTACCATTTAAGAGATCAGGAGGAAATGGTCATTTTAGTTTTTGATTTTTTTCGAGAGCAGCCAAAAGAAAGCTAGTTCAACAAAAGACTTAGAGATGTTTAAGAGTGATGCATTAGAGCCTGTCGTTTTCATGAAAAGACTCTGAGCTACTGATGGTCTTTAAATAGTCCAATCTTTTTTTTGTCCTCTAATAACAGACCGAGGAGGGATTTAATGTCTGACGTGATGTCTGTAAGACCTTAAAATTAGAGACAGTCCAGTTCTTCATTGAATTAGAAGTCATAAATCTGTCAGATATAATCAGCTGGAAGTTTAAGAATTTCTTACAGGCAAAGGAATGAGTTGGCAGGAGGAGTGTTTATAAGATGAAAAGCAGTCATGGTTTGTGATTCTTTAGGTATAAGCTCAGAGACATGTAATGGAGCATATAACGCTGATCATTCATCCACAGGGATCTTTAGTCAGGATTAATTTTCTCAGTTTTACTGAGTGAAGTAATATCAAACGGAGAGACAGACGTGATTAAAATCACATTTCAGTCCAGCAGGACTCTCACCCAAATTATTTCACATACATCAGTTGCTTTAGCAGCTTCCGAGTGAGCACTTTCAGTATGCAGTTATAAATATATTTTTCTGTGAGTGCATGAAGTATTAGGCCAGTGAACTCTGAGAAATTATACACTAACATGGAGAAAAACAAGCTGCTCTGTGTGAACTGTTTGGGGTTTATTAACAAGTATCTTTCTAAGAGCTTTGAGGAAAAACGGACAACACAGACCTTGTGTGTGTTGCAGTTTTTTGTTGGCTTTGAATCAAAGCATGACTCAGGGGCTCTGTAAATACAGTTATGGTAAACTGCAAAAATATTCAAACCCCTTGAACTGTTGCTTATTTTCTTCATGTTCAAACCTCAATATAATAGGCTTCACATAATTGTGAAGTGGAAGGAAAGTGAAACATAATTTTGAATTGAAAAAAATCTTCATTTTGCATTACAAATGTATCATGTGTCTAAATATTGAAAGCATAAAACTATTTTTGAATCTGTGTGCTGTTTTTATGCATTTTATACACAATTTTGATGTAAAGATGTTTTCATTTACATTAATTAATAATACTAATTTAATGTTATCAATAAAGTCAGTTTAAAGTTGCTCATTTTTTCAGTCTTACCTAAAATCAATGCTAATTGTTTGTTGGCAGTTCAGATCCTTGAAAAAACTTTCTCAAATAGCTTTTTTTTGTATATGGATTTATTACTACTGCTACTACTACCACTACTACTAGCACTGCTACTACTACTAGCACTACTATGAGCACAACTACTACTACAGCTAACAACAACAACAACAACAACAATAATAATAATAATAATAATAATAATAATAATAATAATAATAATAATAATAATACAGCTCTTCTTCCAGGGAGTCTTGGTAATCTATTTCAAATTGATCAAAGAGTAAAAGAAAACTATTAGAGTGAAAAATACAAAATAAAAATAAGCCAGGGTAAACATATAAAACTGTTGGTAATGACTTCTATTGGTATCATTAACAATAAAAGACTGAATAAAATTAATAATGTTTATGTAATCTGACAAATGATTTAAATTTTAACTGGGTAAATTACCTAACAAAACTATGAGCATGTGCATTTTTTGCCTCTGTTTTAAAGTGATCAAGGTCTGAATGCTGAGTCAAAGAGTCTGCATTTTTACTAAGCATAATGCAGGACGACATGCTGAGTCAATTATTTAAAATCTCAATGGTTCAACACAAGGACTGAAGAGGATTTTATCCATTTTTATATGGCTTTAAACAAAAAATACTTCAAAAATGGTTTAGGTCTAAGCTCTATTAATAAATGATCAAAAGCTAATTTTTCTTCTTGCCAGATTCTTAAGTATAAGAATGTATGCACATCATAAATTTAGTTTAGATTGCTGCAGTCACTCAAATATTCTTGTAAGAGCTCCATAGGTTGGATTTGGGAGGATTCCACAAATTACTGTGTCATCAGTTTATAAATTGTATTTGCTTGCTGTTAGTCCCTGTTCCAACTCATTTATAAAGAATATGGAATAAAATAGTGCCTAAAATGGATCCTTATAGAACATCCTTAGATATTAGAAGTGTTTTCAGTCTGTTGTCCTATCAGTCTTAATCAGTATAGTAGCTGTAAATGTACAGTGGCTGTATGTGAAGCAAGGCTGTGAGTTAGCAAGAGCCTTGTTTTCTGAGAGAAAAAAAAATCACTTTATAAGTCCCATGGGTTTGAGAAATTCCAAACCTACACTGTATCTGTAGAGTCTTTCATATAAAAGACTGCACATTTAAATTATGAATATGCACGACACATTTAATTCTGCCATCTGCAAGTTAGATTTCATTTGCTGTACTCACATTTTTCCCTCTCACTCATTTCCTCTCTGAAATTCAAGCCAATTTGTCATTATCAGTTGGATGTCATTATGCATACTTAATGGTGGCATTCAGATTATCCTTTGAGTAAATTCTACAAATGGAATCATTTAACTATTGGGTTTTATAACACTTATGAATGTGTGAAGTTGCCAGAAATTAAGCAGACTGGAGAAGGAGTCACTCTTTGCCTCTATCTGCTAATGCATTTCCTGCTCCTGATATCCTGTGGCTGCTTTCATTTTCTGTCATTTCAAATGGATCTCTCTTTTTCTTCTTGCAGTTTCCACTTTTCTACCTCTCTAATCATTGATCTCAGATTTATTTTTCTGTATGCTTTTCTTTGTTTCTTTCACAAATGAGCAAAGGTTACACATGTCCTTCAATCAATAACTGTATTTCCTTTATTTTGCAGACTGATTTATTACTAGAGGATTTCATTTTTTGTTTTTTTTTAGTAAATCATAACAGAAACTGAATATGGAAAGGACCAGTTGGGGAGATGGTGTATCAAATTTAGTGAAATGTGAACATGCATTCATTTAAATGAATTAGAATGCAGTCATATTCTTACAGCTGATCAGGGTCCTGATAATAAATTTTAGAAGTGTCCCGATACAACTTTTCACTTACGATACAATAGATTGAGTATTGGCCAATATTGATATTGACCCAATACGATATCCTCACAAATCATACATCCTTTTATAACTTATTTTGTAGTGTAGATTGTTAGAAAAGGCTTGAACTAGTGATATTACTCAAACAGAGAACAACAGTCAATAGTCCTGATTAATAAATTTTAGAGGTGTCCCGATACAACTTTTTCACTTATGATACAATATCAATATTGTAGCATTGAGTATGGGCCAATACCGATATTGACCCAATACGATATCAGCACAAATTTTGGGAGGCTGAAATGGGGGGCGGCTCAATATCTATGAGTGTGTGTGCATTTGTGTTTGTAACTAAGTCCATGAAACACTGTCCCACAAGCCATTGTCCTTGATAGTGATTGGGCCTCTATCATATCAGCCGGCCTTGTTTGAGTTCTCAGTCAGGTGCACAGACATCATGGGGTAAGGGAGGGGCAGAGGGAGCAGAGAATCTTGTTAACATAACATCCAGGGGAAACTGAGATAGCCAGCCTTCAAAGCCTGACACAGGGGAGCCAGATTGAGATAACAACAATTGTTTTGGGTCAGGCTGTTAATTTTCTGTCTGCCTTAAAGTCTCTGGTACATCTGGTACATCACAAAGGCAAGTCCAAACAGCCAAATTAGTGGTCAATTTCACCAAATCCGAGCTTCATCTTCTCAAAGATCTGTTCCCTTTCACTTATGAGTCTTGCACCCAGCCTGCAATCCTGTGCAAGGACCACATCCAGTTTCCGATTCTGCTCATGTAGCATCTCAGTCTGAGTGTTGATCGCGTTGCTAATTCCATGACAGATGCCGGCCAGCCTCACAATTGTGAGAACAGCTTATGACTTTTTCCGAATTTCTCAATATGCCAGGTTACCGCCAACTCCATAAAGTAGAAATCCTGTCATCAAAAATCCAATTGTGTACACATCTTCAACATCCTCGACTGACAGTATCGACAGACACACAATCCTCCACTTCTGATAAGAGTCCATTGTGTACCCAGAGAAAAAAATGAATGTCTTCTCATTGAGAAAATTTCATCAATTACATTGAGAGACCAGCTGACCAGATCCATGAGTTGTAATTCGGAAAATATGCAAAGAGCGGCTTCAAAAAGATTAACAAGACAGGACAGAGAGCTGAAGCAGGGTAGAGCAGGAAGGGTGCGGGAGAAAGAAAAAAAGCATTCACCTTCACCCCAAGAGCAGGATGAAGCATATATATATATATATATATATATATATATATATATATATATATATATATATATATATATATATATATATATATATATATATATATATATATATATATATATATACACTCGCCTTAGATTTAAATATTCTTTAACCTATAGATTAAATATACTCACCTTTTACTTAAATTAAATTAAATACTTACCATTTTTTGTAACAATGTATTTAAGTTAACTGAACTGTGTTTTTCTGCTTGAAGGTTTTCCACCTGTTTCACCTGCTATACCTGTTGCAACTGGTCAAATAAAATAAACTGAATACAATCTAATATCTGGTCCTGGTCCTTTAAGCGTGGACACCTCACTGTCACCAAAACACTTGACAGTTTCACTACACCTTTTCATATGAAAATAAACTTCTGTTGCGGTCTGTCAGATTTCTTAAGATAATAACTATTTTTGGGAAGTTACAATTAAATATCTTGAGCTTTACAAATTACTAATACCTTTGTAATAAAGTTTTCAAAAATAATCAAATATTCTCCACTTTCTTATTAGCAGTCTTTGAGTTCCACTGTGAATGACACACAAAATGAGTTAAGACAAAACAACTATTGTCTTCATGTGAAATTTAGTATGTTTAAGTCTTGTTTTTTTTTTTTGTTTGTTTGTTTGTTTCTTTCTCTGAGGTGATTTGACTGACTTGTTGATCGTCACCACAGAAATGTGCTTCTGTTATTTTGGTTGTTCCACTCACGCTCACTGATGGCCTCAAAACTGACCTGTGGCATCATGTCTGGAATAAATTGTGGAAATTCCTCTGCACCAATGAATTGAATCTTGGACTGAATCCATCTAAATCGCAAGGTGGCATTGTAAATCAGTTCAATCTTATATTTCAAGCATGTTCTCCATGTCAAGTTTGAAAATTAATTTGTGAGCCGTCAAGCTGCCAAAGACTTTACAGGTTTCTGCATCAATTGTCCTGTCTGGGAAGAAAATAGAATGTAAATATAGGTTTGCTATTGTTCAAACTTTATAACGGATAACTATAAAATTATATGATGCTTTTAAATACAAAATAAATACGCATTATCATTCAGTTTTGAAAAACCAACACAGAAAAGCAAAATATATTTAGGGTTTGGTGCAATCTGAAATGATCTGCCAAATTAAATAACTAAAGGTCAGACAAGAAGATGTCAACATACTTCCTTAAATCTTTGAAAATAAGAGTAACAATGCTGAATTACTCAGATTAGATTATTCAATTCAAATTCAAAATTCAAAAATACTTTATTTATCCCAAAGGGATATATATATATATATATATATATATATATATATATATATATATATATATATATATATATATATATATATATATATAATAATAAATAATGATAACATATAATGTGGCACAAAGATTTTCTTGTTTGGTTACCATTTTTATGGTTGAAGGGGAGGTTGAAGAACAATATTCAAGTATTTGAAAATTATGAAGTTATAGTACATTTCTTTAGGAACATTTGCCAAGGGATGTATTACACATCAATTCATACCCGCTGATATACAGGACTATTTATTAATGTACTGTAATTTGCATTAGTGATTTGTAGTGGATAGGGCACCAAAACTGGGTCCAGCCCAGGAGCCCACATCCATGTAAATTCGGCCCTGGTCAGCTCATCAACTCCTATTATCATATATATGTTAAGTGTGTAGGGAGTAGAACGTTGAGACATCTGGCAGCAATTTAGAACTGACTGAACTGCTCCATTCATTCCCCAACTGCAGTGCCCGTGAAGACTGTGACAGACCTGCTGCAAATCAAATTCTTCATATGTCCCTCATGAGTTACTGTTATAAATGGTGGAGGAGGGAAGGAAACTACAGACATCATCTTAAACATACATTTTCATGTTTCAACAAATGGACTTAGGTTGTCATACAACTCTACACCATTGGAAATATACATGTTATGACTATCACATCACATTTCTGCCAACATCTTGCGAAAGTAAAGTTAATGCCCTATACTTTGTAACACTGCATGCTTAAAAATTTATGTAATTTATTTTATTCCAATTAATATTTCTATGATAGACCAACAAAAAGTAGAGTATATTTGTGAAACATAATGAAAATCATGATTGGCTTTCAACACTTTTTACAAATAAAAATCTAGAAATCAGGGTTTCCTGCAGTATATTTTAATCATAGCGGACCGCCAGGCTAACATCGGTTGTTTATTTATTTTAAATAAGGTTTTTTTTATACACCCGCAACAGTGATAGCAAAGATGAGTTTATAGTTGACGCACTGAACTGGGTGCAACGCCAAGGGTCTGTACCCCTGCACATTGGTCTTGTATGCTGTCATGGCCAATGATTGTTTCCCACTTTGAATTCTTTTAACTCTGTGCAGATTGCATGCACCACTTTTTGCTCAAAATGGTCTATTTAGAAGGTGTTTTTGCAGAGCAGGTTTGCCTGTACCGACATTTATATGATTCCTTCATGAAGGCTGTCTTTTTGGAGAACACTGCATTAATGTTAAGTATAAAAGCCTCACTGAAGTTCACGTTGAGTGTGCAACAGGACTGATGTAAACGCACATATCTTTCTGAACAAAGAATAATGTCATCTCACTCACACTCACTCAATAGGTGTCCTGGTATTTGCTCAGCTCTGTAGCTGTGCTTGCAAACTGATAAAGAGTATGTAAATAAACCACACCTACCAATGAACCACAGACAGGTGTTTTTTAATCCAGTATTCCTTGCAAATATAATACAAAATGCAATACAGCACTAAACAAAGAAAACGTAATACAAGAAATACTTGAATTTTGTACCTTAAGAATACTTAGTTAAGCATACAAATACATATCGTTGTCCATTTTAGGTAATAATGTGTTTCTTCTCATTTATTTCAGTTTTAAATGTGACCAGGGCTGGCCCAAAGTTGTATGGGGCCTTAAGCAGAATATTATTTAGGGGCCCCTCTTCCTATTAAGAATATCACCACCACTCACATGATGATTTTGATGATCACATTTATCAAAATGTAATGTTTATTGTCTGTTTCATAATTGGTGACTGTATGCTATTTTTATGATGTAAAGCACTTTGAACTGCCTTGTTGCTGAAATGTGCTATACAAATAAACCTGACTTGACTTCAGAAGTTTCCTAATTAGTAAAAAACATTAAGCAAAGAAACACCAAGGAGATCAATGGAAACTGTGAAGGAGAATTAAGAAAAATCTTTTATCGAAAGAAAACTGTTTAATACAGAACAAACCTGGAAGAAAGCCTGTGAGAGGCGGCAAAAGACTTGACTGAGGCACACAACACACATACATAACACACAGTTAGAGATTTAAGGGAATAGTTTGGATCAAAGCAATCAACATAATCTGATAGAATGGCCCAGTCAAAATCCAGACCTAAACCCCATGGAAATCTGTCATAAATTTCATTCCCTAGATGTGCAAAGTTGTTAGACACATACCTGCAGCGGTACTTTCAGAAGAAGATGGTCCCATAAAAGACTGGCTAATGGGAACTGATTGTAATTCCACAAAACATTTTTCAGAATTTTATTTGTACAAAATGTTGAAATGTGTCATTTTACTTCACTGTCAGGATTATACACTACTATGCAATGGTTTACAACACAAAATCCCAATAAAATACATTTTATTTTAAGGTTGTAACATGACGAAAACTAGAAATGTTCAAGGCGTATGAATATTTTCACTGTTGCATATTCATTAATCAGACATTTGTTGACAATAAGTCAAACAAATTCACCCTTTTGAATATAAAAGATTGAAGCACTTTCAATACAGTTAAAAGTGCACAAGGTCTAAGATGCTACTGTAGCTCTGCATGCAGAGACCCTGCGGTGTAGGTGAAAGTCCAAAAGGATTTTGTGCTCCAGCTGATGGAGGTCAGCAGAGTGTGAATGCAGAGTCTGCTTTGGGCCCCAGCAAGCTCTTAGCAGCAGTCCTTCTGTAAACACAGGATCAGCTTTCTGTGAACCAGATGGAATTCTGAGGATATTCTCCTTTGGCAATGGGCCACAGCATGTGTTATAGTGTGTGTGCATGTGGGTGTGCATGAAAGCATGTCTATGTTTGTGTGTTGGGATTGTACCCACACTTGCCTATTTGTGTCTGGATCTTTCCACTTGTTTAACTTCCAGCTGCTATGTCATCGTCCACTTAGTATTGGATAAATCGTCTAGTTTCACATGAATGCAAGCTTTACATTTCCTGTAACTGACAGGTGACCAGACCACCCTTTATTTATGTGACGTTACTTACATGTGTGCCATTTTGTTTCATTCCTATATTCTTGCTTTCTTACATTCAAACACCTATGTAGAGATTTGTGTCACAGTATATGTAAGTGTGCATGTATGTAAGTGTATCCCTTTTTGTAAGTGTAATTTGCCTAATACTGTCTGATTCCCACATGTGATTTGTCCTTTGCAGCTGATGAACAGAAGACAGTATGTCAATAGGAGTTTGTAAGTGCTTCAAATATAGCTTGTTCGTATCAACTCAAATTAGATCCATTTTTTTCTTTTTACTGTGGGAATCAGTCTGTACGCTCTTCTTCTGGTTTGTACCAGGATCAGATGAAAGAATGAACCTTTCACTGAAGTGAAAACTCTGCTCTGCTTTACTCATGTTTGTTCTCATGATTTTTAAAAACATTTTCTTATTTTGGTTGGTAAATGTGAAAGCAAAATAGAATTAGATGAGGTAGGAACTGTACATATCTTGAAGGATAAGTACTCAAGTTATTAAAGTCTATTTATATTTCTCCAATTTACTTGCTTTTTCTTTAATCTATTTTCAGAGTAGTCACTGACATCAAAAGCAAATGAAAAAAAATATGTTAAAGGTTTTTTTTTTTAACTATTACATACATATTTAGTCAGGAATAAACCCTAAAGAAAAAAATAAAAAGACAAACTTGTCTTTTTATTTTACAGACATGCCAGCAGTTGGGAAAATTTATGTTTTTTGGATAAAAATATTTTTTTTATGTCTGGACTAAAGGAATGACAATTTACACTAAAAGATTAAAGTTGTGGTGGGAACATGTTCAACATAACTTATCCCACTCATTCTGTAATAGTGGCATAGATGTGATGCTTAGTTTGGGGTTTTTGTCCTGTTACTCACCCACAATTGGACATTGTTGTACTTGTTATAAAGTCAATGTCTCCTTTGACAATAATTATTATGCAAACAGAAGAGTTCATGGTCAACTCAATGACGGCTAAGTGCCCAGGTCCTGCTACTGTAAAAAACAAAACAAAAAAACAAAACACCCCTTAACCCTTGAACTTTATTTGTCCCTGATTGTCTTGTCATCCAACCCTCTGAAAGTCGTTTTGTGTTTTGGTGTCAAATGCAACAACTATCACACTAAAATGCTCATTTTTATCATATCTCTGGATAACTATACCAGCAAAATGAACATATTTTTGTCTCAAATAAAGGAACACTTTCTTTCATTTTTTTAAAGCTTTGAGACTACATGGTTCTAATTGCAGTTACATCCTCATGTTCCGCCATCACCACAGCAACTGAAGAAATGGTTTTTACTTCATTAAATGCTTCTTCAAATCTTCTTTTTGCTGCATGTCTGTTTCAATGAAAAATAAAGTAAAAATAGTATAATTCCTCACATGCATGTCTATTAAAGCAGACTCCAAAGTAAAAATAAAGTGATAGCAATAAACAAGCCTTACCTGAAGTTCTACTTCAAATAGTCCTAATTCTAAAATCTGGCTCTTTTCTATATATTTTCTTGATACTTGATACTTTATTGCCATTCAGAATCAACACCACAAATGGTCACATGAACAAAATTCTATCACTAACGGCTCAGACAGCAACTCTTAAACAACAGCTTTTAAAATTAAATGTTCAGCACCATGCAGTAAAACAAGGAGAAACATTTAAAATTGATTTTAAAAATATATTAAATTAACTAAACAGTGAACAGAAGACAAAACAGTAATGGTGTACATACAATGACAGTACAGCAGGCATTGCAAAATGCAGCTGGATTATTAGATTATGCAGAAATAATTACCCTCATTTCCGCCAGATTGTCATTGTCCTGACAACAAGATTACAAACTTTAACACTTAAGAAGTCTTATGACTGGAGGTATGAAGTTGTTGCATTGCCGAACTGTTCTGCATTTCATGTTACAACATCTCTTGCCAGAGGGCAGCACAGAGAACTGGCTGTGATGTGGATCTGTACAATCTCTGACCATTTTAACTGCACATGACACAGCGTTCAGCCCCTAAGTCCTTAATAAAAGGAAGAGGATTCTCTGTAATTTTTTTCTGCCATCCTCACCACTCTCTGAAGAACCTTCCAGTCAGCTGCCGCACCATAGAACAGTCCCACCAGGACTTTTGTGATTTTGTTGATAATCAAAATCACTGATTTTGTGGTACTACTTTCAAAATATTTGCAAGGTATTTTGTGATAATTTTTCCTCATTAAACCCCTTCCAAAATCTAACTAAATAAAAAAGGATGAGAAAATAATGAGACAGATTAGACACAAACATTTTACTTTTGGAAAAACTTAAATAGCTCAATTTTAGCTGTCATATCAATCACCGACTATAACTTGACATGAAGTAAGGCTGAGGCAGCAGTGTAGTGGAAGTAAGAAGTACTTCCACCTGCAGATGGGATTTAGCAATCACTTAAACTCAACATTTTTGACCGTATTTTAGGAACATTTGCAATACATTCACAATTCTGCATTAAAAATGCAGGGACCTGTTGATTTTGTGTGAATTTCTGCGATCACAGAATCACGAAATACTGGAGAGACTGACAGAGAAATGCCACTCATCAGTATGCTCTCTGTGGTGCCTCGATAGAATGTGGTGAGGATCTTGTCTGCCACATGTATCTTCTTCATTCTTCGTAGGAAGTGGAGAAGCTGCTTTGCTCACTTTACTAGAGATGTAATGTTCTAGGTCCAGGATAGATTATTTGCACTGCCAGGAATTGCTTTCTTCCATCTCCACTGTTATGTTGGGAATAGTCAGTGGAGAGTGGCAGGGTGCACTGTTCCTGAAGTCAACAATGAGTTCATTTTTTGTCAACATTCAGGAGAAGATTGCTCTGTTCACACTAAGTCAGCCAGATGCAGCACATTTTCAGCTCCTCTGCTTCTTTAGCATGATCAAAGAAATAAAAAAACAACTCTAAGTCAAATAAATAAATCAAACTAAATGTTCATGTCGATGTTCAAATCAACATTTGTGATATATTTGGAGCTCTTTGTCTTGTAGGCTTGTTCCTCCTCTTTGCTTTTTCACAATTTGAAAAAAATAACATTCTTATTCTCTAACATTTACTGTACCTGCTGAAAGCCCCAACCCTCCCCCAGAAAAGGAGGTTCAAGAGCTCCGATTATGGGAATCAAATCACATATGTTGATATTTAGTAAACAATGTGTTTTTTTCATACTTAATGCTTTATGCACAGTCTTAAGGCTAAGTTCACACACCAGGCAAATGTCACCCAAATCCAATTTTTTTTATGCCTATATATGACCCATATCAGACATTCATGGCAGTTGTAAACCGTGTATACACAAGTCCGATTCCTGTTGCATTTAATTAGTAGTATGAATGACCATGCAAAAAAAAAAAAAAAAAAAAAAAAAAAAGGATTTCAGCAAAAAATCGGAATTGAGCATCAAATGTTAGTTTACATTCAAATGTTTGAATGTAACCTAACAGTGGTTCAGAGTGGTCATAGCTGAATTAAATGGAAGCCCAAGTGAGTGAATCAGTGCAGACAGAGCTTCTGCTCTGCATGGTGTAGAGTGATATTAAGCAATAAACATTTGAGCAGTATTGTTGCAACACTCAAAAAAATCTGCTGTATGCTACCCCCAGATACATAGAAAGGCAATGTGGGAGCTTGAGTTTTTTAAAGCCACATATCTTTATAAACTACTGAAACGCAAAGCAAATAATGGTAATGAAATAATGGTAATCAAATGGGAAAAATATCATGATTCATTTCCCTTAAAATTCTTCTGCCAACATTTATCTTTTTGTCTTCTGATAAATTTAGCATGTTTTCATTTACTAAAAGTTATGGCTCGGTTTCATGTAAACAGCTGTAAAAAGAACTTGAAAATACCATGAAGAAAAATGTTGAATGTCCAGTTGTAAAATGTTGTCCCATATAATATCTGGATCATTTGCAATTTTACTTTTATTTTCTCAGATTTTTTCTGAGGTACTTTGAATGATTACATTTATTACTCCAGAAAGTAAAACAAAAATAGGCAAAAGTATGAAAATTTGTCAGAAAACCAAAAATTTCTCCATACATCCATTGTCTTTGCATGTTTATCCTTGCAGGGTCGTGGGGGGCTGGTGCCTATCTCTAAAGGTCATTGCGCAAGAGGCAAATTACACTCTGGACAGGTTGCCAGTCCATCACAGAGGAACCCAGAGACACAAAGGATAAATAACCATGCACACACACGTACACCTAATGACAATTTAGAAAGATTAATTAATCTCAGTCATGTTTTTGGACTGCAGGAGGAAGCTGAAGTAACCGGTGAGAACCTCTGCATTCACAGGCAGAACATGCAGCCTCCATGCATTAAGACCCTAGGCCAGGATTTGAACCCCAGACCTTCTTGCTACAAGGCTGAAAGTTTGTCTTCTATCTCAAATTAAATTTTTACTGAGATGTTTTCTTTACTTGTTATAATAAATCAAATTCATCTGTAGCCTCAGAACTTTTATTACGGGTACATTATGCTTGGGGAAACATTTTTTAAGGGGAAACTAATGAAGCTCATTTCCAAGCACATTTTTCCCCTATACCTTACTGGTAAAATCTCTCATCTGCTGAGTGTCTGACATGTGTTTGGGTGCAGAGAATTTTAAGTAGGGTAAATAATTTATACACCACAGAGCCTGGGATCCTGTTTAAGAAATATGTCTGGCTTTCTCTAAGAAAATGACAGTATGTTTCATGATTGCTTAAAGCAACCACAGATATTTTTTTCTTTTCTCACTAGTTTTGTTCACTACTCACTATTTTATTCACTATTTCACATAGTTTATGACAGTAAATAAAAATACATGGTTCCTGATAGTCCACAGCCATCAATTGTTGATGGTGTCTCAGTTTTGTTAGAGGTAACATTTCAGCTACTGGGCTAGTGCTCAGGATTTCCTCAGAATTGATTGAACAGTCATCAGCAAAATTAACACCAAGATTTATGATTAAACTTTATTTATGGGAAAAAACAACACTGCATATCCCCCTGAAAACACTTTCACCATGGTGAAACAGTATCATGCTGTTAGGATAATTTTCCTTAACTGGGAAGCTGGTCAGAGCCGATGGGAAGATGGAGCATGGCCTAGACCTAAAGCCAACTGAGAAATCTTTAGTCTATCATATTAAACTCAAATAAAACACATTGCAGTTTGTGGTTGTAGTGTGGCAAGGAGTGACAAAGTTCAAGTGGTATTAAAAATGTGCAAGGCACTCCAGTTACCAAACTACTGAGTTGTCCTCTGTCTGATTGCCCTTAAATGGTTGTTTTAATTTTAATCATTTATGTTTGAAACTTTAAAAAAGGATGATGTGATACCACTTACGCGCTGAAAACATTTGTAAGTTTTAGATCAAAATAATCATATACATTATTATTTTCTTCTTTTTTAAAAAAAAAAAAAAAATGGAGGGAACCATCTCCTGGGTCCAGGGAAAGTTTGCCCCTCTGGGGAGGACATTACCTGGACCTGGAAGTACAGTGTGTGTATGGGGAGTGCGAGTAAGTGTATGCAACCATTTTTGTGTGTGTTTGCGTTGGATGAGTGGGTGTGAATGCCTGTGTTTGAGCATGAGGGTGGAAACATGTGATTGTGTCTATGTGTGCCCATTTATTTGTCAAGTTGCATTTTGGTGCTCCCGGGGTTCCTAAAGGGGGCCACTGGGTGTCTGTGGCTCTGGTTTTCCTCGTGTTGTCCTCATGTCCTGGGGGGCAGGTCTGTGGGTCCCCACACCCACTATTGAACAGTCTTATGGAGAAACCTTACAGACACAAGCACACTCACACACATAAACACAGGTGTTTAGATTCAGGTGTTTATCAGATGCACTCTCAGTTGGGCTGCAGTTACGACTAAATACATCTTGTATTACCTTGTACCGTGTACTTTTAATGATGTTACGACTTATTATATATGCATGTGTTGTTGGTTGTTGTGAATTCTCGGTTTTGTTTCTATCTCTTTCTACAGGTCTCGTGGTCTTCAAGGGTGTTGACTTGTGTTCTCTCTATGCTTCTTTCTGTCCTCTACTTCTGTCTCCTTCTTTCCCTTTAAACAGTTTCCCCACACTTTCTTTTCTCCTTTCTTTTTCGTCTCTGTGTCCATCTGAAGTTTCGTGTGTGTGTGTGTGTGTGTGTGTGTGTGTGTATATATATATATATAGATATATATATATATATATATATATATATATATATATATATATATATATATATATATATATATATATATATATATATATATATATCGGTTGATTAAAAGAAAGAAACCTAAATGGACTCTCGCATCAGTCACATCCATATTACATGAAAAGCTGGCTATCGAAAGAATACTTTTTCTTTTCTGTTGGATTCCTTTACGGAGTGAAAAATAGTCAAAATTAGAAATATCGGCAAGGTGTTTAAAATGAAGCCACAGGAGGCACGGTGATGTTTGAAGCTATATAAAAAATAAACTGTGTTCTCTATGAAATGTCAAACCATATCTGTGATTCATTCAGAGTGAGAGAATGAGAGAAAAACTTAAAGCAGACAAGAAGTAAATGGAGTACAGCAAAGTTGCTCTGTTTTATCATTTTGAGCTTTCAAATGGAAAATGCTGGACATGGAACTGATGGAAGTCTCTTCATAATCTCAGAGTTACCGTAAACATATGTATGTTTTAGGGAATAAACACTGTCACTACTATTTTAGTAATGCTCGCTGTGCTTATGGTGCAAACTGCACATATAGTGCCACACAATGGGGTGACGTCTCCTCATATGCATAGATAATGACCCTTCATGGCAGGAAGGGTAGAAAAAAAACATTTTCAATGTAGTTTTAAAACCTTTTTGTATTATTGTCCTTGAATAGAAATTACAATTAGCTAAAATCTACATCTGTAGCTAAAAGGATTAACCCCAGATCTAAATTGCCCACAAATTCCTGGCCCTTTGAGCTGGCCTTTAGTACCTTTTATGACTCCTCCCAAAACTTTGTCACCAGTTATATCCCTGTGTTTCAAATGCAACTCAATTTACCACATAGAGATCTTGTTTGACTATTATCCAAAAAGAAAAAAAAAAAGAATTTCAAACTTTCAAATAATTCATGAAAACACAACAAAAATATTTTTTCATGGCATTGGCAAGTGACAATCAAAGCCTGTCTCACAGATGATTTCTATCAAGATTTTAACAGCCAATCCTCCAGTTATTTCCAAAGTCTATGAGATCACAAAAGGCATACAGGCCTATTTTTTGGCTTTTCTAGCACACATCTGTGAGTGCATTGCACTGATACAGTATGACACAGAGGTCAAAGAAATCTGGCAGTCTCCTGCCAGAATCAGTGTATGTGTGTGTCAAAGGCGCTTTATTTGATTATTGTTGGTTTTTATCTGCTCTTACAGCTGTGCTGGCTTTGATAAAGCAAAGACGCAAAGCTTTTCGATGTGTAATTGTCCGCTGCCTCTGTGGAGAAGATAACTTTGAGTCAAATGGAGCTGAGTGAAGTGGCTTTCTTGCAATAAGCCTGTATTCTTTTTTTCCCTACCAAAGAGGACATTCTTATATTGTCTCTTAGGATGTGGAAAGATTTTGAAATGTTCAACTTTTTGAGTCACAATCCCAGATGTCAAAAGCAGAGGGAAAAAACTCTTAGTTGCACAAAGTGGCAACCCTTAAATACCATTGGGAATAAAACCTAGACTAAGGTTGTAAAGTCAAGATTTATTTATATGTGCTTCCAAATTTCCTTCCAACATAAACTTCCTTGCCAGGTTGTCATGTGGTTTTAATAAGCTCTGATAACAAAGTTAACTTTGCAAGCTCATGCAGCCAAAAGGACAAGGGAATGACACCTGTTGAAAATGTAAGTTCAGTTTCTTTTCATTCTTTCATCACTTTCTTTGGTTGCAATTTGATTAGTGACATCAGACATATACACTTTGTAAGTAAGGGAAATTGAAATGTAATTAATACTTGTGGTTCTAAAAAAGAACATGTAACTGGATAGTGGACAGAAAGCACAGTTACACTGTGTATTTAAGGGTTTTACAGCTAATTCAATGGATTTGTTTTGTTTGAGTGGTTTGTTGATCTTTAAACTAATGTATTTCCCAGAGTTCATCCATGTGTGTAATAACCAATTTGCACTCATTTTTCTTAACTTTGTATTTGCATTATCATCAGCTTGTTAACTCTATAACTGTGTGCATGGTTTCCCTTGCTTTCTCATGACCCTGGATTTGGATGCTTCTGTCCTCACCTCTTATTACCTTTGTGTAAGCATACACACTACTGTCAAAAGGGTAGATTTTTCTGATTGCAGAAATGAGGCCATAATAAGACATCCAAACTTTTTCCACAATCAGTGCTAGATAACCACACATAACTAAACAGAAAAAATATTTTTCATTGAAATTCAAGGTATTACGGGAAACAGAAAAAATGCCTGGTTGCATATGCAAATCTTTTAATTAACCCTGACTTAAAGCATGTTTTGATTTGGCTTTTAGTCTTTTTGGGTAAACATCTAACTTTAATTATTGTAAAATTTATAGATAAAAAAATTAATAAACAAAGCACACCATGCTAGTAGGATTTTTTTTTTTTTTTTTTTTTTTTTTTTTTTTTTTTTTTTTTTTTTTCGATCTATGTTCCCACCCTCATGTATGGTTACAAGAGCTGGGTAGTGACCAAAAGAAAGAATGAGATCATGGATACAAGTGGCCAGATGAGTTTTCTCCGCAGGGTTTCTGGGCTTACCCTTAAAGATAAGGTGAGAAGCTTGGCAGTGGTGGGCTGGCTTCCTCATTGTCCCCCGTGAAGCCGTGACTGTGTCCATGTTGCAGTTTGCATGATTAATCACTTTTCCAGCTTTTTCTAAGGTTGTGTAAATTTTCATTAAAAAATATTCATATTTAGTGCGCAAAGGACAAATGAATGATGCCGACAGGGAGGCCAACCTACTGGCGTCCTTTGCTATGGTGCTGGTGGAAAATAAAAGATGGGACTGTGTGGGCAATTGTTGAGCCTGTTGAACATCAAAATGTCCTCACTGATGCCAACTGCACCACACCCTATGCAAAGCGCAACATTGCTGTCGCGCTCACAGATTTTCCTTTGTGTTATTGACCCAGGCATGCTAAAGCACATCAAGGAATACACTGTGGCTGAGACATATCGACATCACGGTGATGGCTCACAGAACATGATGATGGCCAAGCTGAAAGCCTTCATCACCCTCTTATATAGCCGAGGAGCACAGGGAGAAAAAAAAATAGAAACTTGGGACTTGTCTCTGGTCAGAAAAATGGGGCTTCCAGTTTTGTAAGGAAATGATGTCCAGAAATAGATTCATAGAGATCATGAGATCTCTTAGTTTTGATAAGAAGGGAACCCAACGTGCACAACTTGTGGATGACAGGTTTGCACTGATCTCAGCTACCTGAAACAAGTTTGATATTAATGGTGGTTATTATGCACAAACAATTCCACTTTTATTTAATCAGATCACAAGACATGTCTCAAAAAATGAGGCCAAACTCCAATCAACCTTTTTTATGATTCTTTTGGAGTGATGGCTTCCTCCTCACTGAGTGACCTTCCAGCTCATGTTGGTACAGGACATGATTCACTGTGGATAATGATACTGTCTGACCACTTCAGCCAGCATCTTCACTAGGTCTTTGGCTTTTGTTCTGGCATTGATTTGTACATTTTAGTCCAAAACACATTCTTCTCTTGGACAAAGAACCCATCTCCCTCCTGAGTGGTATGATGGTTGAACATTCCCATCATGTTTATACTTAAGTATAATAGTTTGAACTGATGAATGTTGCACCTGGAAATTGTTCCCAAGGATGAACCAGGCTTGTGTAGCTCCATAATTCTCTCCCTAAAATCTGGGTTGATTTCGTTTTACTTTCCCTTTGTGTCGAACAAGAAAACAGTGTGTTCCAGCTGTGACCTTAAAATAAATCCACAGGTGTGCCACCAGTTAAGTCAAACCTGTCAGTCAACCTATCAGAAGTTTCCAAAATCATGACATCATCATCTGGGCTTCCTCTCATTGTCTAAAGAAATGGTTATCATTTTGTGTGTAATCTTCTCATTTTGAAGACATTAATAAATTAATCTGTGACATATTCTTTTTTTCTTATTACTGTGGCATTTTGCAAAAATAAAAATAAAAATTGGTCATTCTAACGGACCTAAAACAAAATAAGTTTGGTCAGATTTAACTGCAGACAGACAGAAAAAAGTGTATGTCTTTTTATGAACTGTATGTACACTTCTGGTTTCAACTGTATTGATAATATATCCTTGTTTTCATAGTTCTTTTTACTGGCTTTTTACATCTACATTTACATTGTGTTTTCTGCTACATTATTTCATACTTGTTGATTGTGGTTTATTACATATATTTTTGCAATATGAAAATTGGTGTTTGGATTATGTATAGCAATATACTTTCATTAGCTTTCTCAAATGAACTGACTGGCAAAATTTGCTCTTCTATTTATAATAATAATGTTCAAAACAGGTAAGAGCTTGATGCATAATTAAATTTTGTCACAAACATTGTATTTCTCCAAGTTTGAAATGAAAATGGAAACTGGTCAGGGGGACTTTCAAGAATCTGACAGTAAATATAAAGGGGCTGTACTCACAGTGAAATATGGCGGGGACAGAGTCATCCTGTGAGGTGACTTTTTTCAGATGTAACTGAAGTTTTTCTCATGGTTGAATAGTGCTAAATAAATGCATTCTGGACAAAATGCTTACATATATATATATATATATATATATATATATATATATATATATATATATATATATATATATATATATATATATAGAGAGAGAGAGAGAGAGAGAGAGAGAGAGAGATAGATAGATAGATAGATATTGTGTTATGTAAAAATTCATATTGCAAAAATGGCTTCACTAGAAGTAACGGAACATTTTATATGGTCTAGCCCAGAACAAAATCTGGTGGAAAATTTGTGGGGTCATTGAAAAGAGCCCGTGGGCATGAAAATGTCAGGTCAGCCTGACAGCTTTCTGAATTTTTGCACAGCTTGGTTGGTTTCAAAACAAGGTGTGACATGCTGAAAGAATTATACTAAAGGAGATTGAATGACATAATGAATTAAAAAGTGCTTTATGACTTTAGGATAAATACACTGGATGCATCTCAGGTAAATGGACTGTACTTATATAGCACTTTATCAAGTCCAGAGGACCCCACAGTGTTTTACACTTCATTCAGTCATTTATGCATTCACACGCACATTCACACGCTGATGGTAAGCTACTGGATTGTAGCCACAGCTGCCCTGGGGCAATCTGACATTCTTAATTGCACCTTGATCATTGCTTACACTATTTCCCCTAACAGGAGAAAAAGTCAAATTGGTTAAATTAGTTGGATGAAGAATAAAGAAATTACTCGGGTACAAAATAATTCTTCTGCTGTTATACATAATTAATTCATAATTTTAAGCCTATGCTGATTCTAAACACAATGGCAATTTAATTACAATCTTTATGAAAAGAGTTTGTTTTTACGCCAATTTGAGAATTATAGCAAAAGTCCAGGCAGCTTACGTACATCTGACTAAGAAGTGCAACAAATGTCCTCACATGGTGTCTAACAATGCATGCTTGCCAGCTTGGATGTCTTTCTGAGTGAACAAAAATAGAAACATGCCAAAAATACCCCAAGTTTACCAAGTCCCTGATTTGAACCAGAACAACCATTAGATGTGAACAGTCTTATCTCAAAGAAATGTCTCCTTTGGTTACTGGATGCACACTACTCAAATCATACATTGTATTTTACTCTGTTATAATGCCTTTTCAAGGCTTATGGGACTAAGTTAGGCTAACTGCAGACAAATTAACTACCATCTAAAGGGTAATAATTATTCATGGGTAGGAAGTGTTTGACCATGAAAGAGTTGTTTGATTTAAGCTGTTAGCCCTCAGTCTTTTGATTCAGCTCCTCTGGTGAACTAGATTTCACAATGTAAGAAATTTTATTGAGGCCAGAAAGGTCAACAAAACAGTCATATGACCAGTGTCTCTATCAAAGTTTTTTTGTGTGTGTGTTATTCAAAAATCTTCAGTCTCTGCAAATGTATTTTTGTAGATTTTGATCTTTTAAAAATCAGAGGAGCAAACTGACTCTGTCAAACTTCATAAATTTAGTAATAGCATTTAGACACTACAGTAATATTTCTATTTTATGTGTTGGGTTACTCTCTTATGTGTCTTGCAGTTAAATAAGTGCCTTCAGTTCACTTTTGAATTGTTTCATTCTTGCTAGCAGAGCTACGCTGTGGGAGCACGTCGTCTCTGGTGCTTTTCAAACCACTTAGCAGCTTGTGCACTCTGTAAGCACAATGTACAATGTATTACAGAGCCATTAATTTCTTTTTTTGTGTTCATGTGATGTTTCCGCAGCTCTCACATAAAAGCATTTGTTGTGATCACAATCGTTTGCTCCTCTCATGCTTTGTCTGTCTTTGTCTTCCAATCTGTTTCTGTGCCAGATTGCTCCACTTTTCCTTTTTTCATATTTGGGTTGTGTGTTGGTGAAATTGTTTCCCTCAAAAGAAAGAATAACAGTCGATGGGTCTGACTGTGAAATCAGCTGGATAGGGAAACAGAAAGATTGCATTTGTGACTTGTGCAAAGACAGAGGAAAAAATAAAGGCAAATTATTTCAGTCCAAATGAACATTGTACCATAAGTGCATTACATACCTGCAGTTTTTGTACAGAAGAGTAAACTCCCCTCAACATTGCAGCTGTATGGTTCATGGTGCTTGCAAGAGTGCCAACTGACCAATTGGACTGTGACTAAAAATACTGGGCACTCATGGAGACGAAATCAACCACTGTTCCCTTAAAAAATAAACTGCCTCAAATGTGTTTTGTCCATCCTCTGGGACTTACTGCACAATAGCCCCTGAAAGAATGTTGCATAAAAATGCAGATCCTCTGTAACTGGAAAGATCTCTAATGAGTGTGGCTAAAACCAGACCACAGTCACTAAAGCCTTGAGTTAGTTCAGTATATGTACTATATTTCTGTGGTACATGCAAGCAATTTTACTACATTTTGACTTTTTTTTTTTTTTTTTTTAATTCCACCCGGATAAGCATTTTACAAATGGGTTTAATTAACTATAATAAAGCAATATGATTACAGGTGGATTGAAAATGATATAATATTAATAATTTTAAGAAGTTGTCTTATTATTGTTGTAATAATATGGTTATCATATTATTATTATAAAAATACATAATGATAGTGTTCCTTTTTTGGTGCTTCAGAATCACCCCATCAAGCTTCAGCTGAAAATGACCAGCAGGACTTCTCAGCCCTGCCAGATTCTCCAACTTGGTTGCAGTAATCAAGCTCTCCCAGTTGATATGCTCAAAATGAATTCCGTTTTTTACCTTGTGTCTCTAAAACCCCTTTTTCAAAACAGTTGAAGCTGAGATGTCAAGATGAAGTGTGTCCCCACATCCCATTAAGTATTCAGTTCTTTGTTAGGAAATTTTCACCAAGTGATTCGTAATCCTATTTATGTTTATCTCTGAAAAAGAAAGGGATTTAAAGGTACGTCAAAAGCAGCAATGAACCTTTTTTTAACCAGTTAAATAAATATATCAATAAAATAAATTTTCTAGCTGAGGAAAAAGTTAGAGACCTTTCTGACAAAGAAACTGACAAACCTATCAGGGAAGCCATAGACTCAACTCTCCTTTAACCTTTCAAGCCCTATTCCAGCACCATTAACCATCATAATTCAGCTAAGGTCAAACCAATTCACACAACAGTTCTCAGAGCTACTATAACCTTATTCAACACAGAGCACTACCTGGTTGGCTGCTAAAAATACCAGCTTCTCTGAGACAAACACTTACAAATGTGAAATAAGCTTTATCTTATTTTTATTTAAAATTACTTTGTGGGTTTATGTGTTTGAGGAAGAGTACAAGCCTTTCACCATGACAGCTGGTCCATAAAACATTATAGCATAACATTAACATTTTTATTTACATTCCAGTAATATACCTACAATGTTCTTACCATAATAATACCGCTGTTTTTGGTCATGTAAGTAACTTAAGTAGTTATGTTTAGATGCATGTCCTCTAAAGTTATTGTTATTAATAAAATTCTAAAGCAACTTTAAAGTATGGGTTTTGACTTTTAGGAACAGTCTATCAATTAAGGTAATGATAATATAGAAGTTGCAAATCCACAAGAGGATAGTAAGGGAGTATTAATTTTAATAACTGCATTACATACCATGCTTTAAACATACAAGACTGAGCAGCAGTGTGTGATGTGTCTGTGACATACCAATTAAAAAAAAAAAAAAACAAGACCCCACTGCATAGATTTCTTTTACTAATTATGACAGACAGAGATTGACTTAGTCATTTAACACAATCATATTTTCAGTTTTTTTTCTGTGGTATTTGAAGACCTGCAAAATATGTGTGAAATATTTAGAAAATTTCTTGGGAAACACTTTGCATCATTGTCAATCACTCAGAGGGTTCAGTATTCATCAGTATCAGTGCTCTGGTGTTTTTTGATTTGCAGTGCACAAGGTTCCAGCAAATCTATCTCTGCCTGCTCTCCCCTAGTGACGGACATAAAAATGTCTTTAATCTTTAGACAGTCCTCTAAATTATGATTTTTTTTTTTTTTTTATGACAAAGCTGTGTAAAAACCCTTGCAAGCAAAATAAATTATTAGACAACCTTGCTAACGATCATGCACTATGCAAGAATTTTAAACAAATAAACCAGCCATTGCTGACACAGCAACATGACATCTTGGTACAGATTCGCACCCTTAGTGCAATAAAATATCTCAGCTTTCTTTAACCCTAAACTAAATTTATTTAAAAAAAAAAAAAGAATTTATAGTTTTTCTCTCTGAATGGGCTATGGCCTCACTGAAGATTCACAATGAAATCCAATCCAATCCAACTTTATTTATAAATAGGTTAAAAAAAGAAAAAGGTATAAATAGGTTTAAAAAGCGGTTTCTCTGTGCAACACAAATGAATACTGAATTCTCTAACGATGAGAACATGATCATAATTCGGCATAATCCCAGTTAAAAAGGTTGAGAAATCATTTTAGAAGTTTTTTTGTGTTTGCAGGGGGTAGACAACAGCGCAGAAGATCAGGTTTATATAACTCACCTCAAAGTAAAAGAAAGATCTCATTTATGTGACATTTGGATGAATAAAGCAACTCTGTCATAGCATTTCCTTCATTAGCAACTTTTTTTGAGCGGAAGGATGGGTAATTATAGAATGGTTTGGCTAAGGCGGAATGGGGTTTCCCCTTCTAGTCATACCTACATTTCCACTGGGGGAGAGGAGATGCAAAGGAGAACCAAGCAGCAAAGATCATATCATAAATTTGCAAAGTTTTCTTCCAAAATATTTATCCTTGTGTTTACCTCCTTTCCATCCTGTCCACAACAATACTGCATTTAGTTGTGTTTCAGATAAAATCTGTAATGCATTGTTATTATTATTATTATTATTATTATTATTATTATTATTATTATTATTATTATTATTATTATATTTTGGATTTATGAAGTGTATGAAAAACCAAGACCAAACTGAGAACCTATCTGTACTTTAATCATAAGAAATTTGTTGTTTTGCACTCTGTCAAGGTATTTTGAACTACCTTGATCATCATATAATGTGTTTAAGGGTTCAGTCAAATCAGTTATGGTATCATAAATCGCACCCTGATTTCTTACTAATGAGGCTGGAAACAGCTGCTTAGACATGCTTTACTGAATAATAGATGTGATGAGTTGGTTCTTCCTCATCTTCTCATCTCGTAAGTTTCTTCAGACCCAGACTGGATTAGGTGGAAAAAAGAAAGGAAAAGACTTAAATACTTTGCAACAATATTTCCACTGGTGGAAGTTGACTTTATCTAAAAGTAAAAGAAAATCAATACCAATCATGCAAAAACAACTAAAATATTGTTTTGCAATATGAAGTTCTTTATGTTTGTGTTAATATGTTCTTTTAGGTGATTATTGTTTGGTACACTAAGCATTTTTTGTTATTACTTTAACAGTAAAAATCATTTTATTCACATCAGACGCTTACTACTGAGTAATGCACAGTATGTTACTTTGAGAGGGTTTTCACAGACAATCATATAGTCAGGAATTTTGTGCTGTATAATTGGTCTACATTATGTTAGATTCACAATTTAGGGTTGAAGTTTAAACACCAGTCAGACTTTCTCTTATCAGGAAGGTTAGATCATTGATAGGCATTACATATTTGAAGAAAATAGTTTACCTTGAACTCAAAACAAATAGCAGTTTGTATTATACAGGGCTATTTGTATTATACATAGGGCTGTTTCACAAAACCAGGATACTGGATTAAGCCGGGATTTTTTGGATATGCTGGCTAAATTATGCCTGTACTCGGTTTCACAAAAGCAGCAGCACATAAGTTACTATGGTGATTTATCCTGTGCAGCTAGCCTGCTCCAGACAAGGCTAGCAGCCAGGTTTATTTAATACTGGTGCCTTATTTGTTCAGTCAGTGGTCACGTCACTCAGAGACTAATATGTTTTGTCAGTGATTCCATTTTCTTATCTGTCCATTTTAGTCTTTTTTTATCAGCCTGCATTAAACTACCACTGATGTATTTTGGGTGAAGAAAGCTGTGAACGCGCATTTAATAGCCGCACCTCTTGAGCCTGGTTTGGCCTTCATGAAACAGATAAAGTCGGGATGAACTGATCACACTAAATCAAGCCTGGCTTTTTTCTCTTATACTGGATTTCTTAATCCTGCTTTTGTGAAACAGCCCACAGTGCTTTTATGTATTCGTGTTCATTGTATTGTATAGTTACAAATAAATGTGAAAAATAGTCAGCTTGCAGCTGTTGCCGTAAAAGAAAAAGCAAACATATTTGTTTAAATGCAACTGTAGTTGTGTTGGGTCAATTTCCTGATCAGACATGCAGACTCCAGTCCTCACCCATCTTACACTAACAGATTTTTGTGCCAACTCACTCTGACCACAACTAGTGCAGACTGATGCACATATTCTCCAACTGAAAAAACAGGGGTGAAATCAAGCATAAAATTGTGTAGTGTATCTCCAGCTTTAGGGAGAAGAACTTGTCTTCAGTTTTTTCCCATATGTACACACTATGACTGATAATTGGTGAAGTCAGCATCTTCCAGTTCTGCACAACCCTATTTTGTTACGTTTCCTAAGTTTCTGGGGATAAGCAACCAGTTTTTTTTGTTTTGGTTTTTGTAGGAAATATAAACAGTTGAGTTTCCACGGTTATATTCATTTATAAGACAAGATCCTTTACATCTTTAGATTTATACCGTCCTTTCTGAATAGTGTACCTACAGGCATGAGGATATTTTCCTGAGATGACTGAGCGCCAATCACAGCCCTGCATCCATTCTCCTTCCAGTGATTTTTAAAGCTGAAGTAAATCATATTCATAAAAACTGTTAAGATACAGCTGCTAGTGCAGACAGGGTCATGTTCAAATATTTTTGCAAGCACAGTGTGCTTGGTTCACAGAAGTTTTCCCTTTTTTACCTCATCACACCATTGCTTATTTGTCTTGCTGACAGTTGCACAGAAGAATACTCTGCCTTAGGTGAATGACATTCTTGCATTGCCTTTCTGTGCATCTCATGTAGTATGAACAATTTGTTTATCACAAAACTGAAACAACATATCTATATTCAACAAACAGGTACCACCTCTTTGCAGTTTGTTATGTAGTACTCAGCAATGACCAGACAATAATATTACTTAATCTCATGAAATGCCATGCAGATTCTTTTTCAAGCCCTAACAAAGAATCATTCAGCTTGACATACCAAATGCTTGGTGTGGTTCTAACCGATGTCCATCCACAATGTATTACTTTTTGATTAATTCAGCTAATAATCTGACAACTCAGGGGGCACTATGAGACTCTGCTTAGAGCATTAAATTGGCATACTCAAGATATTAAGGCGATCATAAAGTGTTAAAAAAAAAACTGGACAAACTGGACAGTTGTGCCATTGCAAATGTCCCTGCCTATCCTGAAGCAGTTGTATACTGTAAATTTTCATTTATTCCAATACAAATTAAGTACAGAAAATGTGGTTACATCAAAAGAGACACACATATTTCATAAATGTTTCACAAAATGGCTTTCGTTTCTTCACATTTTAACCCACTTAGGATGTATTTTTATAATTTTGTATTTTGATTTAGCTTTTTCCACTCTGAAAATGAATCTTTCCTGGATTTCTACATTTATTTGGATCAGGGTACATTTACTAAATGAGAATTTGCTAAATTGCCATGCATACACAGCCTTGTGCCATGTGCACTTTCTCGTTACAGAAAGGCACTCTGGTTAATTGACAGCAGCCCATGATTTGTGTTTGGTGTTGAGCAGCCTCCCTAAGGGGCTGTTAGTGGAAGATATGGACATACTCCTGGCCAGCCTGAATAAATTGTGCATCTTAATCAGTATTTCCACGACATCAGCAAACAGCAACAAACTCCCTTCTTAGCCAAAAGCTTCTCCTCTTAGATGTTGTTACACAGCTAACCAAGAATGAGTGTCAGCTGGCATCACTGGATTACATGCACACAAACATACCCAGTTCACACACCATCTTCATGCTGTTTGTTTGTTTCCTAATCTAATGCAAAGGCTTTGAGGGGAATCGATATTAAATGAGTTTCAGCCTTGGTAAACATTAGAACTATTGCTCACATTGTGTGTTTCCGGAAATTCGTTGATCTTTTCAGTCCATTTAAGCAAGAGGTAATTCTCCTTAAACTGTCTTTGAGCTATACCAATACTGACTGCAAGGTCCCACAGAAAAAAGAGGAATTTCTTACATAATTCTCCCTGAGACACAAAAGAACATTATTTTTAGCTAAATCACTCAAATCTGTCTCAGACAGTTGAAATTTCACAGTTGTTTCTGAATTAATGGGCAGATACCAACACATACTTAGTGTGTCAAATTCTTAACATATGTTTGATGCTGAATAATACATCCATCCTTTAGCGCTGCACATCTTGTTAAGGATGCCAGGTTACATTTACACTCAGAGTAAATTCAGAATATCTAAAGCAAATACCTGTGCACATTGGGAGAGCACTCAAAAGAAAAACAACAAAAAAAAAACAATCAGATCCTTTAAGACGTTGCAACCACTTTTACTGCTCTATGAATATTCTGTCCTTGAAAGCCCTACATAGGGTGGTAAGTCACTCAACAAATTTAGCCAATTCATTTAAGTCACTTGAGTCATTGTTTTTAAGCACTCTCTCTGGGGTCAATAAAGAAATGAGAGAAAATTAAATTTCCTACCAGCAAATCAATGTAGTTTTATTGTTATGATAATTTTCCCTGATGGAAAAACATCATATCTCCCCATATTTCTTTAAAAAGAAAAACTGTCTCTGTTATCTTTCTTCTTTTGCTCCTAAGCTGACTCATACTTTTTTTTCTGTTCTGTGTATTGTGCCACCTGTAAGCTGAGAGTTTTAAGTGTTTCAAGAGTGTGTGCTAACTTTAGGGAGTGAACTGATTTGACCAAATCTTTTGGGTCAGCCATGTTTTCAGAGAGTTTGTATTTGCAGTGAGTCCCTACCTCAAGTAAGCGAACAAATTCAACAGATCTCATACCCCATGTTGTTTGGATGCTTTGCTTATGTTATTTCCCTGTAGGGGTGACTTATTTTGATTGTTTTCCTTCACCCTAAGTTATTTCCTCTGATTAGTTCAGTTATTTCAGATTTGAATGATTCTTTGTAATTAGCATTTATTTTTCCCAGTCCAAGTTTATCTCTTCTGTTAGTCCAGTTCTTAGTATTGAGTTGTTTATTAGATTTAGTGTTCTGTTGTTGTTCAAGTTCTCATTTGGTTTAATTTCTGTTTTATCTTTTAGTCAGTTTTGCCATTTACTCAGCTGTGTTCTGTTCAGTCTTCTCTCAGTTATTTTAGATCATTTTTAATTATTTGAATCCTGTATTTAGTTAATTGTCTCAGTTAAATTCATTTTCCGAGTTCTCCTGTCTGCTCTCTTTTGCCCCTTATGCCATTTTTCTCCGTCTTCAGTCTACCTCGCTGGTGTCCTCTCACAGCTGCAGCCAATTACTAATCAACCACCAGTTCTCAATCCAGTAATCAACTCACTAATAGTTAAACTCTTCTTTTGTCAGTCAGTCACTGCTGGATTTGACTGTTGTTTTCCCTCATGGTCTGGTCGTTGTAAGTTATTTTTCTCCTCATTATTAAACCAGTTATTGTCCAACTTCTGCCTTGCTGTCTGCATTTTGGTCCTGTCCTGCACACATCATGACAACAGAGTCATCCCTGTCAGCACTGTTTCTGACAAGACTGCTGTGTTTTTCAATAAGTGCCAAAGTGGAGTAAATAAACCGAATCAAGCAAATCAGCTGATTCAGTTTAATTGTTTTAAATGATAATAACTGAAAGCAAAGGACTGATTTTACAAATTATTCATATTGATTGAACTTTTTAAATC
Source organism: Anableps anableps (assembly GCA_014839685.1). Classification (NCBI taxonomy): domain Eukaryota; kingdom Metazoa; phylum Chordata; class Actinopteri; order Cyprinodontiformes; family Anablepidae; genus Anableps; species Anableps anableps. The sequence continues at coordinate 10,099,555 of CM026081.1, forward strand.
ACAGTTTAATGTATTTTCTTGGGATTTTATTTGATAAACTCAGCAGTGCTTGAATGTCACGCAGAAGAAAACTACTGATTATTTCTAGTAGAAATCTGAAGTGTTGTGTGATGAATCTCCATGAAGGCTTTTTTTTTTTTTTTTTTTTTTTTCTTCTCCAAGTGAATTGCATTTTTCCAAATATTTTTATTAGTTTACAGTCATTTTAATTTTTACTCTAGACTTTTTAAGCTAGTATTGATTGTGCCACACAGAAAGCTAAAGGTAGGGGTGTGTGATACTGGGAATTTTTGTATCGATTCAATACCAAGTAAATACAGGGCTGGCATTGGCAATACTGATACTTTAAAAAAATAGTAACTTGATTATCATTGAATAATTTGGTGATTTGACATCAGTTAGTTTATTATGGTTATGATAAAACACACGACAAAGATTTTAGCCAAATACAAGTGTTTTCTGTTGTAGTTAATAAAAAAAACAAAAAAAAAACAAAACAAAGTGGCAGTATAGAAATAACATAATTCCCCTATTAACTTCTACTACACACAATGGTTTATTAGGAAAACTGAGTTTGTAACTATAATCTGCGTAAAACTCAAATAGAAATTCTGTTTTTCCTTCAATAGTTAATAATCAGCCATATTCGAATTTCAGGTCTGAGGTATATATCTTTACATAAGTTAATATTTTGGAGTTCCAGTAAGATAATTTTTTTTTTTTTTTTCATAATGTAATAAAACTCCACTTATGGGGCAATTAAACAGATTGTATTTGAAAGAAAGCACACATTTTGAGTGCAAATATTACAAAGATATAAAATCCTGCTCTCAAATTGAAAATGTAAACTCTTGATATTTGGCATTTTAATTTGTACATATCCGCTGGTATGAACTCTCTGAGAAAACCTGAGTAACTTGCTGGACATATGGAAGAGAAACTGTAAACAAAAGTATCGATCTTATCACACAAGTATCGATGCAATACCAATATTCACCTTAGTATCGGAAGTATTGATATTTAGATTGATACAACCAGCCCTAGCTAAAAGTAATGTTGTCAAATTCAAAGACTATAAATTACCTGCTTCCTCATGCAACCATAGCCAGACTGCAACATAGATCTAAAATAAAAGTGCTGTTGGATATTTGGACTGTGAGTTAGGAACTGCCAACATTTTCAAAAGAAAAAAAAAAAATAGAACTATTGATGGACTAAACCATCTAACTGACAGACACACTCCTCCAGGCTGCATTTGAAATATTTCTTTCTGCACTCCAGACAGCAGCTTTGAGGGCAGAGACTGATTGCAAAGCGCTAAAGAGGGCCACCAGCTGGCCCCCTAGTCAACACACTTGCAGAAATTCTGTCCAGACCTGAGGCAACAGAGGGTGGAAACTGGATCCAAATAATTGACCTTTATGTGTAGCCATTCTCACATTCAACAGTCTCTACTTTTTGTCCATTTTTAATAACATTAATAGCACCTCACCTGATTTTAGTAATGGACAGTTATTAAAAATATTCTAAACAATGAAAATCTGCAACAACTCAAATTAAAGGACCCAAAATGTAGACCCTTAGTGTAGAGGTTATGAAATGGATAAAAAGTCCTAGCTGAGCAAATAAATCAAGAACGCTTTAAATGAAACTTAAGTGAGTTCACTGAATAGTATTCAGATTCATGGGATGACAGACAGAACAAGCAGAATGATTATGACAATCTAATATGAGCAATATATGAGGCCATAATAAATTACAAAAACAGGTGCATGATGGTGGAAAAGACTGAGAACAAAACACCATAAACTGTGAGAAAAGGTTCACTTTGGCAGATATGAAATTGTGGGGGTTTGATGAATAAGCCAAATCTTCTGTTTTATGTGTGATGTTACCACTTTCATTAATTTAATTTTGGACATATGAGACCAGTGCACGATGTTCATCGTTTTACTTATTTTGCAATATAAAAAACAGTTCTTTAAGGTTTTGTTCAGTTGCATATAGAATCTACAAATAGATCTGTTTGATCCTATGAAATATCATAAATAAAAATTCCCCTTTGTCAAACAGGTGGCAGTAATGTGTAAAATGCAGTTCATATACATCTGGAAGTCTCGTCACTGATTTAATAAAGTCAGACTGATGGAAAAGCTGTTAGTATTGTTGATTTGACAACAGTGTGACTGTTGGTGGCATTTGCAGTTCTGGGGATGGAAACACTTGGTTAATTAGAAAGGTCAGAGAAAAATGATAAGACTGATCGGAGCTGACAGAAAAGACAGCACTAATTTAGAAAATTACTTTTTATTCCATTCGTCATGCAGAAAATCCTCTTAAAATGCATCTCACATTCAGCTGCCAAAGACCAAACTGAAATCCTTTGCAGCCTAAAACAAAAATCTGAGAATTAGATGAAAACAGGCCCACCAAAAGTGGATAGATTACACTTGATTATGACCGAGGGATGCAGATGGTAAGTCCAATTAACAGACTGGGCCATGTTAAAAATATTTGATTGTGGTGATGATGGTAAGCTGTCCTCAGATAAAGTTCAATTATTAAACCCATCCAATCATTGTCATTGCACATCTCTCAAAATACATAAAGGCATTCTTGAGCTGATTTGGAGTTTGGAACTTTTTACTGTTGATATTTGTATCACAAAACACTATTATTTCCAACTAACTCTTCAACACATGCTGAAACACCACAGCAAATTACTGCAAAGTGAAGACATGCTGTGTATTTGCAGAGAAGAAAAACATAATTTTTCATTTTGTCAGTAGAACCTTAGCTTTGTCACATTTTATATTCTGTATTTTATCATTTTCTGTTATGTTTGCACTTTTTATATTCAATTCAGTTTATTTATATAGTGCCAATTCACAACAAATGTTGTCTCGAGTCACTTTACAAAAAAAAAAAAAAAAAAAAAAAAAAAAAAAAAAAAAAAAAAACAGTTTTATCGTACATACATTCCAATTGATCCTAGTTATCAAACAGTACAGTAAGCTCAATTAATTGTTCAAAGTAGTTCAAAAAGTTTCTAAGGAAATTCAGCAGATTGCATCGAGTCATTGACTTGCAGCATTCACTCCTCCTGGACGAGCACATAGTGACCGCATGGCATTGTGTCATTTACTTTATAGCAATCCCTCATACTGAGCATGCATATAGCGACAATATTATGATATTACAATATGATATTATCACTAATACACCATTAAGCATATTTGTGAAACTGTAGCTGTAGAACAGTGTTTTGCTACTGTACTTCAGGACACTGAAGAGGAATGGATCAAATTTTTGCTTTTCTGACTGGAAAAAGATTTCTGTCTAACACAATATATATATGGAAAAATATTAAGACGATCTATGAGGATATTAGAAACGAGTGGCTAAGGGTGATAATGCATGGCTAAAAATAGATAGAAAGCACAATTATGCTGGCCGAACACCTCAGAGATTCTCATTTTCTCCAAGAATGCACAATGGATTCACAAATCCAGTGAGGGAAAAAGAGAAGTGCTGAACCAGATTAAGCAAGCATAGGACATTTTTCATTGTCGGCTTTCTGACCAGTCAGTTGGGCCAAAGCTGTGCAAGCTTAAGAGATTTATATCACCCATGAGTGTTAAGTAAATAAGGACTTTGGTTTGCCAAATTTATATTCAGCTATAAATCTCAGTGTCAGGAGTGCTTTGAGTCAGTTTCTCATTCTGGAGGCAACATTCAACTCTATGCAATAAAGTGGACATCTTGCAAGGGTGCTGTTAGAAAAATTTAAGTGATAAGTAATACAAGTCAAACAAAGTTAAAGCATTGCAAACCTCATGCACATCTTAATATTTTACATGACAAACAACTAATCTCATCCGATCAGTAGAAATAATTTGATATTTTCCCTGAAAAGCATTGACTGATTGATGTCTTAACCTTCTGCAGTGTATTAGGTGCATAATCGCAAAATTATTCATCCCCTTTCAGATTTTGATTTTCGGGATAGGTAGGTTGGGTCAGCATTTTTTTTTCCAAATTATTTACACACATACAACAACTAAAAAGCGGTCATAGTCTAAATTGTAATGTATAGACAGTGGTGTGATATGTTGTAGTGGCAGTTTGTCATAATGTGAGAGCATGTAAAACAGCATAAAGTGTAAAACATAAAATCCGATTTGTGCCACAAAATTTAATGTCACATTTATTAAGAGAGACTATTATAATTAAAGTGTGTTTCCAGACAAAAACATCATAATCATGCTCTCTGTCATCTCACACTCAGGCAGGCATTCTGGTGTATCCCATTGGGGTTTTGTGACAAGTAACTTGGCATGTAATTATGAGGTACTGTGGCACTGAAGTAGTATTCAAAATTCAAAAACCACTGGAGAATCCATATCACTTTATAGACAAGTAAGAGAGTAAACATTTGGAACACTGCAGTTCTGTTCTGATGTGGTATAACAAATACCTATGTAAGTGTTACCACTTACACATGGGATAAACACTAGAATATCAATCTTTAAAATGGTCCATAAGACTAACAACTAGTTCTTATTAACACCTATTTTAGTCCTATGACCATGCTACACTAATTCCAATAAAAAAAATATACAGTACAATAATAACAGTCACTTAGGTTGATCCATTGTAAACACCCCCAGCAATAAGCTGTCAGCATAAATCAAGAGAAGTGTAATGTTGCAGGAGAGCCAGATTAATCCAAATTCCAATCAGCAAAGAGGACGCATTGTTACCTAAAGGATCGACCTATGAGAGACAAAAGTCTAAAACTCAAGATTCAAAAAGGGTGCAAAAAATGTAAAAAAAAAAAAAAAAAAAAAAAAAAAAAAATTGCATGTAGCATAATGCTATTGTCATGGACATAAATACCTAATGAATGAACAAAAATTTTACAAATTCATTAAATAAGCCACATTTCCTAGTTAGTAAATTCTTTTCTTACAGGAAACATTTTAAAAACAGGTGCAAATTCAACACATTCCTAAATTATAAGAATAGTCAGGTTAAGTTCATCAACTTTGTTTAACATGTACAAAACTTACCAAAGATAATTCCAAAGAAAAAACAATAAGAGACAGGTACAACTGGCTCAAAAAAAAAAAGATATTATCAATTAAACAGTATGTACACTTACAGTGATGTCCCTAATAACTCTCTACCCTCTGATGTGTTGTCTTTGTTTATGGCCTACAGTTGAACCCTCTGCTTTATAACTTCGAAGAAATTACACAGGTGAATGTGTACTGATATAAAACCATTTCAGGATTTGCACATATAGAATAAAATTTGATGTAGCTTCTGTTCAAACCTAAAGGTTCAGGTTCAAATTTAAAAGCTGGACAAGAAAGTGAAAAGGTAATAGATCTCTCTATAAGGACTAATTTGCTGCACTGATGACCTGGTCATGTTCTTCCTAACCCTTCATTAATTGAAATGCCTTGTTTGAAACAGCAAGGTGTATCTTTTACATGGTAGAAACAAGGAAAATGAGTCTGAAACAAATTATGAATAGCCTAATGCTTTGAAAGTAGTATGCTTTATACCCACTGAAATGATATTTTGCCATGAGTGACAGAAATCTCATTTGTTTTCTACAAACAAGCTTGCAAAGACTGAAATTATATCAGTAATAGTGGATGTTTGGTGTGTAGTCTTATCTCACTGATCATTATTGTGAATAATCTATCCAAAAGAGAAACACATTCAATCGGTGTATGGAGAAAACAGGGACTGTGCCTCATCTTCTAAAGCTTCAGTGGAATGCTCTGAAGTTTGTTTACTTATGCTGATGATTTCAGTCATGTAATTTTTACAGATGAATCAAAAAGTGAAATGGAATATGTTAACATCCAAGGGTGTTCACTAAAGTAAGTTCAAATGAAAAACCAATCAGATATAAGGTTATTATTAATAAAGTTTAATGATAAATGCTGTTTTTCTACATAAGTCAAGATGAAACTCTGCATCATGAAGGTCCTGGGTTCAAATTCTAGCCAGGGGTTTTTCTACATGGAGTTTACAACTCTTTCTCATGCATGCGTGCGTTCTTTCAAGGTTCTTCAAATTCCTGGCAGAGTGCAAAAATATGTCTGTTAGGTTAACTGGTCCATTACTAATTGGTCACTTGGACCAAGTTAATTTCGTACCTTCACAGTTTTACTTTAACAAAGAATTAAAAATTAAGGTGTTGCACTATTAACTTCAGCTGTATTTAGATAGGATCACAGTTTTCATCTCCTAGATCAGGGGTTTGCAACTCACAGTTCTGGAGCTGCAAGTGGCTCTTTGGCTCTGTAGCTCACTTTATATATTAAACAATGAAATATTGCCCTGATTTTTTTTTCATTCTTTTGTTCTCTGCCTCCAAGAAAAAACACTAGTTCCACCCTGGTAAATGTGGTCTAGAACCACCACTGAGAACTTTTTTTTTTTTTTTTTTTTAAATAAAACTCTTAAAAATAGATCAAGGGTGTTACCTTCAAAGTGCACATCTTCATAGGGCTCATTATAAAAGCTTATATTTATATCACCAGACAGAATCACAGGCTGATAGTAAGTGGATAGCACGTGCCACCCTAATATTCAATGAAAGTTCTACTTCAGGTCTGCTAACTAAAGATCATTCCTCTAACAATCTGTTGATACCTTTAGTGAGTTTTAAGCATGGACTGGTAGATGAGTACCTCTCAGAAATTCATCCATACATTATTTTTATTCCCACTTAGTATAGACAGTCCACTAACAATTAGAGTGGTCAGTTTACCTGTTTAATATGCATGTTTTTGGACAGAGGATTGAAGCTGGACTACCTGGAATAATCACACACATAATGGGAGACAACATGCAAACTTCACACAGAAAGGCAGCAAGTTGGGATTCAAACCTGGAACATTTAGTTGGGAGGCAATAGTGTTAACATCTGTTCCACTGTGCATCCATATGTTAGAGATGTAGACCAAAATCTTCTTCAATACTTAATTTTTTTTTTTTTTTTTTTTTTGCTGATATTGGACTACTTCTCTTGCTTTACCTCCATAACACTCAGTGTATCTATATAAGCATTTTCATTTCAAAATTCAAAGAATAATCAAATAAAATGTCCTTCTTTTGAGGAACTGCTCTGCACAGGTTGAGTACAGTCTCATGTTGTGGTTTGTCAGACACAATGTCTACAGCATTTGGTTTGCAGAGCCAAAAGGGAAATGGCTACAACTTATTTTAGGAATTGAGGTATTTTCTTTCACTTTTGCCTGTAATTACTTAGTCAGCATTTTACACTACAATAGGTAGTTAGAATCATCTGTTTTAAATCAGGTTAGTACAAGAATGAAACCTCAAATTAAATGATTTTTCATGTGCTATGTATCATATATATTACTTTAACATGTTTCTTTATTTCAAAATGTAAAAACAAATGTTGCAGTGGTTCTGGGCTTCAATCTGGGCCGGAAACTTTCTTTCTAGGTCTTGTGTGTTACTTTGATTTTTCTCCCACAGTCCAAAAACATGTGTCTTTGATTAATTAGAGATTCTGAATTGCCCTTAAGTTTGAACACAGGCGTTAGCACCCCACCCACAATCATGCAAGCCTGTCAAACTGAAGTCTTAAAATGCACTCTACACCGCAACAAAATATGTAATATGTACATGCAAAACAGAGAGAACAAATCTGATGTAAACTCAGAGGAAAGTCTGCCATGTGCATAAAATGTTGCCTTTAAGTTCATTTTTTCAATTTTTGCAAAAGCTATACATTTAAAGTACTATGTTGCCATGACCCCTTGGCAGGATAGGAATACCAAGGGAATACTTCAAAGTCTTAGAGAATGCAAACTGATTACTGTGAAAGGGTTGGGTTGCAAGCCAAACCGCAATCTTTTCTTAGCTTCACTCAAGCAAGTGTTGTTCTGTAGTTAAACTGTTAGTGAGACTGAACAGAACAAAACATCTCCTATTGCCTTAGATTATTTTGGTATTGCTCACAAAACTTGGGCTCGAATGACGTTCCTGTGCCTTAATAAAACACCCCAAAATTAAATTCTTGAGGTCAAGGACAAAGTATACCTTAGACACATTGACCTTCAAAATTAGCCAAATTTGAACAGTTTTCCATACCTACTGAATATTGTTTTACATAATTTCCACCCATTTGTCTCTCAACAGACCCCTGAAAGTTTCCAGACTGGAAATGTAATACTGTGGGCGGTTACGTCATACTTGGCTTAGTGTCAGGTTTCTCAGGGTGCTGCTGAACTGCCTCAGCTGTGACTGGATTAGCAGAAGGCTGGGGTCCTGTTATTTGGGAAGTCAGAAAGCTATAGTTTGCATTAATCTACTTCAATTGGTGCTCTGAATTGTACTCATTTCCCCAGTTCTGCCTAATTTAAGCACTTAAGTGCTTTGTAGGCACTTAAGTGTAGGTAAAAAAAAAAAATTAAAAAAAAGAGGATGAAAACTTTTAGACCAATAAGGTGAATCAAATTTTGTTTTGTGAAGAATTAGTTTGTTTTTTATAACAGAGAGGCTTTTAATCCACTAACTTGGGATCACAGGTTAAGTTCATTCTGTTTTTGACTGAACTATAAAAGTCATTTGCTTGCATAAAATCATGACTATCATCCAAAAGCATGGATAAGGCATTAGTGGAATGCTTTTAAATATTGCAAAGACTGAACTGCAGTGTTTTAGATGTTGTTCTGGGTGTTTTTATAACTTTAGTTGAATCACTGACATGCTCTTGGAGTAATTTGGATTGACTGGCCTCTCCTGGGAAGGTTCACCACAGCTGCATATCTCCTCCAGTTGTAGATTATAGTTCTCTCTTTGGTTTGCAGGAATCCCAAAGTCTTAGAAATGTCAGTGACTTTGTTTTTCAACAGTTTTTGATTTTGATTTTTTTTTTTTTTTTTTTTTTTTTTTTTAATGATGTTGCTTTTTGAGATCTTTCAGTCATCAAGAGAGGTTCTAAATCATCTGGTACATCTGTAGGTCAGGTAATATTCAAGCCTGGGTTTGGTTTGTGAAACTCAAGTCAGCTTTCAGTTTCATTTTACATGCCTTCAGTTTATAAATAAACTGAACTGAATTGCATTTGATTTAAAAAATTGCTTACAAGAAAAAATTCTGTATATCAGGAAAACACCCAACAAAACTCTTAAAAGTAATCAATTGCTCTGTTTTTTGAGGCAGGGAGCACCACAGCAGCTGCTTATGATAAATGTAGCCACGCAACCTGTCATGGAATGTCTTTCGAAAATATGTGAGGACATGATGGGCATAGTGAAGATGAGCAACGAAGACAAAAGGCTCACTGTAGAGCATAGCCCATGTGATGCATTACCTGGCATCATCCCCTGTAGTGGAGCTCTTTGTATTTTTCAGGGTCACTGTGCAGCAGAACAGCAGGAAACCAAGCAACTATAACGATCCTTCCTGTGCTGACACTTATTAATGAAAAAAGCATAGAGTGGGCCACCATATAGAAAAGAGTTTTAAGAGATCGATGAAGAGTATGTTCTATTAAAGCACAACATGCAAATAAGAGTTCTGTTTTGACCAAATGACAAACTTAAATATGATAAATAAAAACATCAGATATCATAAAAATTGAAACACAAGAAATTTTAAAGAAAAAAAAAAAAGATCACCTCAGGCCAGGTGTAGATGAGCCCCGGGCAGTTTCAATGAACTACTTGCAAAACTAGGAGACAAAACACAAAGCTTCTGGGCTGGAGGGACATTCAGGATTACTTTTTATCCTGAGTGTCCTCTGTTTATCATAAACAGAGGACGCATATCGAATGCACAACTTGGCCTCTTTCATTTTCTTGTCCATCACATGTATATTTTTTTCTAACTCCTATGTCTGCAGGCAACATTCTTTCAGCCAGCATTAAGATTTCATTATGCTTCACTCTGGCTGTTGTGGATTTTATCAAGAGTTTAATCGTACTATTGCCAAATGCGTCTTGAGATCAATATGCATTTCACACATGCAGAACCCTGTTAACAGAAAGCACTGCAGAATGTGCTGCATCTTGTGGAAAAATCAAGCAGCTGGAGCATTCCATGAATTAAACATGAAAATCATAGTGGCACAGCTGAAACCTCCTGCATTCTTTAACGACAAATGTAACCTATAATGAATAATTCATTAAAGTACTATAAATCTACTAAGTGAGTCATAATTGGATTAATCAGGTCATTAATTAAAGGGAATGACTGGGGGAACACCTCAGCAGCTAAAGTAAATTCCTCCTTAAAAAAGCATATCTATAATTTATATTCAGGTCCAGATACAGTCATGATGGGAAAAAAGTACACTGTCTGTCTTTGATGGAGTTCTTAAATCCAACAAAATATGTAAAACATACTCCACCATATCATTATTTACTAAACAATGACAAATGCAATATGAAATTAAATCCTTTTTTTTTCGATGACCAAAGATAGGTCGCTGTTTTCCTCTTTTTAGCATGACAATTCTCAATCTTACATGATTCTTCTGGGGCAAGACAGGTTTTGCTCCAACTGTCCAGAGTTCTTTAAGTTGCTTTAACTCAAATCTAATTAGAACCCGAGGAGTAGGCACGGCCCAGTTAGAAAATCTCACATAACCTTGAGGAAATATTCAACTGTTTTAAAGTGTCACGTTATTTACACAAAACTTTAAATAAAAAATCTACACCATGATCGAATCGATTTTATTCATTTCATTGGTAGCTATCAGTCTGGAAAGGGAAAGTCATTTGTAAGTTTATCAAACTTCACTGAACCAGAGTCAGAGCCACTGTCCACAGACGAAGAAAATATGGAAAAGTGATGAATCTGATAATGCCTTTTGCATTATCTGATGATCTAAAACATTTAAGATTGCCTAAAAATAAAAAACAGATGGACTCTGTAGTAGAGCAACAACTTCTTCAAAGCACTGTTTAATATTGCTAGCTATAACATTTATTGTAAAGCATAGGTTCACGCTAACATAGAATAAGCATATCTCAAATTCTCAAATACTTATTGTGCATAAAGCAGACATGCCCTCCATAGCTCGACAACTGTAGTTTCGAAACATAAGGATAATGGATGTTGCTTCTGTATTTCTATATCATAAGGGTCTGTCATGATTCTGACAGCAGATTCTGTGATTGTGGTTGTTTGTGTTTTATCTTCCGGCTTTCCTCTTCCGTCTCTGTTCATCCTATCTCCCTCATGTGCAGGGCTGCTCCTTAGGGTCACACTCACCTGAAAATCATCTTTTTTAAAGTCCTGGGTATATAGGATTTTCAGCCATCTGGAGCAGTTGCTTCATTGTCTATTGTGGTCACAATAATTCTGGAACTCACCGTAAGTCTTCCTGACCCCAGTATTCTCAGGCTACTTCCTGCAACCACTAGTTTACTCCTAGAACATATACTGTATTGATAAGTTTTTCAGACGTGTATGTAGCATATCTAGCAAAATGTGCAGACTAAGAGGTCAATTAAATCTAAAATTAAGTTATTTTCTGAGGGCGAGTGTTTATTTTTAAGCTTTTATACTGCTTTATACAAGGCAGAAATTGTGTATATCAAAGGAAACTTTACATGGTATACTATGAGCTTTAGAACTGTTCTTTACTTTCTTCTGCATGTTTTGCAGAGAGAGCAGAAGTGCTTTTCTACTTATGGAGTGGACAAATGGCAGTTTTATAGTCCATGAAAAGAAAAGTGACAGGAGTAGTTAGATTCAAAGACCATCTATGTAAAACAAGCATGAAACAACCACTTAAATGCTAAAATCTGCCCCTATATGGCGCACTTTTGACTTCATATACCTGAATAATGTGGAATCGATCCTTGCTGAACCCACCCAGGTTGATTAAGCAGAGCTAGAGATCAAAATCATTAACAGAGACAATGAAACTTGTATCTAAAACAAATGACCAAAACCATTGAAGAGTTAAACTTTGATACCTATTCACTTCTCCAGCCAAGTAATTAGGATCTCATTATCCACAGTGTCAATGACTGCTGTCTACTACTTTACAGTTAGACTTCCCATATACCTGACTAAGTAGTTAAGAAACTATTTATTAATTAAGCTAAGTTACTTCCTGGACTTACCATGACATTAATGCTGAGCTGAATCACTTAACTAGCCATGAGAGTAGCACAACCTCACTGCATAGTTGACTTGATTGTCTGCCCTCGAAGTAACCCATCATCAGGGAAACTTTCTTAGATACTTATCTAAGCTTGCAAAATTACAAAATCCAATTCCATTCTTGGGAAGCCTGTGTGGGGACCCTGGACATCTCAACAAATTCAATCATATTCATTTCACAGCTTCTTGTTGACAATGAAACAGTCAAACTAACAAATGGTACCTATCATGTTCTTCCAACTCAGCTCTTGCCATCTCAAAGGAATGAAACTACATGGTGACATTTAGGATATGACTTAGTATTTAAATCGGTGTTTGACACAGCTTTAACTGACTGCCAGTTTTTTGACACGTACAGTATATTAAACAAAGATTCTCATTTAAATAGAGCTGTTGTCAGTGAAATGTGCACCTGTAAACACCTTTAATATGGTTTTATGCCTTCAAAACACTCCAAAGGGAAATTTAATGTGCAATCACAAACTTATGATAGATTGTTGTAAGTCTGGAATACTGAAAAGCACTTGACAGTAATGATTAAAAAAATAATAAAAAAAAATTGAAAGAAAGACACTTAAAATATTTGTATATTTTAATGTTTCTGCTGTTGCTGGACTGGTTTGGATATCTAAAGCTTCAGGTTGGAGTTTGCTATCCTGTTTCAAAGAGATTATAAAGTTCAAATATTCCATCTATTTCACTTCAGTTGAAACAGAATGATTTCTTCTATAGCTTTGTTTATTGCCGTCTCAGTCCAATGGACATTAGGATTTCCCTTTACACATAACCAGAAAGAAAAGTGTTTTCAAGTCACTGAACTTCTTTCTTTTCTTTAAGTGTCTCAAGTTTTTCTCTTTTCAGTCAACTTTCTGTCAAGCATGTTTTTTGGGATTTAAATTTTATAATTTTTTTTTTTTTTTTTTTTCTCAAAATGACATTTGAATAAAGTTTGGTTTTTAGTGCTTTAACATTTAGCTTGGCAACATGCTGACAATGTGACTGCATGGTAATTATCAGAATGTCAATCTTTCGTTTGAGTAGCCTCTTTTGAATTTAGTGGCTCTCTTGAAAAAATCTCATACATTTTAACACATTTAGTTGTGTCACTTTTTAAAATCATTTCCATTTTTTTTCCACTCATTATTTTCAGCCTGTATATCAATGTTTATTTCACAGCTTTTAAGATATTGTTTAATCCCAGGGAATGTTAAAGAAAGCAATTTAGACTGCACAAATACCCAAGTACAAAGAAAAATATTGTTTGAAGAGGGTAAGTTTGTGTATTTTTATGTTCAAGCTTCACCTTAACCAAAAAAGGCCCAACTCTTTAGCTGCCCTGGGGGAATTCCAGTCATGATTTCCCACCAATGCCATTCAACTGTTACAACTAAAGTAAACAAGCTTAAAGTCATACTGTCAAAAGACACTGTCATTTGTCAAAGGTATTGTTTTTTGCTTAACAAATGTCAGCATTTATCGGGAAAGTGTGGAGTATCATCAGTTATCAGTTGTTCTTAGCTGACCTCATAGGACCTTGTGATGGACTGCCAACCTGTCCTCTAGGGTGTACCTCATCTCTTTCCCGATGACTGGTGTTGGAGATAGCCCCCCACCCATCGACACTGTACGGATAGATATGGATGGATAGATATGGATCTTATAAGAAGTGGCAGACATGCCATAATGAGAATAGTACAGGAATGTCAGGAGGAAGAGTACAGGTAAATTTAATAAGTCACATTTTTACACATTATTTGAAAACCAAGGAGAAAAACCAGGGAACAAGTAAACAATGTAATACAGTTATCATATCATATCAAATTTCTTAGAAATTAAATAATGTATCTTCCACAGCTGTTGACTGTAAAGATAATAAAATACAACAGTTGTTGTTATTCATAAGTTAAAGGATAAATTGCTGAAGAATTTGAAAGCGACTGAAAAAGCCCCCAAATGGCTTTAGATTTTTAGCCTAACATTATAGCATCAGAGGTTTACCAAAAATCATGAGATGTATTATTTGTGTGGCAAGAATGTCTGCAAAATTATTGTAAGTCTATATGGGATGCACCAAATATCTGTGAACAGCAACCAAACAAGGTTGATTTAATCTTAAATTAATCTGTGTTCAGACTAGGACTCTGTTTGATTTCTTGATGATATCACCTTCATGTTTCTTCTCTCCAATTCAAAAGATGAACATGTGAATTATGAAATATAACCTCAAGCAAAGTCTTCTCACAGATAGTAAGCACAAAGAGCTGAGAGAAACCACAGGAGGAACGTCAAAGCCTTCATTGTAAAGTTAATACTAGGAAGCTCTAGAACTATAACTATAAGTTTGTGAACATATTGCAATCACGAAAAGCAAGTGAGACTTTCATTGGATTTAGAGAGAACAAGATGCAGCAGAAGGATTTAATCACTGTGTTAGATTTGTTTAATTAAACTATTGTTGAATTCACAGATAGAACTGATACTGACAAGCCTTTTAAACAGTTTAAAGTCTGTGGGAACATTGTTTGTCTAAAAGTTGAGCACACTGTTGGGGTAAAAAAGATCAAAAATAAAATTATTTCCTTAAATGAATATTTGAATTTAAGCTTCCATACCTCTTATACAAGCCAGTGAGTGAGAAATATACCCCTCAAGGAATATTTTCAACAATAAACAATAACTATTATTTTGCCTTTATTTTAGAATGAGAGTAAACAAAGCTCTGGAACAAGCATAATGAACTTTAAATGTTTATCTTAGTTAGACTTCAGTCAATGAATCTACTATTGGCATCAGAAGTCTAATGGATTTTGTGTCATATGCTTTCTTCTGCAAGCTGTGCAGAGAGAGCAGATGTGCTTATGGACTTTCCCAAAAGGAAAGGCATATGGAGGGGACAGATGCCAAATTTTTTGTTCTCTTTAAAAAGGGACGTGATTGGTTAAACTCAAAGACTATATATAAAATAGGTATGAAGTATGAAGAATTACTTTGATTTTCTTTCATGGCTGAAATCTGCCCCACCCTGAGAAGCTCTTAACTTCTACTGTTTGATTTTTCCCTGCTCTCTTCAAACTAATTTTATACATTTATACTCTCATCAGAACTGATTAATACAGATTGAATAGTCAATTATTATTTAAGTTGTAAACACTTAATAAATCCTTAATGGGCAGTTATAACTCATTTAAAAGGAAAGAGAGGAGTTTGGTGACACATGCCTATTTTCTGGAAACATAGCATTCTATTTTAGTTTTAAAAGCAAGCCTCTCCTAGACTGCTTTGTTGACAACAGGAGATGGATGGTACTACATTTTCAAAATTTTAAATGAAAAAAACACTGAAGTCAAGTTGTTTAGATCAAATGGTACAGGCCCATCCCCCTGTATTGATCTTTTCTCCCTGACAAATACTATCATAGAAACTACTTTTTCCAGTTTGTGTTTTTCAGAAACAAAGCAGATTATTTTTGAAATCTTCAAAATACATACTTACTACACAAACAAATACATACTTTTGTAACATTGTGAGTTGATTACTGTGATTCCTATAATGACATCTCTTCATAACAGTCAGTTAGCTTCAATACCTATCCATCCATCAATCTATTGTCCTTGTCCTTGCAGAGTCGTGGGGGACTGGAGCCTTTCTCTAGCTGTCATTGGGCGAGAGGCAGGCGTCCAGGTGACTAGTCCATCACAGCACTCTTTAATAGGTACAACTAACCTAAAACAAAATTCACCAATATTGTTGTCTCTTCATAGCTGTCAATTAATTTTAATATTAATTCTTAAATACTTTTACTTATTTCATAGTGCCTCCACAGTCTTAGTTTATTTTATCTACACCACTACACCCTCTCTATCATCACACTCTCCCATTTCAGTTGACCAGGTGCTTTAAAATGTTCCAGATATGCACTGCCAATGTGGAGCTGATATAGCTTTTGAGGATGCTGCTCTAAAACAATGGAATGGTTTTTTGTTATTTTTGTTTTTTCTTTTACCTTCACTTGCTACAATTAAATATCGGTTGCAAACACTCTTTTACTCTCTGGGGTAAAAGAGGTTTGTTTTTTTTTTTTTGTTTTGTTTTGTTGTTTTTTTTTTTTTTACAAATTTTGCATTTTTCTCTGAACTTGTTTAGCTTTTCTGTGTGTTGTACATTTTATTCACTTTGGTGTTGTTCTCAATGGGCATAAAAATAAATTGGTGTGGTAAAGATATGGAATAGTACCCATTTTTGGTTGTTCTTCTTAGACTGTAGTTAATGTTCTTGGTGTAGACAGCTCTTTCAGTCTGCATACTAACTCTTTAGTCTGGATATTAGGAAGGTAAATATTGTAAACATTTTTTCCTGCATATTAATTCATAATAACAGTGATTAATAAATCAATGAAATAGCAAAACTTGCCTGCTAAAAATTACGTTTCTTATTGAAAACTGATCAAGAAGAAAAAAGAACACCATTTGACCAAATCTAGGATGACGGGCCATCTCAGATGTTGTAACATGGCAACCGTACAATCTCCACATTGATCATAGACACATAAGATGAAAAATGAAACATAGTTAGTAATTTATGCTTTAAATTATTTCTGATTTATGAATTAAACATGTAAACAAGAATAATCCAATTGCATTTCTATGATTAAACAAAGACTCATAGAAGACTTAATATAAATTCTTTGTGTAATATGTTGGACTAAAAAAATAGCAGATGAAAGCCAATATTCCTAGTTTAATATGTAGCACAAGGAATGCAAGTACTCTGGACAGAAAGTCCTACAAAGAATATTTTGTAGCATATAAAGACTACAACACCACTCAAAAACTCAATTCAGCACCCATCCACACTGGCCAAAAAGTGTTTTCTTTTTCCCCCAGTCTGACCAAGAGAATGGATAAAATTTGCAAGGAAAATAGTCTGAAGACTGTGAAATACTTCAGGTAAAACGCACACAGCAGGCTGAGATGTGCAAATGGCTATTTTAACCTTCTCTTAATGTGAAAGCGAATAAAGTGAAGCTTCTTTTCACCAGCAGGCATGCTGAGAGACTCAATATTCAATTGCAACAATTATCGTAATGTTGTCGCTGTAAAATGTAACACTGCTGAGCAAAAACATGTTTTTCATGTGTTTTTCTTCTTCCTGTGATAAATGACTGCTGAGAGGGAAATGTGTGCATGTGTACCATCATTCACCAGAGATGAGGACTCAATAAATAACAAGTATTTCTCTCTCTGTTATTTTTTCTGTAAATGTATTAAAATTCTTTAATTTATTCCCTTAAATGAACTTCCTGACTGTTAAATAGTTAAAATGTACTGCAGAAGCATGTGGCTTTAAATGCTAATAATTACAATGTGTACTTCCATTACGTGGTGGATTTTACAGCTAAGTAAGAAAAATAATTAGTCAGATGATTTTTTCCTGTAAAGAAAAAAAAAAACATCTGATACTAAAATTTATTATTATTTTACCTGCTGCTCCACATTTTCTATTTTTGCTGATGTCCACTAAAATATGATAAAGATAAAGGACTAATGAGGGATGCATAAAACCATCTTTGCATTTCAGAGACAGAGGTTTTTTTTTGTGACCCAGCTTCACTGTAATGCATATTTAATTCTGTTTACTGTAACTCTAGATTTCTGCTGCCCACCGTTAGTCAACACTAGTCTGAGTTGTATTCAATATTTTTACTTCATTGGCTTGATTTTGCTTGGCATATTTACAATGAAAAAGAAAACCCTAGACACCCCGGGCTGTGACCTTTCTTTACATTTCTTAATAATGATGCAATGAAAAAGCAATACAAATTGCCACTTCACTTCAACCTTGTTCACTCAATCCCTAGAGTCGCTTGGTTTGGATCAATTTATATAAAACTGGTCTTCTATCATTAGTACTGCAGAACAGCTGGCTGCAATAGTAAGTTAGAAAAGGAGAGACAATGGTGGGTCAGATTACATGGCTCAGCAAATCACAGAGTTTACTCTGGACCTCACACAGCTTGATTTATGTGCCTTTTCCCTCTCCTCCAGACTCTGGGACCTTGATATCTAAAGGAAATACAAAATCTACTTTAAGATTAAAAGTTGACTTTTTACCATGAAACAGCAGGTCATTCTTTTTCTCATTAGCCTCAGTAAGCTGCTTCTGCCATTGTGTCTGGTTCATGAATGGTTTAAAACAAAATGACCATTGTAGCCAATTTTCTGGTTATGCCTGTTTGTGGTAGCACTGATCCCAGCCACTCCTTGTGAATCTTCCTGGAAGTCCTAACTTTACAATCCTATTCTGACTGTGTTATCCCTGTTTGTACATATTCTTCCACCACACTTTTTTCTTTTTACTCAGCTTTCCATCAATATGCTTGGAACAGTACTGTAAAAGGCCAGCTTCTTTAGCAATGACCTTTTGTGGCTTAGCCTCCTTATGGTGAGTGTCTGCTGGACAATGTCAAGTTAGCACTCTTCTCCATAATTGTGTAGGCCATAATATGTCAATAACCTGGCATTTCTATATTAAAGATAATCTTTCATTGGTCTTTTGTAATATTCTAGTTTTCTTGGAAAGTGTATTTTGGGTTTTCAAGACCAAAATCTTTTTATGTGCTACTGTGATTAAAAATGAACAAAAAATTAAGTACATCACTGTGTGTATATTGAATATATATATTAGATTCACTCTTTGAATGGAATTATAGAAATAAGATCACTTTTTAATGATATTCCAATTTATTGAGATGCTCGTGAGATGACCAACAGGATTCCCACCTGAAACCAGATTGCTAGCCTCAGTTTCTATGATCCAGCCTTCCTTTCAGTAATACTTTCCGTCATGGATTGTAACTTTCTTCTTTAGTGGTGGCAACAGCACTCACATTCTTTACTTAAGTAAAAGTACAGACACTTGCATAAGAAATGACTCCATTAAAAGTACTGATTGAACTCCTATGGTAAAAAAAGTACAGGATCTGAAATTTGTTCACTCACATTCACTTATCTGTCCATCGGCATGTTCAGCCATTCTGGGATCTATAGAACTTTCCCTGTATATGTCAAAACTCCACAACAAGTAAGAATTACCCTACTGAACATACAATTCAACTTGATCAATCCTCCACAGGGTCACTTCTTCCATTTTGCTCTATTAGAGCTGAAATGTAATGTAAATTACAAAAAGGATTATTAGTCCTTTAACTTTTACACATTTTGGCAGTCCAAAGCAACTGACATATATAAGTTGGATTTTCTGTGGTAGGTTAACACAGAGTAGCACCAACTTCTGAAGTAATGGGATAAAGATACATGGCTTTAGGCTTTTTCAGCTTCCTTTGATTTGACAGTCCTAAAGAAGATCCAATGCAATAATTTCCTTCAGAAATCACCTAATTAGTGATTACTTTAGTAACAAAGTCAAGTCAAGTTTATTTGTATAGCACATTTCAGCAGTAATACAGTTCAAAGTGCTTCACATAAAAAACATCAATCAAGTATACAGCAAAATCATCAAAATCATCAAACAAATACACATGACAATTATCAAAATCATCGAGCAAATATCAATGCATTAAAATCATTAGGATCATCAAGCCTTGATTTAAAGGAATTTAGTGTTCCAGCTGTTTTGCAGTTTTCTGGAGGTTTGTTTCAGATTTGTGGAGCATAAAAACTGAAAGCTGCTTCTCCATGTTTGGTTCTGGGGATGCAGAGCAGACCAGAACCAGAAGACCCGAGTGGTCTGGAAGGTTAATACAATGACAACAGGTCTTTAATGTATTTTGGTGCTAAGCTGTTCAATGATTTATAAACTAACAGAAGTATTTTAAAGTCTATTCTCTGAGCTACAGGGAGCCAGTGGAAGGACTTTAGAACTGGGGTGATGTGCTCTATCTTTCTGGTTTTAGTGAGAACGCGAGCAGCAGCATTTTGGATCAGCTGCAGCTCTCTGATTGACTTTTTAGGCAGACCTGTTAAGACACTGTTACAGTAATCAATGCAACTAAAGATAAATGCATGGTTGAGTTTCTCTAGATCCTGTTGAGACATTAGATCCTGGAAATGTTCTTCAGGTAATAGAAAACCGGCTTTGTAATTGTTTTTATGTGTCTCTGAAGGTTCAGGTCTGAGTCCATCACTACACCCAGATTTCGGGCCTGATCACTAGTTTCTAGCTGTAATAACTGAAGCTGTGTTCTGACTCTAGATTGTTCCTCTTTAGGTCCAAGTAAAGAAACACACCCGTAATTTATTCTCATTACAAATAAGGCTATTCTGTGAAAGCTTTTAAGGTGTGTAAGAGAACATTGGTGAAAAAACAGTATCATGAAGACCAAGGAACACCACAGACATGACATGCTACCTAAATTGTAGGGTTGGGCAAAGAGACCTCAGAGATCCACAGCATAGCTGGAAGAATCTCTTGACAGGACAATTATGTAATGCACTCCACAAATCTGGCTTTTAGAATAGACTGACAAGAATAAAGTCATGGTTGAAAGAAAGCTATAAGAACCCATGAAGACTACCTCAGTCCACAAAGCAGACACAGCAGATATGCAGAAGAAAACTTAACTTAAAGTGGTGGTGACATCACTGTTTAAACTATTTCATGTAGTTGATATTGTTGATATTGTTGCATATCAGTTCTCCAATTTCATTTAAAAAAAAAACAAACAAAAACAATGTCACCTTTTTGTAGGGGGTTGTTTTGGCAGGCCAGATTTCCCTCCTCAGTAAAAGGCTTGGATACCGTAATGATATGTGGCTCTACCTAGTTGAATTCACTCTGATTGGCAACAGCCATATTTGGGAAACTGTTCAGTAAAATGCGCTGAATATAACCCCAAATTGAGGTTATAATTGCATGGTACTTCCCCATAAATGAACTTCAGCAACGCTTATCTGATTCTCTCTTCCTTCAGGAGTAGGTGGAAACTTCCATCCGTTTTGAGCAATTTAATTTCCAATTAAAATACATCGAAGTTTATGGTTATGACGTCCCAAAGGGGGTGTGAAAGCCTTTGCGACACACACTGTGCGTCTCCTTACCAATATCACATGAACACATCTGTAAAAAACGCTAAAAATAAATAAATAAATAAATAAATAAATAAATAAATAAATAAAAAATAGCAGCCCAGACTATAACCACAAATTCCAAAGAAATTCTCTTAGGCTTCGTGATTATTTTTTGTTGTTGTTACTTTTTTTTTGTAGGTGAAAATAAAATGTAGTGCACATCTTATAAACAGCACCGACGAATTTCAAGCGTAAACCCCAGCAAGACTCTCAAATTACTCAGGACGCGCTTCAGGAATTCGCCAGTCTCCACGGGCGCTGTGAAAAGCGCTGAATCTCCCTCCCCCCTCCCTCCCGAGTCTTTCAGGACCGTGGCTACGCTCCTCACTGCGCGCGTCAACAAGCGGTCTCCTTCAGCCCGGGACGAAGCCCCACGCAGCTGCTGTGGCTTTTCAGTGCAAGAGACTGCACAGACAGGAGTGGAGCGCCTCTCTCTCTCTCTCTGCTGGGATATTCACCTCCAATGGACTAATCTAAGAAGAACCGAGCCCTTTCCCGCGATCAGTAGTTGATGGCTACAAGTATCATTCTGGGGAAAAACAAACTTGTATAAATCCCGAACGAACCCATCGCCACCGGTTTTAATGTGTTTTATGTGTTTGCGCTCCACAGTAAGGTAAACTGGCACATTTTACAGTGTCTCGGCGTGTGGTTTTATCCCGTGGATGCGGTCGTCGGGGTCGTTGTGTGAGCCCAGCAGGAACAACCTGTCATAGGGCATCATGATTCCTCTGCTTCTTCACATGCGGATGAGGAACTTCCCGGAGATGCTGATTTTTCTGCCAATTGTGTGTTTTTTACCTCTAACCAGAGCTGCTCCTTCTCTGACCACCGAGCAGCTGGACACGGGGGTGGTAAGTTAATATTATTATTAACTGGAAGTGGGAAGTTTTCCTCTTTTAGGCGGTAAGAAGTTGAATCCAGTGCAGTTAAAGTGTTAAATGTGCAGTTTCCATTACTTTCAGATGTCGCTCTCTGATCCCCGCATCAGACCGTCCCTGCATCAGGGGGGATCTTTGCCTTGTCGGCTGCTTGAGAGAACTGAGGGGATAAAAGTGATTTCTTGAGTTCAAATCACTGTTCATGTAATGGCTTGCGATGAATAAATGTAAATATATTTATTTGCTTTGGCGGGATATCGATCTCCCCCACAGCATGCTGACATGGTATATATACCCTGCAGTGATGAATTGCAATCGGGGCTCACTTCCAGCACAAAGACGCCCCAAGCCAGAAGGCGTTAAAGGAACATCCATCTCAACTGTTCAAACGGTGTTGCTTAAAACGAGGTGCAATAAAGCATCATTTAGTAATAATTTGGATCTGGCATGGATGAGAATTTTTGATTTACAGGTTGAAGTCTGGAGAGTGTAACTAATTACATTCAAATTCCTGTACAATATTCACAAATATTCTTTTCAATAAACAATTTATTTAAAGTGATGTTGTGTTTGAAGTTTACTGAACATAGGAGATGAGAAAGCGAACTTAAACTATCATTTAAGTAAGCAGCTGTAGTAATAGAGATGCACCAATTAATGACCAGAGATTGGAATTAACCAATTTTCACATGATTGACTCCAATCGTGACTGACAGTTCAAATAATGAAAAATATTAATTTTAATTTGCATTGATCCATTATCTTGTGTTCATTTAAGATAAGGTAATGGAGCTACCAGGTCCAGCAGTGAAACCCAAACATCCCTAAGGGATGCTTTCCCTTAGGGATGTTTGGCTTTCATTTCAGAGACATTCCCAGGCCAGAACACATATAGTTAAGACCAAAGTTATTCATGTCTCTGGCAGATTTACAAAAAAATATTTCCCATCAACCAGTGTGTTATGAAATCAGACTGACATCTCTCAAAAGCCGTTTAAGACAATGTAACCAGAATCAGTTTTGAGACTCAGTAAAGACTCCAAGATTTTCAGGAGAAATCCTATTTAGATGTGCAAACCATGTCAATTCATTTTGATGCAGAGCAGCAGAGGTTCTGCTCCAAACTCTCCATGGATGCAGAGGTCCTCACTTTGTCTCTAAAAATAATTCTTCCCACCATACTCCAGAAACTCATTTAAGCCATTTGTTTCTGGGTTAGGGTTACTCCAACTTAGCATCACTTGTGAACAAGACACCACTTTTGAACTTCTCTGCTTGAACTCCAAACCACACACTCTCCTCTCAGTGACCATGAACAACACAATAGTAGCTCAACCTGTGTTGGGAACAAGCTCAACTTTACTCTCTCCCTTTAGGTATTCAATGACCAAGTAGCTGTTAATGTAAAAAGTAACCCTTGTACCCCATTGTTCCACTGCACCTCACACAAAATAATTCCAGGAACACGTTCATAAGTCTTCTCCAGAGCCACAAAGTACATGTGGACAGGACGACCAAACTCCCATGGCCTGCTCAGGAACTCTGCGAGGCTAGAAGACCTTTCCATAACCAGTGCAAAAGCCACATTATAGCTCCTGAATGCAAGGGTTGGAATCTTTTTATTGTCATTTAAATTTATCAAAATAAGATCTTTCATTTTAAGTCTTTAAAAGCACCAACCTATGGAATGTACTTTGATTCACTTTTCTAAGTTTATTAAATAAAGTCAAATTAGGGACATATGCCCTAATGAATAAATAGGATAATCTTGTAATTCCTTCTATTTCTGTTGGATTCAAGTCTGTTTCCTCTATAAAATAACTCAATGGATTGTTTTTTTTTTATTTATTTGTGATTGTCTTTTGAAAACATGCATATATCAGTATCGGATGAAATTGGAGTTGGCAGGTCAGACCTCAAAGAAAGCAGACATATTTATTGGAAAGGACAAGCCTGATCAGTGCATTTCTAATTAAAAACTCTTGAGGCAACATCTTCATATTTTTTTTCTGACTACAGAGATTTTCCTGTTATTCTGTACCATGAAAATTACCCATTTAACACACATTCTATCCTGAAACCACTGTTGGATTCTTGTGTCTCATTGTTTGTGTCTTCTCCCATTCTTGTCAATTAATGACAACGGGTTGGATTTCTTCATACTGCAGCCTACTTTAAATTCAGTGTTTTTTGATTGGCAAAACTTTCTGAGGTTTTAGATCAAATGTGTCAAACTCAAGGCCAAATCCGGCCCACCGTAGCTTTTTATGTGGCCTTCTAGACTCTATTTGGACACATAAAGAGAACGTTGATGATAACAGTTTTGTGCTTAAATATTATTTTTATCAATCAAGTTAAAGCAGTTTTTATCTGTATACTTCCAAATTACATCAATGTGAAAAGATGTTAAATATTTAATTTTAAGAAGTACTCATCGAATGCAGAGACAGCTATTTATTAATATTTTAATAATTTGTTATTAGGTTTTATAAATACATGCTGGCACAACCGGTCCTTTGACAACATTCATGATCTTGATATGACCCAAAATGAAAAAGAGTTTGGCACCCTTGCTTTAATCATTAACAATTGCCAACTCCATTATCCTGAGATATGTTTACATCCTCTTGCAACTATTTATTGAGTAGTTGGTTTGCTCAAGCCAAGTTACAAGGAGCAGCTTTTGTTCCCAGGAGCCCCATTTAATCATTTGCTGATTAAAAACTAAAAGGATTTTCTGTCAAAAGATTACCAGATTATCAGCAATTGTCAGGAAAACTTTTTGACACTTTTTCTCTTTTTCACTTAATTGTATATTTCATCTCCAGTTAAATGCTACTATGTTTACTTAACATTCATAGTTTGTAGTGTGACTATAATTATTATTTATCTTATTAAGGATAGAGACAGGTGTGCCTGTTGTTTGTTTATGGAGTTTACTGTGATCATGGCAGTCAGACAAGTTGACTGACAGGTGTGCTGCCTTCTCCCTTGTGACTGGCTGATTGACTTTTAAATAAGACTTTCTCCCGCATTGATGAAATTGCTCTCAGCTGTTGAGAACAGGTGGATAATTGGTTGTCGAGGGTTTCAGTGGCCTCCTGCATCTCAGCCCATTTGTGTTCATAACTGCCATGCATTTGGGACTCGGCCTGCAAAAACAGTCGTCTACCCGCAGAAGCGTGTCCTGATATCCAGCTCTGTTGCTCCACAGTCCTGTCACACTTCAAAGCCCTGACAAGGCATTTAGTCGAGCTTCAGCACTAGATGTTTTCACCCCCCTTTTTAACTAGTGTACACAGTGACCATAATTAGCTGTGCTGTAAACTTCAGTGTGGTTCTGAGGCATCCAGTTTCCAATTTTACATACATCCAGCCTTGAACATGACTGCAAAGCACCAATTTGCAATTTTAACATTTGAGGGAGCTTCTATATTACAGCTACAATGTAGCTGCCCATATGTGTGCTCCATTTATAATGTCACTTAATTCTTCAGGGTGGTTTTCAGCACTAATCTAGAATGAGTGACTTCCTGTTTGCCTCTAGGAATAGAATACAATACAAAGATCCTTTACTGTCCCACAATGGGGAAATTTCTGTGCAACAGCAGCAAAGTGGCAGTGACAGGCAATAACAGAAAACAGACTCGCACAAATAATATAAAATATATGTAAAAACAGAATATAGAATAAAAAATACAAACACAGCAGCAAAATGGATATCAGCACAGTACAATTACAAAATGTTTGCTGCTATCTTGTTTTCCATAAGGTTTTTGTCCATCATTCTGCCTTCTCACATAGCTACAGGTGCCAGAGGTGGCAGAACTTCATATCAAAGACAATAAAAATGTGATTTGTAAGTTCTTTAAACCTCCTTATTTATTTTTTTTCTTTACCATCACACAATGTCCCCACCACTCTACCTGAACTTTAGTGTCTCAGCCACTAAAAATATACATCAGTGGCTGTATAAGGACAGTTACAGACCATCCTACTTGTCAATTATGTTTTCAATAGGTAGAATGTGAATGCATGATGCCTAAACTGTAATGTAACAAAAATTGCAACCAAGCAGTTCTTTGTGATTGCAATAAGCAATACTGAGACAATGGGACAATGTGACAAATTCTGCTAATGTAACTTCCCATGTTGCTATAATTGCATTATTATAAAAGCTATGATAGTATATTTCCTTTAATTCTAATAAGAAGAATTTAGACTTCATAATAGAGGAATTTAACAAAACTAGAAGTTCTTTTAGTTTATTATTGTTTTCCCTTGCTTTTTAGAGAATTATGGTAAAAATGAGCCCTTCAGTGTTGCTAACGCCACTGCTGTATTCTCACTGTTAGAGAATTAGCTGAGCTTTTTGACTCATTAGTGAGCCTACAGTCAGCTGTTTATTAAAGCAAAAGACATGCTAAATTTCATAGCTTTACTAGTAAGGCCCAGGCAAATAGTGCAAATTCACTGGTTTAATCAAAGAGGTGAGAGGATGCATAAATACATGTATCTGAATACATTCCAATTCATCTATTTATTCATCCTTTACAAAGGTTTGATCACAAAGGTGTGTTGGTTTCATCAAAAAGCTGACTGCAAGCCTACTACTGAGGCAAAAATGCATCTATCTATCAGACTGACAGACTTGCCAACTTTTCCATCATTACTGGTAATAACCATGTCACAACAATGGGAGTTCATTGGTTTAAACAAAGAAGTGGGAGGATCATGGCATATATAATCAGACAAATAATAAGTGTGT
Organism: Anableps anableps; assembly: GCA_014839685.1. NCBI lineage: Eukaryota > Metazoa > Chordata > Actinopteri > Cyprinodontiformes > Anablepidae > Anableps > Anableps anableps. The sequence continues at coordinate 10,126,464 of CM026081.1, forward strand.
ATACTAACAGTAAAGTAGGATTCTGTAACTGACTCTGATGTTAAAATGTCATAAATTAGAGTTTAACAAGATGGATGTGCTTTTTGTTAGGTAGTAAGGTGGGCTTTTCCTTTGGACATCAGTTGTTTATTAGACTAATTGGTATATTGTTGTTATCTGTTTCTTAATAGTATTAACATTGGAGGAGCTGTTAGTGGAGAACTCTTCAAACAACCAACTCCATTTCTTCTTTAAATGAGGGAAAGGCTTCAGGGTAGGATTTTTTTATGGTTTTGAAACAATTACTTCTTAAAACTGTGATAGACCTTCAATCTGTAAGCATGCTATTGCTCACACTAGGGCAAAGAGAAATATAAACTTCTGTATAACCTTTACTTATACATAGTTCAGAAAGAGTCAACATTTCCCTACATTATGTATGATGTTAGGTGGTCGAACTTGATTAGGAAAAGTGCTTTACATCATGAAATCATAAAAACATCATAAACACATCATACAGTCACCAATTGTGACAAACATTACATTTTTGTCACACCAGTAACAAACATTACATTTTGTCAAGTGCCATCATTAAAAACATCAATACACATCAAATAAGTTGATAAATGTTCCTGTTATGAACATCAGTGTACCAAAAAATGTCAGCATATTGGAATATTCAGGCCATGCCCTATGACATTACACAGCTTAAGCTAAAGAAAATAAGGCCTGTATCTTATCTCTTTTCTTCCGTGACTCATTAAAATCAAATACATTTTTAATTTTATACAGACTGTGTTTTGTTTGGCCCATTTCTTTTCAATTTGTACTGAGCACATGTACCTGCAAATACATATATAGGTGTATGAAGGCATTTCAGAGTTCTACACATAACTTAATTTTCAACAGATTTTAAAGCTGTTTTGTTTGCTGAAAATGTTAGGTGTGTTATTTGTAATAGTTGATATTTTGTTTACTTACAAAGTCCAATTTTCATTGAAAAATACTTCAAAATCAATAATTAATCTTCCAGTCTGGCTTTTTTTTTACTTTACTTTCTACATCTATTTTCCTGTCTCTCTAAAGGTTTCACTCACATATGAAAAGAGTCTCATCAGAGCTCCCACTGCTTTTGAAAGTACCTCAATAGCCATTTGATCCTGTAAAAACTTAAAAAATGTTTTCATAGTATCAAATCTCCTTCAGTGAATAAGATTAGATTTGTCTGATTCTTACACTCCATGTGTTATAGGAAATGAAAGCAAATGAATGTGTGTTGTACGCCTAAGGGGACAACCATTCCCTGCCAGGCTGCTTCTAATTCTCCTTTTCGCCTCCTAATTTCCTCAATGAGAATACCATCTGCTCTGTCCATTGAGTAGAACAGAAAAAAATAAAAACCCAATTCCAAGCCACTCTCCTCCACCCACTTCTACCACCACCCTCTCATCTTCTCCCTTCCCCACTAGACCTCATAATACTGAACTCTCATGCAACTAGCCTGCTCAGCTCCACTGCCACCACTCCTCATTAGTTCTGTCTTTGCCTCTCTAAAGTGCATGTTTCACCACCATTATTTTCTGTTCCCCCTCCGCTTCTTAGTCTCTTTCTTTTAGCTTCGACTGACAATCCAGGTTGGATTGGAGGCTTTCCTTTCACCAGCTCATCAAGGTCCTTCTGATTACACGTGAAGGCTCAGGAATAGACAGGGCTGAAAGAGGAAATCGGCTGCAGAAGCAGTTTCAAATAGATAGAATAGAAGGATTGCAACAAGAAAGAACGATCAATAAGTAATGCTTAAGGATAAGATGATGTTCTGACTTTCAGATATTAATTAGTTTTCAATAGTAGAGATAGCACTGTATTTACAGATTAGCTCATTACAGTGTAATACTAAATGAATAGCACTACTAGAGGATCTTTGGTTGCCTTCAGTAGTATGGAAGAATTTTTGGTATCAACCATTTAACCTAGTTAACTGTGATGTAGCGCTAATAAGGCACAGTTAAAAATAGCCAAAAAGAGGAGTTATTCAAGCAAAGAGTGATCATTGCTTCAATCCAAAATTGTTTAGAGCCCAAGAACCCTATATGAAGTGATAAATAGTGAACCAAGAACAGGAGCTTATGGCAACTTTCCTACCTCTGAAGTTGGAACATCATTCTGGGAGCAACATCAAATACCATTCAAACATGTTCCAATTCCATGTCAGAAAACCAGTGGGAAACTTTCAGGTCAAATTGCCCCTTTTGCCAATTTGTATTCCTATTCTGTACCTGCTGTATCTGTTGCCACTTTTTCCCTTCAGTTATAACTCTAACCTCATTATGATGATATATATTATTTATTAGAGTCATAAAACAACATTTTCTCACAACAAACTATAAGTAGATTATAAAAAAAAACTTAGAACCATCTGTGGTCAAAGCAGGTACATGATCTTGCTGGGTTCAAATTGATGTATGATTGGTACAAAACATCAGGGTCCCTGACAAGCCCCCAGCAGCCAGATAGGCTAGCCAGGGAGGACAAAAATCTCCCCAGAAGAAGACAGAAGAAGAACTAAGGAAGGGAGGGCCCTGTGTTATCCCACCTGCCGAAATAGGCCAAGGGAGTCTGAGAGAAGCAGACCACTCATCTGAGCACGGGCCAGCCCCTGCGGTCCAAAGTCAGTCAGACACCACACCGAAAAGTAAAGGTTATTAGCCAGGCACCCCAACAGGCACACAAACTGAAATTGACCAAGTCCTTGTTATTGAGGTTTTTCAAAATATCTGTCAGTATGTTGGTATTTAAATAGAAACCTTGTTATTTACAAAAATGGAATTGTTGATGAAAAGCTCAAAACCCACGTGTTAAAACCTTTCAGCATTATTTTTCCTTCTTAATTTGGCTTTGTGGTCTTTAACTTGTATCCATAATATTGACACTTATTATTTATGCATATATTTGGGAAAAGGAGAGTATACATCATACTGTACCGATAGCTGCTTTAGAGATAGTTCATCATGTAAAATATAGCACATTCCCAGATAAACCAGTTCTTCAAATTTTTCCAACCCAATCTCTCATCACAACTTTACTAAGTGTAATTTTTTTTCTTGAGACTTTCTGAAGAGAGTGTCTGAGTCTTGGAGGCAATCTGAAGAAAAATCTTAAGGGCCCTGACTCTCAAGTGGCTTATGTAGGAGTAAAAAGGTCACAGTGACAACACTTCTGCCTGATGTTTTCTCTCTGTGTAAACATAAGGTACATTCCTATGAATTTTGCTTTAAACTTAATATTATAGCCATGCCAGTTTGTAGGTTGGGGATATCTAATCCTGATTTTTTTTTTCTTTTCAAAGCAGTAAGCTTTTGTCTTTTCACTCTTTTCAAATGTTAATCTAGCTGACCTGGAGCCTGATTTACAAAGACAGATCTCGTCATTGCTTCAATCTAGATAATAATCTAGATAATAAGGTTTGTTGATTTAAGGCACTTCTTTCACAGGCATTTGTACATCAGATATCATGTGCATGTTCACAAGGCCAGATATAATATACAAAGTTGTGAAAATAAAGATAGTTTAAGGGGATGTAGTTTCCAAAAAACATCTAGGACAGTGTCTAGATATCCCAGTCTATATTTACTTTCAGTGTCAAATAAGGCTGTGAATAATAGGTGAAGCCACACAAACCAAATAATAACTAAGGGTTTATTCACACCAGGATAGTCCTTTGGTCCACTTGTTTGGTCTGGACTAAATGCGGACTTCAGTTTTTTTTTTTTTTTTTTTGTTTGGTGCGGTTTGCTGTCACATTGTGCTTTTTTGCGAGTGGACTATAATTTGTAAATAAAGCCACGGCAGTGACAATCATTGGACAGAAATGATGGGGGCGGGAAAAATCACAGACCCAGAAAAAACAAACATGGAAGTCCTGCTTGCTGCATTTGTGCTGTTACTATGACTGCAATACCATTTTGAATGTCAAGAGCAGCTCGTTAAACACGTTTTGCGAAAGGATAGTTATTGATTTTGGAACAATGTTGGCAAATGCGTGTTACAAGCTGAATGAGACAAGATGCTCTGCGTGTTCTGACCCACAACATGCTGGCAGCAGCCTTGCTAAGCAGAAAACAGTGAATCAGGTATGATTTCATCACAATCAGTAGATACAGCAGTGGCGTTAGCAACACTGAAGGGCTCATTTTTATCATAATGCTCTGCAATGGTCGCTTGTGAAGTCCAAAAACACGTGTTTTTCCTGTAGTTGGTTCATATCGAGGTCGGTCTGTTTTCTCACCAGAGGTGAACCAGAGTTCATTTGGAAGCGGGTCCAGACCAACTCAAAAAGCGGGTCTTGGTCTGGCTGTTTGGTCTGCACAGATTTGCATGAGTGTATTCACACCTGTGCAAAAGGTCCGGACCAACAGGGGGAAACGAACTCTGATCCATTTAAAATGGAACAAATGTGTCAGGTGTGGATACACCTGACACAAGTATGTCCTGAAACTGGACATACTTTTGGTAGCATGTCTGAATTACCACCTTGGTGTTAGTAACACAATCTGGTGAGGTTGAATGTTCCCCTTAAATGTTCAAAAGCTTTTAATGAAGTTGTCTTATTATCGTTCAGTAAGCAGAACTTATTCTTTTGTGTCAGCAGATAAATTAATAGCAGCATCGTTTAACTTTAATTCTTGTTTTTAATATTGTAGCACTAACTCATTTCTTGCCATTCTGTAAGCCAGATGGTGGGAGTGAATGGTGGTTTAAAATTGGGTTGATGTCCAACAGAACTATTTGCTATGAAGCCTCTCAAAAGAACCCAGCAGTCTCTTACTGGCAAGTGTGCAGGCAATGCATGTACTTGCATCTGCAAATCATTGTTCCTAATACCCATAGGCTGAACATTAGCCAGAAAAAGAAATGGTGTATTTGTATCCTGCTAATCAATTCTTTGTTGGGCCTAGCGAATGGCTCTACTGATGGCTATACTCTACTTTTGCCTTACTGTACAGTATTGTTTAGTCTTTATTTGTTTTTTTTTTATATATATATATTTTTACATTCTTTGTCTGAGTCTGTTTTCTATTATTGCCCGTCACTGCCACTTTGCTGCTGTTGCACAGAAATTTCCCCATCATGGGACAATAAAGGATGTTTATATTCTATTCTGTTCTATTATACTCCACAGCCTCCATTTCCAAGCACACTGCATTCCCTGCTTCCTGACTTGGTCTCACTTACCTGGTCCAAATCTTTCACACCTCTAATATGCAGTGCAAAAGGTTATCTTCATTGAAAACTGGAAAATCATTCTTCCTTGTATCAGATGGACAAATAAAGGTATTCTTCCTGGGGGGAGAGAGACCGCTGCAAATGTGCACATAATCAACAAACGAATACAGCTGTTGTTTTTAAAAGCTGTCATTTTTGTACCTGAAACCTGGTATTGTTGTGAACACTACTACAAAGCAATGATGAGTCACAAAACTGATCATCATGGTTCATCTTCCTCTGTCATTGCTGTTTTATTTGGGAAGAATTGCAAAGTGTAAGCCATATTGTTACTACCTGAAGTAGTGTTCACTTTTCCACATTGATCCATGGGTCTCCTAAACAATAAAGAAATTAGTTAAGACATGCATGTGCATACCTGTAAAACAGAGAGAAAATTGTGAACCATGCTAAATCATAAAGCAGTTAGCAAAAATTATCTCTTAGTAGGATGACCATGTGAACTTAGGATCATATCAGTAATCAGAGTTGTATTATAATTTTCTAATTTAGGTCAGTCAGAGTGATATTGTAAACTTTTTTGAAACATGTTTATTAAATTAAAGGGTAAACAAGCATAATGAAAAGCTTGAATGTCTGTCAGTCTGTCTCCTATATGAGTCAATGTGTTGCATATGGGGTTAGAGTTTGGATGACAATATTTAAAAAAGAAATCCAAAGTTCTGAATGTTCTCTGTGATAGTATTTTAGCTATCAAAATTTAATGCCTTAAAAATACTGTATATTTTTATGAAGAAGCTTTTATAGTAAAAGAGCACTATATCTTTCGGTGTGGTGATGCATCTTTATCATTACTCACATAGTTTTACAGTTTCACATTCCTGTTCTACAGATATGTCTGAATGAATGGTGAGGAACATTTAAAAAATAACCAATCCCTGAATGATATAATGCTGCTAAAACAACATTATCAATCCAATAGATTGATAATGTAATGAATCTTAATGTTTCTCATGTGTCAAGCGGGCTTTTTAAGGCGAACTGCAGGCTTTGCTAAAACAGCAGTATTTGACAGCCTTGGATGGGAATGTGTTAGAGGGAAAGATTCTTAAGAAAAGCAAACCTAGGCTAAAAACCACAGCTGACCATGCACCACATCAAAATGCCTGGCTTGTCTATGTTTGTGGAAACTGGAAAAAAAATCATCTAACAAGGACATGTAACAGAAACAATGAAAGTAGAAGCAAAAATATAATTGCATTGCTAGTCTTTAATAAAACTGAGCTCTTCTGATCTTTGTCTGTCTTTATTTTTCTTTAACTGAAAGAAAATTAAGACAACCCAACTGAGGAATCTAAATATCTCTATAAAACTGTGTGGTTTCTTTCACAGCCTATAGTTTAATAGCAAAAACATGTGATTGTATATTTGGGAAAATATAGGGGTGACTGCTGAATTTAGACTTCATGTATAGTGTCTGATTTCTATGTTGAAAGTCCATCTGCAGTCTTAACACAGTAGTTTTGTACTATCTATTCTTGCTTAGTTTTTACACCAGTGATGTTTTTTTCTGCAGAGACACATACAGTGGTCTTTTTCCACTAGCTTTAACTGACTTCATTACTTTTGCAAGCCCACTCCAGGGCTCCCCATATAGAAAACCTCAAATCAACTCCATGTGGGCAGTTCTATTTTAACCCGCGGAGCCTCGCCTTCCGCCTTGTCTTGGACCACATCAAGACTTCACTGGCCATTTCTATTCAAAAGGCCAACTAGATCTTGTAATTACAGTGGTTTCTGGTGTTGTGCTGGCTCATACACCGGAGCCTGAAATAATCTATAGCTTTGCCAACTGAGCTGCCAATAGACTTCTTTAATAGCTGGATCAAGAAAACCCAAAAGCAACAACAAAGCTACTCTGAAATTACTTGCAGAAGCCCTGGGAATCATAATAAATGTGGTTTTGTGTGTGTATGAATGTTGTTGCTCCGTGATTTTGTGTCACTACATGCATGACTGCCTGTGTTTGTGTGCGATGGTCTCTATAATACCACTGATCTCATAGTTTGACTCTAAATAGCAGACTCTTAGCAAGCAGAGCTGATGGTAGAAGAAAAAAAGAGAAATAAAGATGAAGAAGATTGCTTATCGTCTTTGGAGTCAGCTTCACGGAGTGTGTAAGTTGTCTGTTCATGATCCCATTTTTCTGAAGGTGCAAGTGAATGGAAGAGTATTACAAGAGTGAAAGGAAGACCAGGGGAGATTGAGTGGGTGGCAGAGATAAGCCTCCTCTCTGTCCAGCTATCACTGGCAATTAGACCAACTTTCTTCAGCCCAGAGTTGATACTTAACTTCCTTTCAAGTGAATTTAATGAGCACTAATAGTCCCCAGAAATACAAGGGGCTCTCATTATTGTGTGAATCATATTGCATTTGACAGCTGAAGGACAGTCTGGACTGAACTTCATTTTGCAGCTGAGTTATTGTTAAGTATAGGTCTCTGATCTTTAAGGGTTGGTTTAAAATAGAGCCCACTACATATTGTAATGGACATTCACATGCAAGTGTGTGCATCTCAGCTGTGTGTTTGTGTATATGCTCGCTCACTGTTGGAGATGCCAGTTGTCTGCATTCCACAGCTAAACCTCATGAGACATTGTAAAGATTGCTATAGTAACATGTAGCATCACCTTTCAAAGCTTGATGAAGTGTGCATCAGGGTAGTCTATAAATACACCCTGATATATGTATTACTTCTTCCTCTGTGAACAGTTATAAAGAGGTGTGAACATCTTGACAAACAGAGTTGTATCTTGTTACTTTAAAACAGCTTGAATTATAGATTCCATTCTAGGATAGATCAGTTTCAGCAGTAATTCGTTTTTTGATATGATGATCCCCGCCCATTTTCAAGGTGGCACTCTGCTCAATGCAAACACAACCAGGGCCAGAGTACAATAGGGTCTGGCCGACGGCAACTGGACCAGCATGGGCTGGGCCCTACTGTACAAAAAGACCTATAGTACATAAGGCCTAAGCATCTTACATCGTAGAATCATGTGATCAACATTTTCCACTTATTACTGGATGGCAAAATGCACTTTCCTTTCAGATTATAACAACGGCTCTAGGTCTTTTCCCTGTTTGCTACCTCGTAAACATATTTTGTACCTAGCCATAACCATTTCATCCCAACCTGCTTCCATATTTTTCTGCTGAGCAAACCATTTTATACCCATGTATATAAACACCACATATCAGTTCATTTTTGGTGAAAGGTTATTTTTGTATTTTTATTTATTACAACAATAAGTAATTTATTAAAACATTTAATTTTGCACATAATTTGCACTGATTGTGGTTCTAAACACGGTTTTGGCCACTTGACTCTTATGAAACATGACCAGGTATGACTCCTGAAAAAGCCAAAATAATAACGACCATCCCCCTGCTTCTAGATTACCTGAGTCTTATAGTAGCCTGTAAATCACTGGTTGTCAAAGTGGGGACAAAATGTCTTAAAGGCAGATAGGAATTGATGCATGGTCTGTCAGAAATGATCCATGGCAGATGGATTCTTTTGGTACTTTAAAAAAACAGGATACAAAATTGTTGAATCTGTAAAAGTATAAAATAGAGAATGGGCAAAATGACAAGCACCCTGTCATTATTGCCTGTCTATCAAATATCACAACTATCATCCTGTTTTTGGTGTATTTGTAACAATTTATTGTATTGATAATAAATGTGTTTAACTTGTAAGAAATGTCCTGTCGCAAAAAGTTCTTTTTCATCCTCATTTTGAGTGCACACATATGTACATCTCCAAGGTCTTTGCCAAATTATAGTCTCAGTTATTCAGATGTGCTCCAATGTGGAGTTTTTTGTTAATGATAATACTTATGCTAGCTTGTTTTATCTTTGCTTGCATATGGTTTTATCACTGATCCAACATTAAACCTATTTGGGCCTACTTGGCTGTACTGAGCCAAGTTTGACTACACATCCACTAGCTTGCCCATTATGAGGAAAAGACTTGGTTAGTATCTGCCAAACAGCAGCACAGTTAAATCCTCCTCATTTTAGCTGCCACATTTTAGCTACCACAAAAGAGATTCTCTCTTTTGTGGTAGCTAAAATGTGGCAGCTCCTTTGTGGCAGACTCTTCCAAGAGATTCAACTATCTGGAGGGGTGGCTTTAAAATAATATTTTTACCAAGTATGCATACTACTGCAAACCTCTACTGGAGAGATGCCAATGAACATGCAGTCCAGTATGGTAATCTAAAAATTCATGCTGATTGGACTATGATTAGCTTTTTTGTTGGAATGCATGCTTATTGTAAACAATAAAAGTATGTATATAGATGTTAATGGAAGATCACTGACTCATGTATTTTATCTTTTTGCCCCTTCAAATAAAACATAATCAAAGGTTCAATATGCATAAATTGTCAAAAACATAAAGGTTTTTAACATAACATAATAAATATTAGAAAATATGCATTTTTAAAACCTGAAAATATTTTACTTCAATAAAGAGTAACATTTTTTTAAATTTTGACACATCAAAATGTGACTAAATGTTTTTTTGAAAGTGTCTATAATCTTACATTTTTTATATGCTGTCTACATTGATTAGTTCCTTTTTGTGGTTTAAGTATCGGATCAAATTATATGCAATCTATTTTTTCTATTTACAAATGATAAAAATGATTTATTTTTAACAGTTTAATGTAGGTCACAGAAATTAAATGTGATTCAAGCTGCAGCATTTTTAATAAATAAATAATAAAAAGTTCAGTTGTGGTCAAGGCAATGTTTAAGTTGAATCAAAGATGATCAAAAGGACAATGTTCTATTAGAGTTTTAAACCAACATAACTCCCTAGTCAATCCCAGGTCTGCTGTAAAGATAAAAAAGAACCCTACAAAGCCCTGCATCAGTTGTGACTAGCCATTATAATAGGTCTTCAGGCTCCTATACACAAAACCATCATTAGGAATGAGCAGTGACATTAGGCCCCTTACTGAGCTTTCTCACACTGACTGCATCTTGGTAAAAAATAGCACTTTAACACTCCAGACATCTTCAGTCTGTCAGTTTGGATGTATGATCTGCGCCTGTGCAAGTAAACAAGCCAATCAAGAAAGCAGCAGTGGTACATCTGTAATTGGATGAAAGAAACAGACAGACTGCATAAGGCAACATAAAGAAAGCATTGCATTTGCCTTTTAAGGTAGTTTCTATCCTCTCTTTTGGGTGCTCATTTAAATAACTAATAAGGGTGATAACTTTAGCTGACTGAACTAATAGCAGTTCTGACCAGCATTATTAACATGCAGTGCAAACTAACAGAGTAAAAATGAAAATTTTCATTGTGACTCTGTCAATGTTTCAAACCAACACACAACAGAACAACAGTGATGACCAAGGAAGAAAGGTGGACTGAAGGAAAATGAGTTGTTGGCATTTAACAGTAATAAGGTATGTGGCTGGCTCTACATCAAACTTAATTACCCATTTCTAATGTTATCGAGATAATGCAAAATAACTGGTAAGAAGCAAAAACATGCTAAAATCAAACCCAGCAAACATCCTCTTGCTAATAAATCAAACCACACCAAAGTCTTTATAGCAAAAGACATGAGATCATACTCCGTTGTCAAAAACCCCAGCTTTTTCCACATTCTGGAAAAATATGAAATTTGATTTCAATATTTTCCACCACTGGATGACTATGTGTAAAGATAGAAGGAGAATGGGAAAAGTTTTGCATTTTCATACCTTATTCAGTATATTGTTGTCAAAAAATTATCTTCCTTCCTTCTTTGTGTACTATCTTTCTTCCTCCCTCAATTCTTTATGTCCTTCCTTCTTTTTTCGTTCTTTCTTTCCTTTCACCCTTGTCCTCTTGCTTGTTTTGCCTTTGTGTTGCGTTGTCTTTTGTCCATTCTATTCTTTCTCCTTCCTTTTGTGTCATTCCTTCTTTCCTTTCTTTCTTTGCACCTTTACTTCTTTCTCATTTGTTTTATGGTTTTCTTCCTTGCATCCTTTCCATGTGTCCTACAGTGAACACACGGTATTTGCAAGGTTAAATAAAGTCATAGGGATCTTTAGTATTTAGCATTTTAAAATAAACAAAGGAAAAAAGGAAAAAAAAAATCTCATTCCTGCATCAACACGTTTTTTTTTTTTAATCCAACATTTTTATTTTTCACAGAAAAGTATGTACAGGTAACATACATAGTAACAAACAAGGTAACAAACATAGCAATAAACTGATAACAGTGATTCAGGGAACATAGCGTTTGAAAATGCAAGAACAAAAACCAACTGCTTTGTGTATTTTATAATTTATCTGAAGTTTGTCTTATTTACATCATCACACATTTTTGTAATTTTCACTTAGTTGCTCTTTTTTCTTTTTGAAAAAGAGCTCAACAACATTGTGGAGTTTCTAACTATTGATTTTTTTCATAAAATGTAAATTTACAGCTGGACATTCTGTCCATAAAACATTTATGAGCTGGTACTCAGAAGAAACGCCTTGAGGACAGACACTAATAGTTAAGGGCTGTTGTGCTTGTTTATATGAGTAACGTCACAGCCCCCTCTGTTACCCTCATCATTGACAGACCCTGGCTAAGTTTTATTCAATCCTTCTGTTCTTGTCTCTTCTAGTCTATTTTCCCAGCCCCATGCCACATTACCACCCATAGAGAGAAGAACTTCAAAGAAGGTTTGAGGTTTTTTCCCCTGAGTACAGCCACTGAAACTTTGCTCTGTTAAATCAATTCCATTGTAGTTCTTATTGACTCCATCAGTTTATTTGTCTCATGCAATTTTGCTTTTCTTTTATGTTTTTTTTATTTTCTTACTACTCAGTCAAAAATTCCATATGATGCTGCAGCTTATCAAAATCCTCCTCCTCTTCTGCCCATCTCTCCACATTTTGCTTACTTTTAGTTTTTTGTCTAGTCTTTGCTTGACCAGATTATTTATCTTCCTTGTATCACTGCTTGTTGAAGTTTTCTCTTCTTTGGCATGTCTTCTCCTTTTCCTTGAAATCTCTTTCTCTTCACCTTTCTTGTTGCATCCTCTAGGAACAGACAGAAATTTTGGTCTCACCTCTTTGTAGAACAAGCTGTTTCTAAATCGAGGATTACAGACACACTTTAAAATCCTGGTCATCACATCCACACGTCCAAACATGCAAACTAGGACTGATTTTATTCCAAAGTGTCTAGGATACAGTCACTCACAGATTCACCAGCATGGAAATTGGGTGATAGAATAGAAAAGTCCATGAAAATGTATTGCATTCTGTCAACGAGCCAGACTTGAGTCACACTATATGCACATTGTGTCTGCAAAAAAGATAGAGTGATGGGTTCTCAAGTGGATGGTTCATGCACCATCTGCTTGCAAAACATTTCAGTGGAACATCATAGAATTCCAATTTATGACATTATTACTTCATTACTTCTGTTTCCCGTTCACTGCATACATACAATTAGTGAAAAAAGATAAAATTGTAACTCACTCTAAGTGTAGATTAGGTAGATTTACTAATCAATGTTGAAATATAACCAGATAAACTACAGTTTATTTCACTGAACACATAGGTTCATATTGATGGGGTTTATCTTTATTATTATCTAACTGTCTGTAATAGATTTATAGGATTACATCAAGACTGAAACTATATGTTCTACAAAACCATATCCAATAAATAAAACTGTTCCAAGGAAAATGCTTAGAAAGGGAAAACACATGCACTCCTACTAATGCTTATGTTTATTATTTTTTCACACCCACTTCTTAAGGACGCTTTGTCACATAAAATTTAAGTAGAAGTGGTGTTATGTCCCAGATCCACTGTTGACACCTTGCAAATGCTTTATTACAAAGGATATAAGGTAGAAGAAGAAGAGCTAAATATATCAGTTTATTGTTTACTGAATCTTTACATTTTACACATAATAATCCACATATTTTATTTCTTGATCCACATATTTTTTTACTCTTACTAAAACGAGGATGCTTTGCTTCTGAGTGGAGCTAAAATTATTGTTTTGTGGAAAAGAAATTTATGTAATATTTATTCTAGGACAAGAACATTGCCTCAAAAGTCAAGAGAAAACATTTTATTTGAAAAATGTATTAAGCATTTTATTACAGTTATCTGTCATGACATTAATATATATATATATATATATATATATATATATATATATATATATATATATATATATATATATATATATATATATATATTTGTAAAAGTAAGGACATTTTAGATTACAAGGTGGAAAGTATATTTGTTGTGTTTTACTTCTTCCAGAAACATCAAGCTATCAAACAAGGGGTGGCAGTTTCATGATGTTACGAGATTCTTTTAGTAAAACCTTTTTTAGGCTGTTCTCTGCATCACTTTGATTGTTGATTTTGACATCAACCATCTATCATCTGTTAAAGCTGATGCATAGATTCATATATTTAGTATTAGAGAGCACACTTGCTTGACAGTCACTGATTTTAACAACCATTGTAATAACTTTAACTGAACATAATGTTGAAGACTCGATTTAATCTCAGGTGTTGTTTCTAAATTGATAGAGACCACATAGGTCATGTTTAAAAGATATTTTCATTTATTTAAACAAATATGCACAGCAGTGGTAAAACTAAACAAATATATAGAATAAACAGTTAAATCAAATAATGCTAAGCTTATTTCACCGAATGTCTCTGCAGTTTGTGAAGTAACATTAATCGTAGCTGGTTATATTGGTTTTGGTAGCTACAGTAACTCCCAGGAGGTAGTCTATTTTTTTTTTCTTTAGTGTTTCTTTTTATAACGTTTTGTGTCAAACTAACAATATCCCAAAAGAGAGATACATTGTGCTCCTGGGGTAACTCTGTTTTCTACCACTGTAAAAAACCTAACTGCAGACCAAAAAGTTTCTAATTTGGTTTTACTGTCACAGCTGATGACTATTCACACCAATCAGTGGAGGAGCCAGGGAACACTAACCTACAAAAAAATAAATAATAATAATAAAAATTGCCTTACTGTTGCTCAGAAAGAGAAAAGTTTGGAATTTTTGTCTTTTATAGTCATCATGCACAGTTGACTGATGGCTTGAAGTAGCAGGTGGGTGCAGTGGAGCATTACTTTACGCTCCATACAACCAGAGAAAACCACATGCTGTCTCTGCTATCTTTGCTATGAATTTAAACAGCAGAAATGGTTTGACAGAATCTGGAAACTGCCTCACTTATTCTTTTACATTTTTTTTCTGGTACATTTGAAATGGTCAAGTGCTTAATTAGCTCGAAATCAACCTCAAAAAGGCTTTATTTATCCTGTAAAAAAAAAAAAAAGAAATTTCTGTGTAATTTTTTATAAGTGAGTCAGAAAGTTGCTTTGTTTTTGAGTCAAGAACACAGACCTGAAGTAAATGAGTTCAGATTTGTCTCTTATTTTTTATGCAGCAGCAACTTCAGGCAGCGAGTTCAGTGTGCTCGCTTGCCCTTGAAAGTGAGATTTAGTGACCAGATCAATGGTCATCATGATTTGAACCATCACTTTCTCACTGATTTAGTTGCACTGGCAACGGCTGTTGACCCAAATGCAGACTGATACAAGTCTCCACCTAATTTCTTTACACAAGGATACTAATTAAAATGATAAACAAGACAAGGTTCAATGATAAATCATTTGATTCACGTTAGTGTTTTTTTAAATGCAAAACTTCAAGAAAAAGGTGTGGACTGATTTTTGCTCTTCTTCCACCTGACATTCCTGCCTCAGTTTTCTCTTCTATTAAATTTGTCATTCTGGCTGCATATCATCCCCAATTTCTTTCACTTTCTCGCAGCTTCCACTCTTCCTCTTTGAACTTATCTGCTTGTACAAATGAGACTAAATCCTTCACTTTTTCATTAAACTGTTTACACTTCATACCATCGGATTGCTTTCAGGAGCTTCTCAGTCAAACACACTTAAGCAGGCTTTCATTTCTTGGATCCTCCATCATTTCAGTGTAGTACTTTAAGAAAAGTACCTCCTGGGGTATTAGCAGGAGACATAATACAGGAAGTTCTCTCTGCTGCTTTAAGTGAAGACAGCATCTTTGAATCTGCTGCAAGTTTCATGGATGTTCCAATAGAAGCTGCTTGAGAGGAATGCTCTCAGTGGAGAGCAGCATCTAAAGTCTGGGGTTGCTTGATGTGAGGCATTTGCATCTATGTGATAGGCATTTTCTGTCTGGCTCAAACAGTATGTCTTTTAGTTAAAGATCGTATTAAATAAAATATAAGATTAGCATTTGTGTGTAGTCTAAGCTGTTACTAATCAAAAATCAATCTGGTCTTTCTGCTTGATGTTTGTCTGATTTTCTTTGATTCTTATCTACATTCTGAGCTCCTACATTCCACATTTTAGTGCTTATTTAGTTCCAATGCTGACATTTAAAATTGTGACATGGACATCAGAATGTTTTCACTATGTGGAATTTTGTAGGAAATGTTTTAAAACACAAAAGGGACAATGGAAGCACAAAAACTGCATCTGTAAGCACTTTTTAGTTATTAGAAATTAATTAGGCAGGTTGATTGTGCGTAATGTTTTTCAAATGAGCTTTTATTCTGAGTGGAAGAGTCAGATGTTTCCAGTTAGTAGCAGCCCAGTTCAAATATTGATGCTCGTGGTAGCATGCACAAGCTTGTAGTACTAAAACATTGCTGCACTAAATTTTCAAAGCAACTATGAAACAAGAATCTGGAGATTTAAGCAGATTCAAAAATCTGATAGCTTTTATTAAAGTATAAAACATTATAGCTACAGCTTAGTCATTTCAAAAATAATATTGCCCCTTCATTCCATACTCTAGTTTAACTAGTTTATGTAAGTCTCTATAGAAAGGAAAATGCAATAAAAAGAACGCCTCCATGCAAACCAGTTATCCAAAAAAGTGGATCAATCATGTTTGGGGGTGCACTGAAGTGAAAAACATTTATCAATTGACAGAACAAATGGTTTACATTCAATAAAAGATGATAAACTTGCAGAGTTTCTGAGGGCATCTTGGGATTTTGGTCGTCCATTCAAACTTTTGTTTTGTGTCTCTAGAGAAGGCTTCTGACTATGCCCTACAGAGCACATTGTGGCTGTTCAGTTGGAGTATGAAGTGCTGTGGTTGATTTTAGGGGGCGGTGCTGTACTTGTATAATTGGTGGTTCAAAGCAGAGTGTGAAGTGGCAGTCGGCACCTATATATCTGAGGCAAGAGTTCTCACTTGAAAGGAGGTGGATTGCTCCCTTAGGGTTGGAGTCAGTCTTTCCCTCAAGCAGAATAATTTAGGTATTACGATGTCCTTTTCACAAGTGATGGTAGAATGGAGCTTGTCTCTTTCCCTTTAGTGGTATTCTGAGGCATGTCCCATTAAGAGGAGTCCTTGGGTCAAAACTACAAACTCCCTTAGGAGACCATACATACATTCTGGTGTGGGAATACCAAGGGATCTTTCACAATGAATTGAAGAGTGTTACCAGTGACAGGGTTTTATGGGTTTACTTCCTGGACCTGGTTTTGGATGGATGGATGGATAGATTGGAATTTTTCTCAGAATAGCTTCAAACTCAAGCTTTTACAGACCTACTAACTTTAAGCTTACTGCTACTTGTAAGAGGCCATACCCATGGTGAAATACAGTAGGTTCAGATTGTTTTGACATGTGGGGACTCAGTAGCATTTCACAAGTACTTAAATGGCACTAATTAATAGACTTATATATAGCTCTATAATATATAATATAGCTCTGACTTTTGCAACAAAAAAAACCCTTTTTTTTCTTCTATCTTGTGTATCTTCTTAACCTTTTAAAAGACCAAGAGGTGACCCACAGATCTGACCTCACTCTTGAGGTATTAAGGAACAACAAAACCCCATAATGGAGTGTGCTACTTTGTGACCTTTGGAGAGTCAGCGAGGTCTCAGGGTTAAATGTCTCCCAGAGAGTCATTTCCTGTCATGATGGAAAAGATGGGGAAAATCAGCAGCTGTTCATCAGGGCTAAACAGGGAGGTATTGTGAGATGGTAGAAATCATGTGCATTTATGTAAATCTGACTTGGGAAATTGACGTTTTGGCGATGTGAATACTTGCATAGCTCATTAAGGGGTTTCTGTCTACTGACAGCCTTACAACACACACGCAACAAAAGGAAAAAGTGCCAAAAGTGACACATTAAAACTGATACTGCTGTAAAATACTGACGTACTACAAACTGAATGATGTTAGTAGATGGCTTTAAAATATGTATTTTAGAATAGGGATTTTTGTAGACTTGCTAACAAATCTTATTACCCTTTTGTTAGCTGTTCAAAAAAAATCCATGTAATTTGAAAATAGGCAAAATTGACGAAACTTTCAGGGTATGTTAAAATATAAGAGATCCTTTGAAACAAAGTTTTAAAACAACATCTATTGCATAAAATTATATATTTTTTTATTTAGTAAATATAAAAAAAAAGTTTTTTCCTACTGCTACTTAAATAATACAATTATAAATAAATATATTAATTTTATTATATTTTATATAATATTAATATTTTAATGTTTAATCAGACTATGTTTAGAATATTTTTACACAATAGCCTATATCAAGCAATGATTTAAAGGTTAGCTTTAATATTTATTTGCTATTTCTAGCTATTTTCAACTGCTTTTTGTGCATTATATTTAATGTTTTGCTCTTAATAAAGTAACAAAATACAACAGGCTGATGTTAGCAGGGTATCAAACCTACTGTTGGCTGTTTAACAATAGGCCGCTCATGGCTTGCTTGTGGCAATAAGAATTATATGTATCACTCCTTTAGCTTTCTGTCCATGTTTTTCACAACCAGACATATTTCCAAATGGCTGAACTATCCTTTCTTGTTCGGAAGGGAAATGTGCAAAAACCCTATTTTAGCCAGATAACTGGTCAGTGTGCAGCAATAGGTGGGGAAAGGGCTATGATTTCTTTGCTACTTTCTTTCACATCTTACTAGAAGAACTTTAGATTTTTAAATGTAGGAACCATGTGCAATTAAGGAAATATTTAGAGGTTTGGAAAAGCTTGGGACTAACCTTTATAGGGGTAACTTGCTTATTTTTGCAGCTTTTTTTTTTTTTTTTTTTTAGTTCAGCAGGTGTTAAGGTTTTAATTATAGTGAATGAAAGATGAAGGAATGTCTATTTGGGTGGTGACAAATACAAGTTGGTAAATTTCTGGAAAAGTGTATCCAGGTGCAGCTATACAGGAATGCCTGAACAGCAAGAGAATGAGTAACTCAGTTTATGTTCACTGGATCTGGTAAAGAAACCGCACCCTGCACCTAATAAGGTGCAGTGTGCACTTCTATTATGTATACCGCCTCAGTAAACCTAAGCAAGTACACCTACACTTTTCAAGTGTGTTTTGTTATGAAAATAAAGCAGGAAAATAACAAAATAAATGTGCTTCTTCATTGTTATTACATGGTTGGTTGGAGGATCCAGTTTTGTTGTACATCCCATTTGTGCTCAAGGACATTTTTTATCAACAGTGAACTTCAAAATCCAAAATGTCTGCCACACATTTAAAAAGTAGCGATAGCTATAGAAGAAAACTTTTCATTAACATTTCTGTCAGCTTGTATTTCATTATTGTACTCCACAAGTTTAGTGGAGTAATTTGACCTACAATAGCTAATGGCATTTTATTTACAGAATTGATAGGATTTCTTGTGAGTACCACTGAAGTTAGGCCAAGTGCCATCAGTGGTACCACAGTTTGAAAACATTGGCCTTGGTGTATTTGTAAAAGATGCCATTTTAAACTTTGTTTGCACTTGTGGATATTTTATGTGCCCCCAGCACTGAGTTCGGTTGCAGTTCAGTAAAATCAAAATCTTTGTGACCAATCAGAAAACTTATTTGGCAAATCAAGATCACCATCTTTTCCTTGGTCATCTTTATTTTAAACTTCCTTTCTTACTTCACCTCCTTCTGATTCAACACAAAATAATGCAAACACTCACACATCATAATAACTTATGCATCAGCAGTTCATTAATATTTCATTCACACACAAGGTTTGATTTTTCTGTTTCAACCCCCCTTCTCTTTACCGACATGAACAAGCAGCTCTGTTGCAGGGAGAGCGTGAGCAGTTGTCTGACTTTGTTTTCTCTGTTCACAGCCATTTAATTAGGGTAAGTCTGGGTCATTTTTCTGTGCCAAACAGCCCTGCCTCCCTTCTCCAACAGGTCCTAAAAAGGACTGCTATAAATACACCACATCATAATGTCTTATCAATAACTTAAACAGGAAGAATATATATCTTCACCACTGACATCAGGAAAGATGTAGTCCTACTTATTCTGAATATTAAACATTCCTCAAATACTGTTAAATACTCTATCTCTATGTACCTTTGCTTTGTGATTGGCTATTTAAATTAGCAGCATTTTCTCTGTTCAGATCTCCTTTATCAGAAGATTACAGTGACAAGTCTTTAGGATTATGGAGGTAAATTATTATTTACATGTACAGTTGCGCAGCTGTCAGGCCCTTTAATATTTGCTTCATGCTTCAATTATATCTTTATCTGTGTGCCAGTGAAAGGCAGGATATGCGAGAAGTGTCTGAATATGGCAAGATAATTTCAGTTTACTGGGTGGCTTGTGTAACATGAAGCGATTCTGTTCTGTCAAAATATATTATGTGTAAGTTTTGGACTGAAATATACAAAGACAGAGCATACAAGACTGTTTAAACAAGATCTCCACATAATAAAAGCGTGTTTTCTTCAATTCAGATGGTATATTTGTTTTTCATTATATTTACTCTACATTGGCTAATTTTGGTATTAAAAGTTTAATTTTGCAAAAGCACATCTTCGGTTTACTCAGGAGATTTATATAGTGGTGAATATTCACACGGTTGTCAAGTTACTTTGTATCAGACCTAAAACCTGTTTACTTTTGAGATGAAACAGTTTGACAAAGACATGTCAGAGACAAACTCAATTCGACATTTGATGAAAAATTGTTTTTCAGCACTTTTGCATTTGCTCTATGTTTCAATCCCCAAAGGTTGATGGGTTCTTCACACTTTTATTGTCTTTAAAAGACAATAAAACCTACTTCTACCTACTTCTAGCCTACTTCTTGTACTTTATATGAACTTTGTCCTTTATTTTCAGTGTTTTAAATATATTTTTCTCTATTTAAATCAGCTAAACTCCTGTATTACTTTCAAATTGTTTATTCCCTTTTGTTTTAGTTTTTAATAGGATCGGAACTTGAACGCATTCATTTTGACTAATTAAAAAAAAAAAAAAAAAAAAAAAAAAAAAATAGTACTCCAAATATGAGCACATTTAACAGATTTTTGGCTCACAGGTAGCACTGATACACACATTCAAAGCCAGCATTTCGAGGTAATGCCCCTAAAGCTTGTTTGCCAACTGCACAGAAGATTCAAAGCATGTACTATTAGGTACATTTCAAGATTATGGGATCACCTCATTGCAAAACATGTTGCTGTGAGCACAGACACCAGGGCTACCTTTAGCTACAATAACCTTGGAAAAGGTTCAGAGCAACAATAAATAAGTCTACGTTCAGTCTAAATATGTAAGTTCCCAAATATGTCAATATATTGATGCATTTGTCAACCAAAACTTATTGTCACCATATAAGATATTGCAATTTCATAAAAATGTGAATAAAATATTTACAAAACCTTTAATAAATTAGATTTTTTTTATCACATCCTACCACTACTTCTTTAAGGTTTTTACAATATCTTAGCTGTTTGTAGGACTATAAAACATTTGAATCAAATTTTGTTCAGTGCTCTTCTTGTTATCTGGTAGAGTTACTCTCCTATTAGGTGATGACAGCACTGACCACTGGCAACACTGTTGCCTTGACATTTCTAAAACTTCTCTATTTTCTCTTTGAGCCTGATGTATTTGTTAAGCCTCCTGTGTTCCTTCTTCTGGGTGTTGCTATTGCTTTGGATGGCTAGGTCAATCTCTAAAACCTTTCCATAGTTTGTCATTGACCTGTTGGTTTCTCATCAGCAGTTTGGTTCTGTAGGCCCTTAGGATTCTAGCCCTCCACAACCTTTTGATGGTATGCCCTTCTTTGAATTCCAGCCACTGGCTTATAGTGTTCTGTGTAGACCAGCACAGTATATCAAACTGCAATTATCGTCACAATTTTGTTATGTCAGATATTGCAATGGCCAAGCACATCTTGGTTGCAATAGTTGGTAGGCTATGATATTTCAGATGCCATGCATTCAAACTCTGGCTGCAAAAAACATTTCTGGTTAGTTGGACAGATTCTCATTGTCTTTGATGCCTACACATAATCTAGATCACATTGGTGAGACATTAAAGATCCAGGAAAGTGATAGGGGCGTTGTGATTATGGCAAAGAAGGAGAGGATTTACTAAAATGAGAGTTAATCACAATAGATGTTGTTGTTATAATCTTCAACAATAATATCATAGCTTCATGCTTTTATAATATTGTGGAGCTGTAGTCCTGTGTATGCTTTTGCCAGTCTGCATCGTACAACCTGCTAACATGTATTAAAATGTCTCGGGGGTACATCTTGAGTCTTGTCTGATGTGATAGAGCCAGGTTTCTTTTACTCTTGTCTTACAATGATTAGTGCCTATGTCTTGTCCTCCAATCCAGGTTCCTTTTTCCATTGAGTCTGATTTCTCCATATAGGTCATTTCAGCAGCCGTTCAGTGACAAATCAGGACTAATCCCTCCATGATGGTTCCTCCTGTCTCACCACTTCTACACTGGTTTTCTGCTACCTGAGACATGAAGCTCATCAATCCTCTTGTTTGCCCACTGTCTTTGGCTGCTGGACTTCGGGTAGAACCAACTGTGCATTTTGAGGAGCTTTCTTGTCTTGATATTAGTGATTTCTACCTTCTTTCTTTGCTTGTAGAACTGACAGGACATGAATGATGGTGGCTAGTTCCTACTATTCCCCTTTGGGATCTACCTTACTCTTTGGTTGTTTCACAGTTCTTGTGGCTTCATTTTGGTTATCAATTCCCTTTGAGTCCCGAGAGATTTATAGCTGTCCCCTGCATCTTCAGTTTCCCTTCCGGAAATTTAGAAGTTTCACTTGTGATCACCCTGCCTTTCTCTTGTACCATTTAGCTATCCTCTGAGTTACATTATGGTTCCACTGCTCTACATTCAAGTGATATGAATCAGTGAACTGATGTCTCACTCATGCCCCAGTATGTTAACTGGCAAGCTTGTTAAATATGAATAACAAATTGTCTTTCAGATAATATGGTGAAATGAATACCCGAGGTCAGAGTACTTTATCTCATTACACCAAAAAATCTATTACATAAAAATTTGGGGCTTGTTTCTCAACAGTAGCAGCTGAAGTGTCACTTTCCTTTTTTAATTTTAGTTTGCATTTTAAAGATAAAACCATGTGCTCTTGATGGTTTGTAGAAAGTAATACATGTACAACTAGAACTGTGTCTTGCATCTTAGTATGTTTAGATTTTTAAATTGATTGGCAAAAACATAATCCAATTAATGTGTGGAAAACAAAAATGTCCTTCACCCTCTGATGGGCTTTTTACACCTTAAGCTATCTTAAATTGGCACTCAGTGTTTGTTGTAATGCATGTTATACCAGCTTAATGGACCACAGGGAACCACATTTTTCTGTCTCATAAAGTCTACAGAAATTAAAAACAGTCTTCCCACTGGCAGTGATTAAATGTGGTTTTGATTGATTTCATGCAGCTGCAGCTATGAAAAGTTTCTGGACAATCTAAATGTAATTCAGAATATAACCAAAAATATCCTGGATTTTGCATGAGATGACTATAAAATGGTTAATAAAAGTCATATCGAATAAAAACTGTTTGTTTTAACTATGTTAAAAATTTGATAAGTTGTATTTATTTTACAAGAATTGTCTTGGTCAAAATCAGGTATAAATGCTGGGTAAATCTGCATTGAACCTGCTTGATCACAACAGTCTCTAAATAACTACTTATGTGTGTGGACATTTACAAGGTAAGTTGCCTCATATAAAAAGAAACTGTATAAAATTTAGCTGGAAAACTGTGTGAATGATTTACAGGGGAGGGGAAGTAATATACAAAATTGGCTTTTTTTTTTAGCTTTATATCATGTTATAATGTCATTCCCTCATCAATAGTATTTCCAGTGTTGCTTTGACTCATTCATACATGTTTGAAAAATCTTTTAATCTCCTATACCAACCATTTGGAGTGCCTAAGCGCTTGGTCATACAATGTACCACCTATTTACCCAAAGCTCTGTCTTGAAACTTCAGCCCCCAGCTGAGCTCCTGCCCCACAGACCACCCCTCCCCCATACAGCTTCACCAGACTAGTGACAGCAGCAATTAGCAAACACCTAGTGAAACTGCACGTCTGCTAAGCTTATCATACAAACTACTTCTCAGTCCAGTGCTTGTTTGTAAACAACCAATCAGAACCAGGAGGAATGCCAGTGTACGCTTGTGTAGGTGCTGTTCATACCCTCCCCCTTACTCTCTGTTGTGCTGCAGCTCCTCCTCCACAGCTGAGCCTGACATGAATATGCAGGCTAGTAAGCATGGCCACTAATGACGGCAGATAAACAGTCGTCCTGTAATGTTAAGTTGTTTCTCTGCCATTAACACAGCTTCAGCAAACCGGCAATCTTGAGGTTGTACACGCTGTGCGGGGGAGGTTGTGAGCAGCGCGTACACGAGTGTGATTGATACTCCTAAGATCTTCCTCCTACCTCTGATTGGTTGGTTCTGACTGAGAGCTGTGTATTTTTGCAGATGGCAGTAAGACCACTGAAAAGGGATAGAGGAGCTCGATTTTTGTTGACCTGTTTCATATTATACTGTCAGGACACAATGACAGTTTTAACAAACATGGAAATTTTATTTTATTTTATTTTATTTTTTAAAGTTACCTACTGCAAATTTAAAACCAGGTGAAGAGACAAAGACCAGGCTTAATGTATTTGGGTCTTTCTGTAAAAACTCCAAACCTGGCTTGTGTTGTTTTTGGATGTTTGGCACCAGATTATACTTTGTTAAACTTCATAGCTTTTAACTAGTTTTAGGATGGATGACATTTTATGTTCGCTCTTTTTATTCTCCTTTTAGGTCTTATGGTGTTTTTTATGGTTGTGTTACTGTGAAGCACCTTGTGGTTTTATCCTGTGAAAGGTGTTATATAAATAAAGTTTATCTGGTTTATCTCCCACCTTAAGACAGTATTTATGTCATTTGTTAAATTGGATAAATCTGAATCAAGTTTAAGGGCTATTGTTAAACAAATTTGACAAAAAAAAAATCTGTTTTTTGCACATTAATTTTAAAAACTGGTGTTGCTTCAACTATTCCTCAAGAACAGGCCTTCTGGTCTAGAAGTTTTCACCATTTTGTTCAGTTTTTGCTTTATCCCTATCTCAGTAGAAAGTGCTACCATTAAGCTGACAGGGCAGCAAGACTACCTCTTGCTGAAAGTGGAGACAGTGTACCTACATCACCTGTCCCCTGCTCAGTGTGAGAGTTAGAAGTTTGAATCATGTAATCTGGCTTTTGCTCTTTCATTATGTCTGTTAAAAGAAATAATTTGCTATAGTTGGAGGGATGGTTTTAGAACTGCTAATATAGATTTGGATGTGGCCTCAGTTTAAAAAAAGAGAAAACACAGGAAGATGCGGAGTCAGAACCAGTAATACGAAAGTCGTTAGAGGTTTCTTTTTTTTTTCTTTTTTTTTTTTTTTTACTTTACATTTTAGCTAATCTGTAAAATATTTAATTCTTATGGCTCCAGAGAGAGATTTTATGCCAATGTCAGCAACCACAAAGATGGAACTAATCAAATAACAATCCAAGTTAAAGAGGCACACAGCATACTGGAAAACTGCCTGTGAAATTGTTTTGAATGTCTTGTTGCACACAAGCAATTTTTTTGCTTTGTCAGTTGAGAATGATGTGAAGGACGATCCTAACTTTAATGAATGAGGATCCAGGATGGAAGGGGACTGAATGTAATTAGTCTTGAAACTGTCTATATAATTATTTTGTATTATATTGACTGATACTCCTATAAGATTGGATATGAATTGGCTCTGTTTATCCTGTGAAATGCCTTGATATTATGTTTGTTGTGAATTGGCCCAATATTAAAAAACATAAATTAAATGAAAGCAGATATACTCTAACACAGAGAGGACATAAAGCTGCAGTATGTAACTTTTATGAAAAATGTTTTTTACATATTTGTTGAAATTATCATTACTCGTGACTGTATAATATTAGACAGATTATCTGTGAAAAAATCAAGTTCCTCTGCGTTCTCCCAGTGCTCCCAGTACTAACTGCAGAAATACACCACTCAGTCAGTAACAACCAATCATAGACAAGAGGAGGGTCGTAGCGTTGTCAGTCTTCCTCCACTCACATGCTTCCCTTCCTCTTTGCCACGCTACCACAAAATAGTCTGCCACTAATGCTAAGGCTAGTTAGCACAGTCGATGATGGCAGATAAACAGTTTTCCTGGAACAATAAGTTGTTTTTCACCATTAGCACATTTAGCAGTCGAACACAAGGGTGATTGACAGTGCTAAGACCTTCCTCCTGGCTCTGATTGGTTGTTTTAGGTCGGGTGCAGTACAAAGTTACATACTGCAACTTTAAAGCTGCAGTATGTAACTTTTATTAAAAAATATGTTTTTTTTACATATTTGTTAAAACTGTCACTACGTTGTGACAGTAAGGTATGAGACACATCATCTGAAAAAAAAAAAAATCAAGCTCCTCCACCTCCACCAGATGGTGCTTTCTGCCATCTACAGAAAGCCACTGCTCCCAGTCAGAAATACAATAGAATAGAATAGAATAGAAACGGCCTTAATTGCTACTGTTACAGGTGTAAGAGTAGCAATAAAGTTTTACACAAAAACTTCTTAAAGTGTAAAAAACTATTTTTAAAAATCAAGATTAATAATAATAATAATAATAATCACCATTATCATCATCGTCATAATAATCATAATAGTAATATATTGTACAAGACTCTAGCAGAAAACACTGTGCAGTTATTAGAAATATACATATCAGAGTCACGATCCTAGGGCTGTGCAGCTGAGTCATATCACTTTTTCCATATCAATCACACAACGAACCAATCAGAGCCAGAAGGAAGGTCTTAGCACGTCAGTCATGGTTGTGTATGAGCTGCTAAATGTGCTAATGGTGGAAAAACAACTCACTGTTACAGGAAAACTGTTTATCTGCCGGCATCGGTGGCCATGCTCACTAACCTGAGCGTTCATGACAGGCTCTCCTGTTGGGAAGAAGCTGTAGCGTAGCAGAGAGCAATGGGGAGAGTGTGAGCAGTGCACACCCAAGCGTGATTGACAGTGCTAAGACCATCCTCTTGGCTGTGATTGGTTGTTTCTGACCCAGCAGTGTATTTCTGCAGATAGCACTGGGAGAAGGCATAGGAGATCAATTTTTTTTTTTACATATGATCTATTTCATACTATATTGTCAAGTCAAGCCACGCCAAGTTTATTTGTATAGCACATTTCAGCAGCAAGGCATTTCAGAGTGATTTACATCATAAAAACATCAATAAAGTATGCATTAAAATCATCGAGCAAGTATACAGCAAATTCATCAAGCAAATATACATCAAAATCATCAAGCAAATATCAATGCATCAAAGTCATAAAGATCATCAAGCAAATATAGTTAGAAAATATTGATCAATGTTCCTTCCACCTACTACCAATCAAAGGCAGCTTTGAACATGTGAGTTTTTAGCCTCGATTTAAAGGAACTGAGTGTGTCGGCTGTTTTGCAGTTTTCTGGAAGTTTGTTTCAGATTTGTGGAGCATAAAAACTTAAAGCTGCTTCTCCATGTTTGGTTCTGGTTCTGGGGATGCAGAGTAGACTAGAACCAGAGGACCCGAGTGGTCTGGAAGGTTGTTACAATGACAACAGGTCTTTAATGTAGTTTGGTGCTAAGCTGTTCAGTGATTTATAAACTAACAGAAGAATTTTAAAATATATTCTTTGAGCTACAGGGAGCCAGTGTAAGGACTTTAGAATTTGGGTGATGTGCTCTGTCTTCCTCGTCTTAGTGAGAACACGAGCTGCAGCGTTCTGGATCAGCTGCAGCTGTCTGATTGACTTTTTGGGCAGACCTGTGAAGACACTGTTGCAGTAATCAATGCGAGTAAAGATAAACGCATGGATGAGTTTCTTTAGATCTTGCTGGGACATTAGTCCTTTAATCCTGGAAATGTTCTTCAGGTGATAGAAAGCCAATTTTGTCTTTATGTGTCTCTGAAGGTTTAGGTCTGAGTCCATCACAGCATGGTTATAGTTGTAACAAATATGTAAAAAACATTTTTTATAAAAAAATGTTCTTATTTAAGTTACATACAGCAGCTTTAAAGGGGGATATTATGCAAATTTGATTTTTTTGAGCTTTATGTCATGTTACAAGGACATTCCCTCATCAAAAACATACACTTTAGTTCATTACTGCATGTTTCAAAAATCCTTGAATCTCCCATGGGACCCTTTCGGGGGTCCCTAAACGTTTGCTCTTGCAATGCGCCGCCTATTTATTCAAAGCTTCTCCTTGAACCTGCAGTGCTCAGCCTAGCTCCCGCCTCAGAGAGCACTCCTTTCCCACACCTCCTCCACACAGCTCCAACAGACCAGCGGTAGCAGCAATTAGCAAACACACCTAAAGTTTAGGACTTATCTGGTCCATAAATACATTAGATGCCATTGGTTTTAAGCCTAAACCTTATTCAAATGAGCAATAGTGTCCACCACATTTGGGCAGGTTTAGCCAAAAATCTGTTCTCCTGTACTGATTCCCTGAGGTATAAAGATCAAGACATATATTTCTTATTCGTATGGCATGTACTATTGTCTTTCCTATTTTCAGCTTTTTTTTCAGTATGATATTTTGCTGCAGTGATATAGGAGGAATATATTTGAAAGCTAACTATACAGCTTTACTGGTATCCCAATAAACTGTTAGTGCTTTGTGTTATTGTCTACATGTTAAATCACTTGCATTATATTATTTAATACTGACCCACTCAATAATTTTGCTTATCAGTCATACCCAGGAAGAGAAAGAAACAGATGCCAAAGTTCAGAGATGATTGATCAGAGCATATCATGGCAGTCTGCCACATTTTCTGGGTTCTGAACAAATGTAGGTCAACATAAAGAAAATATTTTTCACTAATTTTCTGTTTCATTAGTAGTTGAAATAACCAATGTAGAAGCTATTTCTTTTTTCTCAAAGAACTGGAGTCAAATTTTGGAGTTTAGATACAATGGACCCCGCCTATTCAAGGTTCAGTATTCACGGATTCACCTATACGTGAATTTTTCAGTTTCAGTTTTTGAGTTTCAGTCAACTCCAAATTGTTTTTGTAGAGCATATCTAAAATATTAGAAAGGAAATACAGCTTGGGAAGCTGAAATACCTAGGTGCAATGCTGGTTGACATCTAATCCAGGAGTGCCATTCATTTTCCTTGGTGCTGACTGGCTATACCCCCAAGAGCAGTGATAAGGAGTACTGCAGATGTTCGCTTCTGCAGTAGTGCTAAGATGGTTTCCACTATGCGTATTATTGAGATACTATATTTGGTGTTTGAACTCTTAAAATAGGCAGTTATAAGCATTTTTAAAGGGGGTCTCAAGTATTCACAGATTGTCTCTATTCATGGGCAGCTTTAGTCCCTAACCCTCTTGAATACTGAATACTGTGTCGTGTATTTCCTTCATCTGGCATCACAAAATCAATCCTAAAGTCTTCCCATATAGGTCAGACTTTAAACGAAAGTTCTTTTTTTTTTTTTTTTTCTTTTGTCACATCTGGCTGAAAAATTCTCAGCTGATATATGTTAATTTTGAATGGAAAAAGTATAGTTTAAGAATGTTTGAAAAGTGACTATTGCGCTGTGTTAATGGCTCGTAAGAAACAACTTCCACAAATGAGCTATGAGACTTTTATTTTAGCAAACTGCTTTATCTGTCAGTTCATAGATCCATTTCAACTGAAATTTTCTGACCTCTCCATTTGACTTTCATATCATATTATTTCCAGAAGTTGTTGTTTGTCAGTTTCTGCAGTGTTAGAGAGGGTTCAGCTCAATTCCCACGTCACTTCTTACAAGCCCTTTGGACAGATAGTGAAGCAAAGCATGAAGAGGTAAAAACCTGGCAGCATAGTACTTCTGTAAAGCTGAAGTCATTGAGTAAATGGGATTTTCCCAGCATTGTCATTACAGAGGGGGTGCCTTGCTATCGATCTGTGTCACTCACCTCCAATGAATGCTGATCAAAAACCTATTTAAAATCTGCCTTTTCTGATTAGCTGTCAGATCATGACGATGGAAGAGGAGGGGAATTTAATGGAGCGGAGACAAATAAAGGTAGGAGGAAAGAAAGAGAAGCTGGAAAAATGGAGACAATAGCAGTGAGAGAGGAGAATTAAATTTACCTCCCATACTTTAATCCTATAACTTCTAAACCAATTGATTGCAGTGCCATGTTGCAGATTATACACATTATTCCTCTTAGGCATGGTAGTATAAATTTGATTACATTTAAAACTTAAGATTTGGTCAAAGGAAACAAATTTGCTTTGATAATTTTTCAACCTTTAAATTATTATCGCTACTTTTTAATGTCTGCATGGAGCAGCTTATATTGTGTGTAGCGATATCATACTTACATCAGAAATCAAACAAGTTATTAGTGAAGAGAAACTTATAGAAAATATTGGCATCCACTTAAAGGACAAATTAAATTTTTAAAAGGTTTCATTTTCAGTTGTGTTCGTGCATGATATTTATATAATTTTGCATGTGCAAAGTCAAGAAATGTGGCATTCAGCCAAAAAAAAAAAATACATGATGTTATGTATAGAACACAGAACTCATAATACATGACACAATGGTCACTTTAAAACAGAAAAGTCTACAACTTGTGATTTGTTTAGTGAGGAGGACAAAATTAGTCAGAGACCAGTAGTTGGATAACTGATAGATTGTCACTCTACCCAGGATTTGAAAAAGGCACCATGATGAGCCTCGTGTGCTTGTATTTCACCAAAGTGATGAAGGACCTCTTGTGACAAAAAAAGTTGTTAATCAAAAAATGTTCTGAATTCTGACAGCATTTATGTAGACGCTTTACTGTCTGTTCCGCTGCTGACCAACCCACGCACCAATTTGCTATACAACTCATATTGTACAGAGGCAGCTTAACCTCTCCTTTTTCTACACATCATTAGTGCATGCTTTATTCATTAAAGTTTAATTGCATAACATAATGTAGCTGTGAAAACATTATTCTCAGGTTTCTGTCACACCAATTGAATTCCAAATATTCCATTTACAGTTAGTTTTCTTGTTTTTTCTTAAAAGTCAGTTTCGGTTAAATGTAATGTTATACATCTGTTGGTTGGAAGCAAAGTTGAAACAGAATATACAGTCTGTCATTCATTTGGCTTACACACTGAGAAAAAAAAAAGTCACTTCTGCAGCATTTATTGTGAGTGCAGTTCAAGAGGAACATTTGAAGAAAGGATTTACTGATTTAACTGAATAAAACAAATCCATAGAAGTCAGCAGACATTTTGTAAAGGAAGGGAACACAAAAAATGCTAAAATATCAGATTTTTTTAACCTGATCTGTGGGGAAAGTAAGTGTTCACTCCATTCTTTTTTTATGTCTCTCCAAATAGGGGCCATGCATTCATTTGACAGAATCGCTTAAAACAAATTTTATCAAGAAATTAATCTACTTTCTGTTTGAAAGAATTGATAGTCATGATCCCTTGCTGAATGTGCTATTTCATCAGTCAGATATGGTAAGGTTGCTTCTATTTTAGAGAGGCATTTCTGCAAACACTCTTTTTGTGTCAGAAAAGTGTGTTTTACAATTGCATATTTCCACTGAAAGCAATCAAAAGATGGAATGTTTGTTTGTTACTATCAAGATTTTAAGATTTTCTGGGTCAAAAATATGATGAAATTGGTCCATTAAGTACTAAAAAGTTATATCTCTGTATATCAGTTTAAACATGAATGAGGGCATGAATGATGGTGCTGTGAAACTGTGGTTAAGAAAGATTATACAGGGACCCTGGGTTCTTTATATATATATATATATATATATATATATATATATATATATATATATATATATATATATATATATATATATATATATATATATATATATATATACACACAGTGACACAGTATCCACAGACAGTAAAGCACAGGTGTCAGTATATCAGCAGCTTTAAAGCTCTTTGAAATGCCTTAAATGAACTCTGTTGAACTTTGTACATCTACTATTTTCATCTACAGGACTGGCTGAGTAAGTTTGGCTACCTCCCGCCCCCTGACCCAGTGACCGGACAGCTTCAGACAAAGGAGGCCTTGACCAAGGCTATTAAAGCCATGCAGAAGTTTGGAGGGCTGAAAGAGACCGGAGTTTTAGGTATATTATGCAAAATCTACTTAGGCTTCAAATATTTTCATGGAGTTGGTTCACCACCTGGCAGCCAAAATCCAAACATTTTCCTTTTTTTCTCCTCTTCACAGACCAAGCCACATTAGGGTTGATGAAAACACCAAGATGCTCACTCCCAGATGTGTCTCAGACCGAGATGACAACAATGCGCAGAAAACGGAGTCTCACTCCTCAAAATAAATGGAATAAGAGGCATCTTTCCTGGAGGTAGGGGACAGCTGACCATGTTCATACAGCTATGTCTCTGTGTTGCATCATTCTTTTACTCGATTTTTTACCGGCCTTCACTGGTTTGTTAAAGATCAGAAGATACATCCCATTTGAGTTATGTCAGTTTTATACATGTTCTTATCAGATCACCAATATTCGAATTACAGAGATTGTGGATTGAGTTTCAGATTTAGACCCAGGTTGCTATGTTGCCCTGTGATGGACTAGTGACCTGTCCAGGGTGTACCCCTCCTCTTGCCCAATGACTGCTGGAGATAGGCGGCCTCCCTCCCCCCTCGACCCTGCAAGATTGGATATAGAATATGAATTAGACATGTTTGTCTTTTAAAGTGAGTTGGGATGGCATTTGTTGTAAAGGCACTATATATAAATAAACTGAAGACTTAAACTTAGTTTAATTGAAGCTTGCCAGCACCAACATGTTTCCTTTATCCATGCGTCCTTGGACCAAAATCTAACGATGGGTATATAACTCTGATTTTCTGACCAGAACGAGTTTAATTAAGGGAAGTGAGGATATCACCTCAGTAGGATACCTGTTTAAATTTCAGCATGAAGTTCTATCTCTTTGAATCAGCAAGGTACAGAAAGTTCATGAAAAGACTTACAATAGTGTCATTTGATAAACTCACAGACTATTAAGTGGCGAACTCATGCCAATGTTTTAATTAAAGGAATTCTTCTTTGAAGTCACTCCAGTTCGTCTTGAATTTATTTATTTCTTATAGGAAGTATAATGTAATTAAAACTAAAGGCAACCCTTCCTGCAGTGTCATTGAACTTTGTTCTAAAGTAAATTAGGCTTAGCTAAATTCACTTAAAGGAAAGCCTGCCTTAAGTGGCTGATATATGTGTCCATAGCTATTATCTAAAAGATAAAAGGCCCTGGAGTAATTAGAATATTCAGACCAGCAGCAGAGAATAACTGTACTATGGTGCTTTGAGATTTTAAATTTGTATGAATATTCATAATTACCCATGGGGGGACATACCTCTAGATTCATCTAATTCATCCTGCTCAGACCAGGGGACTGAGCAATATGCTTGTTTCACCTCAGACAGATTTCCAGTCAAATACAGAGTTACCACATAGAGACAGGCATGAAAACTCTCATTATGTTCAATTTAGTATCATCAGTTACTCTATTATCCCTATCGTTAAACTGTGGGAGGAAAAAATAGCTCTCACGCAACCTGCAGTTGCGTTTCTTTTTCTTTTCAATCACTTTCCTAAAGTATTATTTGAACATTATTTGTAAATAAAGTCAAGCAAACATGACAGCTACGATTTAAACCTAGTGAGCTCAGCTATGAGGCCATACTCAAGCTGCTGCTTTGGGCAGGATTTGGATGTGTTGATAAGTAAACAAAAACACATCAAACTGCTTCAAGGATGAGAGTTATGCAGTGACCTTTCAGGCAGTCTCATGAGCCATTTTTTCTGCTTCTTTATAGTGTCTGTTTTCTCACCTGCACATTGCTGTTTGGCAGCTGATCAATAACAAATAACCCTCATGACACTAGACTTATGGGGGGACATTCATCAAGAAGACTGCCCTTTGATATTATTAAAATCCCCATCTGTAATTGTCTGAGAAATAGCACATTGATTAAAAAGGAAGGGAGGAGTTAGCAAAACATTAGCTGGGTTTGTTTTTTTTTTTTTTTCAGGTTTGAACATATTCTTGTTGCAGATTCAAATTAAAATGCAGGTCTAACCCTTTGGTTATCAATAATTCTCAACTAGGGAAATGCATTGTGAGGTTACCTGAGTAAAGGTTTACTAAGGTTTCATAATGTTTTGCAACACCTCCCTCCCCCGCTTGTTGTTTCATGCTGATACTCAGGTGGTTGAAATCGGGGACCTACACTTTTTTATGCTTACAAGACAGATAGTTTGTGCTGTTTGAAAATGCTTCTGATCACAAACAACAGACAGTGATGGGGTGGCAACAGCCACACATAATTTAAATAATCATATCTTAAAATAATTAACTATTGAGTTTGGAAATAAAATGTATCATTTAAACTAGAGGAATAATGAATTGCATTGAACGTTCTTGTAGAATCTTACCTTCCCTGCTGCAATATACTTCTTCAGTAATCTCTGTATAGCAAAATAATAAAAAAAAAAATTAGAAAATATATTTAAATATAAATAACTTACAAAATGACAGAATAACTAAATTGTAGAAAATAGAAATGAGAACATAAATGATTGTCCATACTCAACATAAATAAGACCAAGACCAAGTATTTTGACCAAATTAATTTGCATACATTTTAGTGTGGCTAATCAAAGATCCTCTACATATATTTAATAAGTTCCAGTCACTCTCTGGATTAGCAAAAAAGGTTGATAGTTTGTGCAGAAAGTATTTTTCTTGAAAACTAAAACCAAATATAGCTGCTATTTATTCTATTATTATATTTGTTTAAATCTATGTAAAAATTTCATAGAAATTTCTGATGCTTGCTATAATGAATATGTGAAATTATTTTAGCAGCGGTGGGAATCTTTATATTAAAGGAATTAGATCATGTGATGCATTTTTATTTTAATTAATTTTTGAATATTGTAAAACCATGAAACCTTAGTATTTTTACTCAGTGTTATCAAGTCATCAGAATATCATATTGGCCAATGGCAAGTGTTAACCACAAATGGTTTTTTTTGTTTCCCTGCCTCTGTTCATTGAAGTCAGAATAATTTTAGCTTCTATTTTCTACATGGCTATTAATGGACAATCCTCCTAATCTTAAATGAGTGTATAAGATGTACAAGTATAATTTTCTATTTTAGTGGCTAACACTGAGTATAAAGAGAAGAGGAAAGCACTGCCATTAAAACAGGGTATAGTTTATGCTTGGAAAAAAAGCTGTTTTACTCTCTCTAAGTAGTACCCAGATCAAAGTGCATGAAATTATGTCAGCTTATGAAAAACATAGCAGGATATTTCACCTTTAAGCAGCAGAGGTGGCAAGTATCTCTGCAAGTGAATACATATGTATCATACACATGTGAATTGATAAATAGGGAAATCCAAAATACACCTTCACAAGTAAAGTATATATTCCCCTGTGCAGATGTGTGCAAGCAGTGCTTTCCTCCTGGTGGACTTTAACTTTCATTTCCTCCTTTGTACTGCTGCCAATCATACAGCTCTCCTGTCAGTTTTCTACTCACTAAAACAAGACAGCCATGTCTTCAGTCCGATGAAACGCCTTCATACTCATAGCAGTCGGATTTTTAAAAGTGATCAGAGGAACAGTTGTGGGTTATGTGCCGGGCTCAAATCCAGAGAGATTTTCACGTGTGGCAGATTTGAAGAAAATCCTTTATATTCTGCTCAGATTGGCCTTGCAGTTTTCTATGTCTCCTTTTGGTTTTAAGTGGATGTTGTTCCTCTTGCATACCCATCACCTCACAGCTTGATTTTATGATGCAATATTTAACAACACCTCTGCTTTATTACAATAAATGGGAAAGTAACAGCCAGGAGTAGTGATAAAGTTGAGCTACCATTAATGACAGAGATGTAACCTGACAACTATAATAAATGTTCTTGTGTTGATGTAACACTTAAAATCACAAAAATTTGGATTAACTGTTTTTTATTCACCTTAAATTTAAAAATTTTCGATTTCCATTTCTAATGTAGATCAGAAAATAATTTTCTATAGACAAACTGAAGTGAGTAAGAGAGCAATAAGTTAAAATGAAAAAACAAAAATAATGTATAATATTACTCTATTTTTTGGGTCATGATTTTAGAGGAACAATTTGGAACCACATTAAAATATAGCGAATTATTTCCTGGATGCATCTGTTCAACAGGTTGGATCACATTTGTCTCAGTACATATTTTATAATCATCAAAAAAAAGCTAAATGTAATCAACACATACAGCACCAAATTGCTGTTGTAGTAACGCCAGAT
This sequence comes from Anableps anableps, assembly GCA_014839685.1. NCBI lineage: Eukaryota > Metazoa > Chordata > Actinopteri > Cyprinodontiformes > Anablepidae > Anableps > Anableps anableps. The sequence continues at coordinate 10,162,504 of CM026081.1, forward strand.
GAGACAAAGACAACTTTGACAACGCAAGACCAAGTCCAACCCCAAGTCCCAGTCTAAGCCAAAGAGAGACCATTTTCAAGATCATTGTTGTAATCATAATAATGTAGTTGTTTCTGCAAACGTTTAATGGAAATCTAAAAGTGTCAGCTAATTAACAAGCTAACATATAACAGCACTTCAGACTAACTAACTGCACTAGCTGCACTGCCACAATATTTAGGTGAGAACATACTAGCATGTAAGCAGACCCCCAACAGCATCCCACCAGTCCAATAAATCTGACAAGCTCGTAACAAGTAAAAACTCTGAAGAGCACATTCATCCAGCTAAACATTAACTCCCTTGCCAGGAGCTGAAAGCAGAGTAAATCCAGATGGAGGACTCAACTCCCTTGTAGTTCTTTATTTCTGCAAACATACTGAATGTTTTTGTGCAAAGTGCAGAAGGTCAGACATATATTTGACCCAGTGATAATGTTTCTCCCTGTTGTTTTCTCATCCCTCTCACCATTTCGTCCTTGGTATTTAGGGGCACAAATGGCAGCATTGAAATTTTCAAACTATTGGTCTTGAGATTAAAAAAACAAGTCTAGGGCATTTGAAATTGAGACAAGACCAAAGCAGCAATAATATTGTATTAAGGTCTCGAGTACAACAAAACTAATACCAACACTACTAAATCTCTGTTTCTGAGTTCAAAATCATGGGACTTTTTGAATAAATAGAATTCATATTATCAATAATTGATGTGATTATTCTTCTGCTCTCTGGTCATCAGTAGTCTGACCTATCCCAACAGACAAGTTGAAGCATTTCACCATACAAGGAGAGCTTCTTTGAATTGATATTTTTTAAGAGAATTTTCATGTAACATTTGGAATACAGTCAGGACCAGAATTATAATTTCTTGCTGGTTTCTGGAAAAGAAATGTTAAGACCACCACTACAACAATAAGAAGCTCCACTACAATCAAGCTGTGTTGGTGCTTACTGATTCTAAATAGGATAAAATAATGCATAATGTAATCATGAAAATTTAAGTCCTAAAAAAGAGAAATTACATAATCCTCAGGATTTTGGTTTTGTGTTTATTTTATGGCTTTGTTTTGTACTTTTTAAGTAGTTTTTAAGATAGGTTGGGTGACCTATGATGATAATTGCAGCATCCGAGGTTTATGTACAAAAACAGAGATACATATGGTTAGGTACATATGTCAGTTTTGTGGTCATTGTTTGGCAAAGGTTTGAGGACAAAAACAAGAAGACACAAATGTCAAAACAAAAACTTTCTGTTATTTAAAAAAAAAAACAGGGATATCATCGGAAGTTGGAAGAAGCCAGAAGCTCTTTTAAGCCTGTTGATGCTTTTGATAATTCAAATGCATTCAGGAAAACAAATCAAAACCTAGTTTTTAGTTACTGGTTAAATTGTTCTTGTCATCCACATACTGGTCATTTTACCCCTTTGCCATGTTTTACCATTGCAGTTTTGTTTGATTTGTTTCTTACGTTTTGTGGTAGGAAATGACAAACTTTCATAGTCAGTTAGTAACTGCCAGGAGGGACGTTTTGTGTCCACTTTGACAACTGATGACTTAAATTAAGTTCCTATATTAAACCAAATAACACCAAAATAATATCTACTGGCAGGAAGTCATTTATTTTGTTTTAATCAGAAGGCATAATCCCTCATATTAAGTCAAGTGAAGTTTTTAGAAAATAATAAACAATAAAATTAAAATATAAAAATAAACTAATACAGTAGTAGATTAATTGTCTGCAGATGCTAATTCAGGGTATAGGGAGACCTGCTCAGTAAGTTACTTGAGCCTATTGGCTGAGTTTAGTTTTTTACAAAACTTATTTATTACCAATTAGCTTACTAAACTGAATTTGACTGCATAGTATAATATAATATACTATGTATAATACCTTGGATTGAATTGCAATCAGTCTAAATAATTGTATTGATTTGTTTATATATTTCAGTATTTAAATTGGACCTGTTTGTCTTGTAAAGGGCCTTGAGATGACATTTGTGTTGCAAATAAACTGATTTGAACTGTGATCCATTGGTACGAAATGGTTTGATTATGAGTAGTAAATGTAACTCAGGAAGTAAAAAATGCCAATGTGTTGGTACGAAATGACAGTACAAACTCACCAATGGCCTATCCAGTTATAGAAGTACTGTAGAATGCACTTAGAGATCTGCAGAGAAAGAGATGGTAATTATTTTCAGCATAATGTAAAATGTTGCACATAATGGGATTACCTAATCAAACAGAAGTTTGAAGCATTATCTGCATATATTTAATTAAAATAGCCCATTTACTTACAGTAAGAAGCAAAGGCTCACCCACTCCTTCCTGATTTAGCTCGCCACAGTACAATTGACAAGAGGCTGATTGGCACTTCATACTCTTCTCTGCTTGTTCACACATGTCATTCACATCATTATGTTCTGAAAATGTGCAAAGTTTGTGCTCAGTGGTTGTTATTTCACAGAAGGGAAGAAAGGATAAGTGGCTCAGCTGAGTAGCTATTCATTTGGTGGATGTAAATTCAAACAATGTATTTTTCTCAATAGAAATAAGTAAATGATTTTATTTTTTTCTGATGGTGTCTGAGAGCTTTTGTGATGAGGCTGAGCCCTTAATCCCAATTTAACTCCATTCTGCCTTTTCCATTTTTTCCACTTCTCCACAGTCTGTTTGGTCGAGTGTGTCACTGACATTAAAAGCTGAGTGGTGTAATGGCTCACTGTTAGCCCATTACCTCATATTGTTGGGCCATTATCACAGCAGACAGCCTGGCAGTCATTAGCAGCTTGACTGATAACTCACACAGATAGGTGTAGCCAGCTGAGCGAAGAGGCACAATGAAGGGGTGGAGGATGAGGAAAAACGAAGGTGGAGGTGGAGTGGCAAAACATGAGGAGGAAGCTGTCTAATTTATTTCCCAAATGTAATAAAATGGCAAAGTTTTACTTGTAAAATCTTGGACTGCACACTCATCAACACTCGCCCATCTCCACTGACTCGCCTTCCTTTTCATCAAATAAATCAATTAAGTCCTAAAATGAACAGTGTGGGAGGCTAAACGCACTTAATGACTGTGGGAATCCGCAGGTGGGGATCCAAATAGCTCTTTACAAAGTACAGAGCATAATTATTATATTCTCATTTCCTGAATTTTAAAATCAGTGTTTGTTCCCTTTTGCTTTAAACTTAAAGGTGGATGTTTAAAAACACTGTAGCAATATTTAAAGTCCTGTTAGGATGGTTTGTATTCATGTTATCCTGCTATAATTTACAGTTGGGAAGTCTCAGGGAGCATGTCTGTTAATTAACTGAGTACAGTCTTGCTACAGGAGTAGATAGCCCAACTAATTCATTGGTATGTTTTCTTTGTGTTACTTTATAAAGAGCAGCATGGTGAAAAAGGTATATTTGATACAAGTTCTTGAAAACTGCTCCTGAACTTAGCAGAAATTTAGGAAAATATTTAATTACAATATCACTGAAAATTGCCATATTTATTATGATTACCCCCATTTTCCTGCTGCTTGTTAATCTTAAAACTTTCAATTTTATCATCATAACCACTAAAAACATACATCAGGTAAGTGTGTTAGGGGCAATTACAGTCCATCAAATTCTCAAAATATATTATCAATATGCATAGTGTGATTGTCTCACACTATGCAAATATAGAATCTTACCTAATATTGCGCACAGGTAGTATTTTGTGATTCTGATGTTGCACACACTGACATTGCAATGATGATTGCACTTTGATATAATGGACAGCCTGAGTTTATTCTGTATTTTCACAAAATCTGTGTATCAAAAGCTAAATAACAATGTTTTAGACATTGTGATTTCATAACAGTATGTCATATCATCATATTTATTTATTTTATTTCAGTATTATTCCATGACGATTTCATACAGAACCATGTATGGTCCTGATTCAATTTAGTTTCATTTAATTCATTTTTTTTAATATAACCCCAATTCACAACACCTGTCATCTCAAGGCACTTTACAAAAAAAACAATTTAGTCCAATCATACATGCATTCCTAGTTCTTAAACAGTGCAGTAAGTTTAGTTCATTATTTAAATTAGTTTGAAAAGTTTTCTACTGAAGGAAATCCAGCAGATTGCATTGAGTCATTGACTTGCAATATTCACACCTCCTGATACACCCTTAATCCCTAAAGCAAGGACTTGTTTTTCATATATTTTACCTCAGATAAAAACATGGTTACCAGCCTGTACTGAATAAACTCAAAGACTGCGTTTAAGATATAACCTCATTAGAAAATGTTTACTGAAAGTGAATTTTTGCTGCATTGTCTCAGTTCTGAGGCACAGGCTTCAGAATACTGCCAGTCAGATTGACAGGTATGTACTGGCAAACCTGTTTAAATATTAAAAAGCTATTTTCAGTATTAATGAAAGGATGAGATTTCCTAACACTGTTATAAATATCATCAATACTAGATTTGCTTAATAAAATAATAGGGAAGAAAGCTTGATATTTTTGTGTTTTAGCGATAACACCAAAACTTTAAGCACTGCAAAACTTTGAACCACTTCTACACATTATAGTTCTTTTCATCTTTATCATTGATCGATCTATATCTTATTCAGACGTTTTTTCAGTTTTTAGCCAAAGCAAAGCCACTTATCTCTCTCCTAAATGCTCATTCATCATTTCACTGCCATCACTTTAGGGGACTAACCTGTGAAATTTCTTGATAGAACCTCAGGTATAATCATGCTGTTATCTCATTAGAGACCTGTCAAATAAATAAATAAATATATATATATATATATATATATATATATATATATATATATATATATATATATATATATATATATATATATATATATATATATATATATATAATTTTTATATTTTAAGCCACCATCACAGAACTGGTGAATGTGGAATGGAAGATAGACAGACAATGGGGAAATGGAGACAAAAAAGGCAAGCAGTATTTATTTTAGTTAGAGCACAGACTCCTGCATACCCTTTTAATATAATGTCTTTTATCTTCAGCCTGACTGACGTGGCATGTGAATGTGTTTGCAAAAGTAGCAGCAGCAGTTCTGAGTGAAACACAGCTTCTGAACTTGTTTCTCATCCTTTTGCCCTATACACATGTATAAATGCATATGAGCATGCATGACTGTTATCATTTGACCATTCAATTTGCAAGGTAATCAGATTATGTCTGCAAAGGGTAGGAAAGGATGGAATGAGATTATGGGGTCCCCCAGCCTCTGTACTTGTATGTACTTTTTATCATCACTTCTGAAGTCTGTGGAGTAGCGGAGCCACAGGAGGCAGGAACCTGCAGAGAAGATGAAGCCAGGGGACAGCAAAAGAGTCTTAGAAGGGTTTTTTTGTCTGCTTCTCTTGCTCTCTTTGTGTCATACAGTCCATCTGTTTTTTTTCCCCTGCCACGTTTTATCTGAATCAATAACTGAGAGTGGAGAGGTTCAGAAGAAGCAGGTTACATGTAAATTAATGTCATACAGGTGAAATGTGATATATATATATATATATATATATATATATGTTTGAGAATACATGCAAACATTTACCTCCACCGAAGCCTAGCTTCCTCTGACTCATTTGTCAAACGAAGGTAAAACTCACATCTTGGAATTAAGTAGGTCAGGTAAATGAAGTCAACCCTAATCAGGCTTCTGCACATCCTGCTAATTTCAAAAGGTGCTTTAATCCATTTTACCTTGACATTTATTTCAGGAAGTTAGAAGGGTTCATCTGAAACCTATACTCAAAATTCTTGAGCTCCCTCAGTAATTGGAGGTCTAAACAACTCAGAATATATTACTTCAGGTTGGTTCTGCTCTACTTTGAGAGAGAAGTTTGAATCTGAATCTATGCACTTCATCCATCTATCCATTGTCTACACCTGCCTAAGAGTCAGGTCACGGGAGACTTGTGCCCATCTCCAGGTACACACTGCAGGTTGAAAGTCCATCACAAGTTAAACTAGATACTTATTGATTCATTCTCGGTAACTACAAAGATCATAGCTATTCCATATAGGGTATTTTAGGTTTAACCGTTTATTTTGCAGATCTTTTGGAAACTGAATAATTTTCTCCACAATATTCAATGTACATTCTATTAAATGTCTTGATTGTGATAATTTAGATTCTGGAGCAAAGGCACGTCTCAGCTTCTTAACAACACTTTGAATTCTTTGATAAACCTAGTTGCCACGATCTCACCCATACTCAACCTCATCCTTCTTTCCCCCATCCAATCACCCTCACCTTTGTCTTGTCTATCCCTCCACCTTATGCATTGTCTAAACCGTTTTCATCCAATTCATCTTCATAACCCCTTTTTATCCCACTTTTCACCCTAATCCCTTTTCACCTTTTTATCTTACTTATATGCCATACTCTTTTTTAAAAAATCATTTTTATTCTCTTCAATGCTCTATCATCCCGTTTTATCCCAACCATTCACTATATCCAGTTTTTATAAAATATTTTTCATCCACTCATCCCTCTTCATTCACTCTAACCACTTTACCTCATTCATCTCATTATTCCTTTTTACAATTCCTTTTCATCCCACTCCTTCTTTATGACCTGACTAGTCTATTCCTGTTTGTAAAAATGTGATAATGTGGATGAATGGGACAAACATTCACTTCATTCTTCCTACTCATTTCTCATTTGTTATCCCCTTTCCCCACTTTATTTAACCACATCTTTTTTATGATGCCTTTTCATTCATCCCTCTTTGTGACCCTTTTTTGATCCAACTGATCTGCCTGTTTTTTTCAAAAATCTTTTTTGTCTCACTCATCCTATTCATGACTTGTGACATTTTTTCAATACACATTCATTTTATCCCATTTTACAAACCCTTTTCATCCCATTCATCCTCTACAACCCTGTTTCATTCCTCTCCTCCTTCATTTACCTCCTCTTCCCTCTCTACTTTCTCCTCCCCGTTTACATTCACATCACTCTGTATGGCTTTTTTATTCCCCTCATTTACCTGGTCCTTTTATATAAAAAGATAATTTTTCCCAGTACATGATACTCACCCCACTTTGCAACCCTTTTCCGTCACCCTTCTCTACATTCCCTCTTATGACCCCATTTCATCTAATTTTTTTAAGATACCCCTTTTTTATCCTACCCTTCATACCTGATTCTTCATTTCACCACTTCTTCAAAGTCATTTACCTCTATTTTAAAGAAAGACTTATTTTCAATTGATGGATGCTCCAAAAAAGCTTCCAAAGAAGATATTTACATTGAAACTCCAATCTGTGAATTTCTAATTTGCTTTAACAAGAATAGATCAATTCAATACATTGTCCTTGCTCATTGCTATCAATATCTCTTCAGATACAGATATTGCTATCAATATCTCTTTCTCACTTCCTTTTTCCTAAGTTACCATCTAAGGGATCCTAAGTTGACCTTGCCATCTATCTACTGACACAAAGCCATAATTCAGAAGGTTTGCGTGATCTAAATCTCATCATATACAACACTCCACAAGATCCACCAGATTCCACTGAGGGGTTTCGCTCATAAACCATGAATTATGAGGCTTAACACAAAGTTCAACCTTCTAACTTATCTATTCCCTCACTTCCTCTCCTTTCATTGCCAGTGAACTCAAAACACTGTGCTATGGTCTTGCTAGTGAATATGAAGTAATTTGCCCATTTTCTGTATGCCCCATATCACCACACTCCCCTCTTCATGCTTCACTATCAGCAAATTATTTGTTGGAGTAGCCTGGCTCATTCAAAACATTCTGCTCCTGAACAAAATTGTCTTTCCAACCCATGATGGAATAGAAATGCACCTATGAATCCAAAAAGAAAACTTTATATTCAATTGTTAGTAACAGAATCAGGCCACATGGAACTAATACCTGTTCCCATTCAACCTTTCATGGCACTAAGCCGCATTTTTCTGTATAGTCTTTCTAAATGGTCTGTGTTTGTTTAGGACATGAAATATACCACTTTTCAGTTTAGAAATAATACAATCATTGAGGTCGTACAGATCTGAATCTGTTTACTGCGCTTCACTGAAAACCCAACACGCTTCATATCTGGGGGTATATACAGGCTGCCCTCACCATCTGGTGGAGCTTGTTGCATTCTGTGCTGAATAGTAATGTGTCGTTTTCTGACATAAGCAGACTTTTCAGTTACACAGCGCTGTTTTTGGAAATGCACTTTTTGCAATTAATAGCACTATGTAATCAAGATGCTTAGGATTAGTATTTCCCTTCGAATGGAACTTAAATGTTTAGCTAGAAATTTCTAAATCTTTAAATATTCAATACTTAATCTCTTCCCCTCCTCTATCTCACCAATACACATTGAACTGCTTTTCTGCATCAGAGACATTTTTAACAAAGGTTTTGCGGAACATTTTAAGTTTGGTGAGAAATGAAGGCATCAGCCCCTCTGTCAGAGATAGAAATGTGCCTGTGTGATCACTGATCCATCTGATTGGAGTAGCCGGGAGAAATGCTGAAACAAGGACGATGTCTTTCTCTTGGAGAACACAGCGTTATTCTCACTAAAGTTAGAACTGTGATACATGAAGCCATAGGGAGTTGTTAGAAATATGACTGCAATAGGAAAGCTGCTGCGTTTCTGCTTATTGCTCTCTGCTTTGCTTACTCTTCTGGTTTTATTTTACATTTTCTCCTGACATCCACACTATCTTACCACTTTCATGATTTTCCATTTTTATGAAAAAATGTACATGTATCACATGTACTTTAAATAAGGTTCATGTATATTTAAAGTCTCTTAGCTGAGTTTTCAACACATAAGCTCTGTAAAGAAAGACAGATAAGCTTTGCCAAACACACTTGTATTCAACTTCATTCAGATGATTTATGATTTAGATTGAATGTGGGGCATAACAATTATCTTCAAAATCTCTGTGAAAAACTGTAATGTTTTTAAAGAACCATTTGTGAAGCTCAAAGCAGTGGACAAACCATATTTGGACAATCTTTCTCCAAGCTTAGACCATGTCAGTCTCTATGGTTCTTCTTTTCTGCAGGACACAAAAAAATAGTTGGATAAAATTTAAGTTATACTTCAATAAAGTACAGTAAAAACTTTGCTGTTGTCATCCACTTTTTAGACACAAACACAAAAGCAGGAAATCTCAAGGTATGAATCATCAGACCTTGTTAAAAAGTTATTTATGCTAAAGATTTCAACACAAAGAGAACATTTGTTGACAGAATATTTGAATATGCCAAAAATCAAGAAAAGATGAAAGAGAACTGACATAATACTCCATGTAGAGATTGTTTGTAGTGTCAGAATTTCAGTCTGAACCTATTTGTGACCTCAACACTTTCACAACTAGATCAGCTTGCTCAAAAGGATCAAAAATAATAATGCCTTTGTTGTGTTTGTGCTATGTAGAACAGAAAGAAAGCAACATTCTAAGCCTTTCAGCCTATACTCCTTAAGAACAGAGAAATGTTCTTTCACTCGATGTTGCATAACAATAACAATGTTCTCTCTGGCCAGGACATTTCATACTTCACAAGAACTCAAGTGCAGAACTCTTGGGAAATTTCATAGGTTCTTGCTACTACAGCATAACAGTTGTCAGACATCACAAAGAAAAAAAAATGCCCGTAATCTGTTTCAAGAACAAACTGCAAGAATTCCCAAACCATGAGTGCAAAAACAGCCTTGGGGAAAAAGAACAAAATTCACTGTTCTTGCAAAGTAATGTTGTCTTGAAGTCCTGAGTGATTTATGGCACCCGATATTGGTGATACGAAGGAATTTGTTCCAAGGCTCTTGATATGAAAGAATGCTACTGCAATATAATATTTTAAACACATTGATTTCAATTGATCAGTTGATCAGTACTCAAAGGCCATCCATTTTGTGATGTGAACCATTTCTCAGGCTTGAAAGCTTTAATGTTCTGCATTCAAATATAACACGTGTCATTTAAGTTTCAAGCACTTAAATTTTGGTTTCATCTGACTGTAGGAGATGTGTCTAAAAATCTTTGTCCCTGAGTGAATTTGCAAACTGTAACTCGGCTTTTTATGTTGCTTTTTAATGGCTTCTGCCTGCTGAGTGTCCTTTCAGCCCATGTACATCACTCATTTCTCTTGCCAGCTTTGGCAAGCATTTTACACGGTGATTTATTTTTGTTCTGGGGTTAATATGCACATTTTGCACCAAAACATATTTATTTGAGAACCTATCTCTTTCCTGAATAGCAAAATGGCTGCACATTCCCATGTTTAATATCTAGGCTGATTTTTTTTATTGTTATTTCTCCATCATAAGGCACTCAAAAACACTGAGTGGGAGGTGTTGCCTGAAAATACATCCACATGTGCCACCACTTTACTTACAGATGTGGACAAAATTGTTGGTAACCCTCTGTTAATGACTGAAAAACCCACAATGGTCACTGAAACAACTTGAAACTGAAAAACAATTGATAAATAAAAATTTACTGAAAGTTACAAACATACATACATAGAACAGTCAACTATAGTATTGTCTCCCATATCTCATTCGAGGGAGCTTAAACTGCAGAAACAGTGTTATGCATAATTGTTGTTTTTAAAAAATTCTTCTTTTTAAACCATGGAAACAAACATGATTGTAACAAAGTGACTAAAGTGGACCAATGTAAACACATTTTTCATTGTGGCATTTTCTGTTCCTGGAATATCAGCTGCTTCATCTGTTGTTTGATTACCATCTGATTTGTCATACTTATCACTAAGATCAATAAGGTTAATTGAGATTTAATTTTGAGATTGTTTCATTGAAAAGTATTTACTGCTCAAGAAATTGTCTCTTTTATGTACAGTAATACTTTTCTTTCCTGTACCTTTTATACAGAGTCCAACCAAGTTGCTTATGGTCATCTTTTATCATCAAGAGTAGAATTGTTTTGAAGATCCAAGCTTTGAACCCTCTAACTTGCTCTTTCTAGCACTTCTTTTTCATATTACTTAATCATTGCCAAGACATGCCTTACATGAGCATGTGTCATTGCAAATTACACTTGCTGCTTTACATTAAAATCCATGAGTCGGGTATAGCGTTGAAATATTTTAATATGAGACGTCAAATATGAGTAAGACATTAAATTTGAGGTAATGTAGTTTACACTTCACAGAGCTGCACAAAGCAGCTTACATTTTATAGAGCTACGCCAAGCTCTGTGAAGTGTAAACTACAGGCCATCCCTGGCTGATAATATTGCAATAAATGCATCAATTTTCATTTATGAGACTACAGTTCACTTTATGTGAGACTTTGACTTTCATCTGTTTTGTCTATTTAATATGAGTGTGGGTTAGTTTTAAAAGCATTTTAAATCCAGCACATAGCACCTTTTTCCAACCGTGAGAAGTCTGGTCTGTTTTCCTTTGTTCTACCAGTAGGGATATAATTGGGTTGCGTTTTTTTTCACACCTATCTTTTTATTCAAAATGGGTTTATGTGTATTTGTGTATATGAGCATTATTGCATTTGTAGGTATTATATCAGCATTTTTTATTTGCTATATGTTATAATGGTGAGATGCACTAAACTGTTTTATAGGTCTGGTAAACTAGACTTGTACATGGAGATGTAAAAAGCCAAGAGATTTTGCGTTGTTACTGCTCCAAAAGTAAACAGTTTCATTATTACACATTATATAACTTAAGCTAGATTTGTTTTACTTTATTTGTGGTAAGGCTGTTTGGATTTAACAACCTCATGATGTAGAATGATTTTTATCCCATTCTTTGTTGCAACTAGGTAATCTAGTTCTCTGAAATGAAGCTGACACACATTCTGAAAAGAGGAAATCTTTTTTTTGAAAAAGGATGGATTAAAACACCAACTAAACAGGCAGAATTAATGCAGGATTTAGCAAAGAACTTCAGCTCACACGAATATATGCTTATCTTCATCTCACTCTTACAATACATACTAGTTGTCATCCAAATTTGGCTTTTCCTTTTCAGTGTTCTTGTCTCTTCCTTTATGTAAATTGCAGTAGAAGTGAGTAATGCAGGTGTTCTGACAGATGGTCGTGGAAGCTTTGGTGCAGGTACATGCAAAGCTGAGACTCAGAATGTGGGCACTCGCCCACTTTTCGCTTTGCAAATTGTTTTGGTATGTTTTCCCCCAGAAATAACTTCTGTTAGCGCTTGCGAAATTCAGCTATTTAAGTTGGGACATCTGACCTTTCAATACTACAATTCTAATTCTTATGTCTGCATGTTAATATGTCTGTGTATCTGCACTTATTTTTTTATTGTATGATGATGAAAGCTGCAACAGTGGAACAAGGTGTTGAATTTATTGTAATGTTTTATATAGTCTGTGCAATGTGGTATGTTTACATTGAGGAAACTGACTGTCATGATTCCTTCTTTTGGACATTTGCTTCAGTCATTTCTTTGTATTGATTTTTTATTTTCCCTCTGTTAGTTCAGTTATTTTTAGATTATGTTTAATGGTTCCTAACCTGTGTCTTATTTTGATTAGATCAGCCTTGTTTTTTGTTTTACTTTAGTTCAGTCTTTTCTTATTTATTCTAGTTCATTATTATTCCTTGTGTCTAGTTATCCTCTGTTACTGTTAGATTCTTTTTCCTTGCTCCGGTGTTTACTTTCCCTCGCCCCCTGTGTCATTCTCTCTCCTCAGTCTCCCTTTATGTCTTTCCCCACATCTGCAAACTGTTAGCCAATCATCCCCAGTCCATTGTTCCAGCGTTAACACTCCCAGTATTTAAGCTCCTTTTTTTTGCTTCCACTCCTTGCTGGTTCCTCTTTTTACTTACCCATTTTCTTCCCTGTCATGCGTCACTGTTTTTCGCTCCCTGGATTCCTGCATTCCCTGTGGTTTTGAAAGTTTTTTGTTAATCATTTTTATTAAATCTTCAAAAACTATTCACTGCCTCTGCCTCTCTGCATTTGGGTCTACAACTACCACTATACACCATAACACTGACAATTTAATGAGTTTTAAGGCTCTTTCCAATAGGCAACATCAAGTGCCTTGTAAAGTATTCATGAATTTATTTACCCTTTTTTTTTTTTGCAACCACAGAATAAGTTGTATTTTATTTTTCAAAATGTCTTTAAAAACTTGAAAGTGTGACATATATTGGTTTAAGCCCCCTTTACTGTGGTACCCCTAAATCCCTAAATAAAATTCATCAGTAAACAGAGTCTACTTATATTTAATCTCAGTATATGTTGGAATAAAGCTGTAGCATTTAAGGCATGGTAAAGTTATAAAACAATGACCCAAGTTCTGAACATCCCAGAAAGCACTGTTTGTCTATTCACCCACACCTCATTTAAAAATAGTGTAAATAGAGTATTACAAACCTTATACCAAACAAAATACTGGACATCCACCTAAACTTGCAGACAAGGAGAGCATTAACTAGAAAAGCAATACAAGAGTGGTATTGTAACTATGGAGGAGCTGTAGAAAACCACAACTTGAGTGGTCTTTATGGAAAATTGAAGAAGTTTAAAAAGAAACCCAGAAGATCTATTTAAAGTTTGCAGTCTAGTCAACTCTGGAATCATGCAGAAGAAGCTGCCCGCATCACATGTGACCTGTGCTTTAAGTAAAAAAAATAAGTGCCGTTACTCCCCTTACTGTCATAAAAATATGGAACAGAAACATATGTAATATATAGATCTATAGTTTTATTGCACAAAAATGACAAAGAACAAAGCCAGTTCTAAATCAAATCCACATGAGTCAAATTCAGTGCATAGTAACTAATTACTTTTACTCAGATACATTTACTTGAGTAACTATTTGAAAAAAAAATACTTTTAGCAGTAGTTTTACTACATTGTACTTTTTACTTTTACTTGTGTAATATTATTATGAAGCATCCCTACTCTTACTTGAGTAAAATTTCTGGATACTCTACCTTCTGTGAGAAACTTCACTAAATGAACAAACATGTTTTAAACCAAAATGCACCAAAGACAGACACACAGCTATAGTTTACGTTAAAGTGAGGTTTCCTGTTTGAACACCAGCTTTGTTGTTCTGATGTTAGTTTCTATCTGCTGAACCTGGTGAGAAATTTGAAGGTCAAAAAGATACAGTAGACACTATATATTGTCAGTGGACATACGTTAACTTGTTCTAACATACATATGCATTACCTACTGTATCAGTTTAACATGTTTTATATTAAAAAAGTGTTTATTTTGCTATCATTTATTTTGTAATTATGTTATTTATTTGGATTTGTTTTATTTTCCTTTTAGTTTTTAAAATACTAAACTTGCACATAACTTTATACTTTTTGTTTGTGTGATGACATATTTTTTAAATATTAAATCAGATGTTCTGGTCAGTCAGTAGTTGAGTCGCTTTTTTACTAAATAGTTTTTTTTACTCTTACTTGAGTAATTTCTTGGATGAATACTTCTTAGTTTTGAGTAAAAAAAATGTTGAAGTTGTGTTATTCTTATGTGAGAACAATTTTTTTGGTACGCTACCCACCTCTGCTTGTGGGTAATTCATGGTTCATAGTTTCTGCCATTTTAGTTCTTCCCTTAATATCTATTTTCATCATTTATTGTTGTGTTGCCCTTCCTCAATATTTTTTCCTTTCATGATCTACTGTGTTTGTATTTCAGTGATGGTCTTGCCATATTCTGTTCAGTCCCCTGTATTAATTATTGATCAGAAGTTCTTGCCATAAAGGTTTTTCCCTTTGTATTTTGTTTCTTAGTTTATTCTTGCGTTTTGTACTTTGTGCATTTCTATTCAGTTTTCTTAGATTAGTGTTAGCCTTTCTTGGTTTATTATGTCCTCTTTAGTTTTTCTCCTGTTTTTACTCTGCTTCCCGTTTTCATTGTATTAATGCTCACCAGTAATCTTTTGTGCCTCATCGTCCTCATGTGTTTCAACTGATCTGCAACTCAAGCTTTTGATTTTTTGCTGTTCCACACCAGATTATCTGTTTTCAAGCACTTCTTCACATCTTCTTTGCTCTGTGCTGTGTCCCGTTTTTCTGTTCCTGAGTTTAGTCGGTCTGTTTGCAGTTACAGTCCAAAAGTGAGCGCGTGTGCTCTTTATTTTTTATTATTTCTATTTATTTATTTAATTATTCTTTGCAGCCTGTTCAGTGCAGAGCTGTATTTACGGTCAACATTTTGATCGGGGAAACGCACTGTTGTAACACCTGTTACAACACCGGAAAAAGTCTCGGTACGCACTGAACACTGGAAAAAATTCCTGGTACGCTGAGGGGTAAAATTTACAAGTAACTACCAAAATGAAACTTTTCGGCCTACATAGAAAATATATGTAATGGGAAGCTAACACTGTACATCAACCTGAGCAAATCATCACCACCATGAAACATGGTGGCATTATCATGTTTTTCTTCAGCTGGTCAGAGTTGATGTAAAGATGGAATTGTTTAGATCAGGTGTGAGTCTTTACAGAGACTTTAAAATAGATGGTAAGAGACGGTCTTCATCCAGTTTGACAGAGCTTGGGCTACTTTCAATCTCTAGATCTGCATTGCTGGTAGAGACATATTCCAAAGAACTCTTAGCTAGAATTGCAGTGAAAGCAGGTTCTATAATATATTCACTTATAGGGGCTGAATGGGCTGCTTTGTGGTGATTTATCACATGGAATTCCATCAAAATACAGCAAGGGTTGTGGTCCTAAAGCGACAAAATGTGAAAAATCAAGAATAATGACTATTTTTGCAAGCCACTGTTGTTTCAGTCAGTTTTTCAGCATTTTTTAACCAGTGTGTCCATTTCTTCTGACTCTGTCCTGTTTGTGCATGTTTTACATTGAAAACTCACAACTTTTTCACACTTCAGTGATTTCCAAGCAGACTGAAGGCTAGTTGAGGCAGAGATCACTCCAGTGATATTTTCTGTCACTGATTAAATTTCCTACAGCAGCCTGTAACAACCACACTGCTCTGTAGTTTTAGACCAAAATGCACTTGCAGGGGCACAGAAAGCAAGTCCATCATAAAGAAGCAAGGACGCAAAGGCCGATGAGTGGAAAGAAAATACACAGGATGGAAGAGACCATCAAAGAATTGAAAAATGGAAAACTTAGCATGATGTCTGAGTGGTTTTCAGTTTTTACACGTCCCATTTCTGTTGTAGCTGTCAGAAGGGAAAAGGCTGCAGAGCTTTGGAGGTGATGTGAGGAAGAATGAAAACTTAATAAGGAAATGGGAAAGACGGAAAAGAACTTATGAGTTGTTTCCTAAAGCTGACTCTATAATCTCTTCAAAGGCATATTGTATGCTCAGCATATTATGCGTAAGCAGCAGGAGCACCTGAGCATGAAATACTGAAACCAATGGTGTTCCTGGAAATATGCAAACAGCATTTTTTGTGCAGGTCTCCACCAGTGGCAAACATTGTGTAGTTGACCTTTGTGTTTTTATGCTACTTTAAATTCAGAGCAATTTCTATCCAGCTCTTTAGCTGCCAGTCTCTATTGCATTTCATCCTCTTTTTCAACTTCTTTTCTGGCACTATCTATCGCTATTCTTCATCCGTGAGCCTGTGGGCAGATAGGAAACAACCTTTCCCATCTATCTTAAAACTGTACATTTAGGATAAAAACATGACTAAGAAACTAAATGCATACAACTCCAAATGATAAGGTTTGAGAGAAAACATTTGCTCTAGTTTTTGTTTTTTAGGACAAAACATGACTAATTAGTCTGTATCTGACATGTTTCACACTTAACATAGCCATGTGTGGATTCCGCTCGTATAATTCTGTGGCAGTTTGGTTAAACACACTTGATGGGTGTGCATAATGGCACCACTTTCAGATCAGATGGTACAAATGTAACACATCCTACAGTCATCAGTTGGCTGCTTGAATTCAATGGAGTGGCAGTAGCTGCAGACAATAAAAGAAGTAAGAATAAGTCAATGTCCAATTTTTTACATGTTATCTTGTTTATTAATAGATTCAGTGTCGGAAGATGAATAATTAAACTCTATTTCACCTTATAAGCTCTAAAACTTCACATTTTATCAAAAACTTTTCATATTATGAGTTTTGTCTTACACTGAACATCCAGGTATGGTTGTGGTTTGTAAAGCTCTAAACATTAACAGAACCCTTCAGCCTCAATGGCAGCCCTGATGAAGACGTGTAAAAAGGACTAAATAAATGTTTTATTGCAGTAACATAATGTTGAACCAATGAGAAGTGTGCCAATCCATTTTTAAAGGAATTTTAAAAAGATTATAATGTCAGGCACTCTTACAACATTCCAGAGGTTTCTAGAAAACAAACAGACCCAAAGCATCACATCTTCTGCCATACTTATCACTGGGCGTCACATGCTTTTCCAAATACTCATCCTTTCTTTCACAACACACTCACTTAAAGTGTTTGTTGCCAACAAACTATCTTAATCCCATTTAACGAAGCACACAGTGCTGCTTAGAGTGCAGGGGTATTTAGCAAACTGAGAGTTTTTTTTTTTTTTACATATCTGTGACTTTGTGACTGCAGGACAGAAAAGCCTTTTCCTTGGCATACATTGGGCCTCACCCCACCTTGTTTGTCACACTTTTAGTCGTTTTTAGCTTTTTAATGTTTGCTCTGACTGCAGATAATGCAGAGCAAGTTATTTTTGTTTCTATCTCCTAACGTTTAACCACACATCTGACTTAATTGTTGGCATATTCTCTTCTCCTTCCTATTTTGTAGAGTAATTATTAGAAATGGGCATCTTTGTGTGCCAGAATGCAATTTTATTTTTTATATGCTTATTAATTTTTCCTAAATATTTATTTTAAGACTGTTTACACATCTTAATGGAGTGTCATTCATTTTGAAGTGATCTTTGTTTATGCCACAATATGAAGAACTTGATTTCTCTGCTTCATGTGAAAAATTATCTCATTTTCAGTCACAGTGCCCTCTTTTAAGTATTGAAGCTAACCTTACAAGTGTCCTAAATTCAGTTTTATTTTTTTTACCTTCTCAGCTTTGCTTTATTTATATGTCAAGTCTTTCCTCCTGTCTTGTGAGACACCCTATTTCACTCTTTCCATCTTAACTCCCTTTTCTTCTCCATTTTCTGCTCATCTCTTCTCTCTCCTTTCTTACATTTAAGATGTTTGCCCTGTCTTTCTTTTAGAGTGAGAACCTACCCAAAGGATTCAGCGCTACTTGGCAGGGACACAGTTCGGGCCCTCATGTACTACGCTTTAAAGGTCTGGAGCGACATTGCACCTCTAAATTTTCATGAGGTGGCCGGCAGCAACGCAGACATTCAGATCGACTTTACTAAAGCCGACCACAATGATGGATACCCCTTTGACGGACCTGGCGGGACAGTGGCACATGCCTTTTTCCCTGGAGAGAGGTTCACGGCCGGAGATACACACTTTGATGATGACGAGCCCTGGACCTTTAGATCACCAGGTGAGAAACATTTTAACATAATAGGGTTAACTGCAACAACTATTATTTGGTTTTTAAAATAGACTTAATGCCTCAAAAGAGACGTAGATCCACTGGTCCTGTAAGAAGTTAAAGCTTGTGTATAGTTCCTCATTTCATCTGCTTATCTTGGTCATTACATTCATAAGCAACTTCACACTTAACATTCAACATGTTCAGCGTTATGCCATGTTTAAGTTCAGCTTCGGTTTACAAGACAAAGCATTGTTCTTTAAAACTTTTCCATGAATTTTCCGAATGTGGTGACATTCAATTTTAATGAGTAAGATAATGTATGTTTGATGCTTTGTCATGTCCATAACATTAACTTCCAATACCTAATTATGTGAGAATATAAATATTGATTATTGTCTGTGAGTTCACAAATTTGCTGAACTAGATTTTTACACAAGTGAGTGCTCATGCCCATGAATGACTGCTTCATGGAAAAACACTCACTGCAGTTCTCATTTTAAACAACAGATATTGCGACAGGGAAAATATGCCTGTATTCAACAAATGGTTTTAGAAGAACGATTTAGAGGAAGTACATTATTTATACATAACCCTAATTGCACAGTTTGATCTTCCTAGTATTTTTTTGTGTTTATGCAAACTTTGACATTAAATATTCACTCTTTGATTTATTCAGCCATTCATCTAGAAATAGAAGTATCTTTATTGTCCCCCAGCGGGAAATTCTGTTGTATCAGCAGCATGGGGACAAGCAAAAAGAAGTATGCAGGTGCACATAAGGATAATCTCTAATAATAAAAATATGATAATCTGTACAGTGAGGCCAAATGTACAAAAACTATACAGAAAAACTATACAGTTGTGAAAAATGGTACATGCAGACTGAAATGTGCAACTGAGATAAATTATAATAAAAATGTAAAAATGTTGCCCTTGTATATTTGTGCAAATAAAAACAGACTAGATGAAAAATATGGAAAACTTTGCAAATAGCAGGATGTAAGCAGGCTTAGTCTGCTGGGCTTCATACAAAAACGTATCCTTTTAGGTTTATGTTTCATTCTTACTTCTGAATTGCAAGATGCTGATTTAAATAACAATAAAAAAAAAACAATATAGCTGAGGTGTGAGTAATGTGTTCACACCTAGGTTTAGATTCTTTAGAATCAAAGTTTATCCGAAATTTGCTATCTAAATTGTTGTATGAAAGCTTTCTTTGACATAGAGTAAATTTAGTATTGTTTTCCTGTGTTTGCTGCTTTTTTTTTTTTTTACATATTATGTCTATTAGATATTTCAATTATTTATACAGAACATAACTCATACAGCACAGATACAGATATCTATATCTATATCTATCTGTCTATATATATATATATATATATATATATATATATATATATATATATATATATATATATATATATATATATATATATATATATATACAGAGGAAAGCCGTTGTGGTGGATGTAGCAATACCAAGCGATTGCAACATCAGGAAAAAGGAACACGAGAAACTGGAGAAATACCAGGGCCTCAGAGAGGAACTGGAGAAGGCCTGGAAGGTGAAGACCACAGTGGTGCCTGTGGTCATCGGGGCCCTCGGGGCAGTCACCCCCAAGCTGGAGCAGTGGCTAAAACAGATTCCAGGAACAACATCAGACATCTCAGTCCAGAAATGCGCAGTTCTTGGCACAGCCAAGATACTACGCAGAACCCTCAAGCTCCCAGGCCTCTGGTAGAGGACCCGAGCTCAGAGGTTGAGAAAGACCACCCGTGGAGGGTGAGAAGGGAATTATATATATATATATATATATATATATATATATATATATATATATATATATATATATATATACACTTAGAAACATACATCATTCGATTCATGTTACTGGCGTTTTAATTTTCAGACAATCCGGAACTCTTTCCCAGTTTGAAGAAATTCCTGGTTTGTATAGTAGTGGGCTAATTTTGTCTTTTAAAATTTTGAAAAATTCAATAGTATATCCATCAGCACATGGACATTTACCTGATTGGAGTAAAGAAATGGCCTTTTCAATTGCTAGTATTGTTATAGGACTTTCTAATAAGTCTGCCTGTTCTGGTGACAGTTGAGGCATATTTAAGTTATTCAGAAATTTATCTTCTAATGCATCTTTTTTAACTTCAGAACAATATAATTTTTAACAAATTGTTCTCTATGTGGTAATGACCATTTTCATCCTGTATTGAAGATATAAAACTTGTACTGGAGGAGTTGTTCACTAGTCTTGCCAAAAATGTATTTGTTGTATTGCCATGTTCAAAAAACTTTTGTTGTGCAAATAAAATATCAGCTTTCTTTGTTATTATATCAGATAGTGAAGCCCTAGCTATTTTTAGTTTCCCCAGAACTTTAACAGATTTAGATACAAGATATTCCTCTTCAAGTTTTAAATTTTATTTTCAGTTTTATTTTGTTCTGCTAAACGCTCTTTCCTCTTATGACTAGAATATGATATTATTATCCCACGCATATATGCTTTATAAACCTCCCATACAATTCTGATATCATTATTATTATCATCAAGTTTTAAATAAAAGTCTGTCTCCTCTTCTAGTGGTTTGTTGAAGTCTTCATTTAACAGCAATCTATTTAACCTCCACAAAGCTGTGTGATCCAATAACCTGGGTGGTTGCATCACTAGCCCAACAGGAGCATGGTCAGAGAGTGCAATAGCTCCTACCTCTGATTTTTCCTCCTAAATGGACCAAGTTGCGCGACATAAATATGTATTTAGTGTGCGTCATTGTTGAATGTGGAAAAGAATGCAATGTAAAGCTTTTTGTTAAGGGATTGAAGTGCCTCTATATGTCTATTAAACCCATTTCCTCTAGAATATTTTTGACTGCCCTAGAATTTTTGGACAGAGTGTTTTGGGGAGGGCACCTGTCCATATGAGGTCATAAATATAAATATGCAGGATATAATAAAAATGTGTTAACTCAAAGTACCATTCTCATATATATATATATATATATATATATATATATATATATATATATATATATATATATATATATATATATATATATATATATATATATATATATATATGTACATATCAACATAAGCAGAGCTGGCTTGAAATTATGAATCGTGTTATCAAGGTGCCAATCTTGTGAGCGACTATGGTTGTTTTTACCTCATATCACTGTTCATACTGTTGCCTTTCATGCACTCTAGAATGTCTGTGTGGCAGGATCCATGTAAAGTCACTTATGAAGTTGTTAATTTCTTTCATGTCGTAAAGAGATGCGATCATACCGTTGAAGATCTTGATCACTGCCGGGAACAGGAACGCATATTTGATGCCGGCTTCTCACAGCTCTCACTGGGTGCCTGAGGGCTCTTGCCTTTTTCTAACGACTTCTGCAGAGAAATCTTGGTAGAAGGATACTCTGCGATCTTCTACTTGGATTACTCCTTTATTCCTTGCAGCGTTGAGAATCTTTTGTTTGTCAATGTAGTTGTGTAATCTCACCAAGACTACTCGTGGGTCGTCTCTGCCATTTCGCCCTGCCAGAGGTCCGTGTATGCTGCAGCCCTAAGACTTTTGGAATCCACTCCTTGAAAAAAGACATTGGATCTTTTCCTTCGATACCTTCTTTCAGGCCCGTAATGTTGGCGTTCTGGCACCTGCCTTGGTTTTCGAAACTGTCCAGCCTTGCCAGTGTCTGTTTAAGGTTTTAGACAGATTATTCAATCTGTGTGCAGTTCTTGTGGAAGCATCCTCCAGATCAGATGTGCGCTGTTTAGCAGTAGCCATTCCCTGTGCCATATTGTCAAATTTCACTGACAGCACAGTTACTGGTTTAAGGATGGCAGCTACTTTTTTGTCCAGCATTTCTTCAATATTCTTGGTAACTTCTTCCACTACGGTGTCTTCTTCTAGACTGTTAGCTTCTTCCACATCACTCACCATGCTCCCCTGCTCCTTATCTTCAACCAGAACAATGCCCTGGTCGTCTTGGCTAGCTACAGACATGCTAGTATTAGCATTGACTCTCTGCCCTCCTTTCTTCTTTTTGCCCATTGCAGCAGGTTGAAAAAAGTAATTCAAAGACATATCGAAGCTTACCACAGCTGTTTTTCCACCTCACATGGCAGGTTGTTATCTCAAATAATAGTTTTACATTGACCCAGAGTAGAGACATAAAGTAAGCGACTATTCAGCAGCATGCATCACGTGACCCCTTGTTTGCTGCTTTTTGATCAATCACATGTTCCTGTGGAATTGAGAATACCCACCCTATTGTGTTTTGCTTTCATAGTTTTGACATCAGAACCTATACATTAGGGGTTTGAAAATATGAATAGATAATTTACAGTTGACTTTTTGTGTGTTTCACATTATGTCACAAGAGGTCTTCTTCAGTGTAAAAAAAAAAAAAAAAAAAAAAAAAATCAAGGTGTGATTTTTGAACAAATAGATATTGGGTGCTTTATCGGGTGCAGCTAGCTTGATTAGGATTCAACCTAATTTTGCCAGTCAGAATGTATCTGTTTTCATGTAGTTTATAACAAATTCTGAATGCCATTGCTGAAATTAAGACTCATCAGATCAAACAATTTTTTTTCAATCTGTAATTCTACATTACGGTGAGCTTGTACAAATTATAACCTCAGTTTCATGTTCTTAGTTGACAATAGTGACACTCTGTTCATTCAGAGATGGCCTTCCACATACTTTGAAAGGAAAGAGTGATTATTTTAGTTATTGTTGCCTCTCTATCATCTTGAACTAGTCTGTGCATTCTCGTCTGACCTCTGACATCAGCAAGGAATTTTAGCATTTTAATCTACACAACTTCCTCTCAGAATATTTTCTCTTTTTTGGAGCATCCTCTGTAAATCTTAGAAATGCTTATACATGAAAATCCCAGCATATCTGCAATTTCTAAAAGTCTATGACTTGTCTTTCTGGAAGCAAGAGCAGTGCTGAATCACTTAAATCCCCTTTTTTCTCCATTCTGATTCTTGGTTTGAACTTCATCAAGTTATCTTCGCTAATTGCTAAGTGGACTAAATTGCTATCATGTAGTTAGCTCATTCACTGTATGTGTTAAGAAGCAATTGAACGGATGTATATTGTGACCCTGCCATGTGTTTGGGATAAGAGGATCTTGGTTGAAAATGGAATGCACCTTCTTTTTAACACTATTAGCTTTCATAGTACTTTGTGCAATGGTAAGTTTCAAAACCTCATAAATGAGGAGGAAAACTTTGATCATTGTCTTACAATGTTCAAAATCCTGCATCCCGGCATTTATTCGCACTTTACTTTGACACGTACCACCCACCTACACATTCATAGACAGCAAGCAACCCATCTCCCATGGCAACAGCATTGTACACACAGCCTTTAAATTAAGTACAGTGTGTTAAACCACACTGAATAAAACATCCCATGGAAGTTATTGATCCAGCTTCCAAAATCAACAAAAAGGTAGGTGGTTTATTAATATCTTAAAGGATTTGTGGAATCTATTTAATCTTAGATTGGATATTTGAAGTTTTTTTCTTTTCAATTTAAGTTAGCTGAATAAAATAATCAGAAGTCATCTGTAAATGATTAGATTTGCTGATTATATCATTCAGAATGGTTCATGTTAAATATTTTTCCATGATCATACATATAAATAGATTACTGAGTAGATGGAACCAGGGAGGGATCCAGAGTCTGTGCATAATTTTGTCACTTGGACTTTCTTTCAATTAACCTTCTTTTATGGATTTTTTTTTAAATCAATTTTTGCTTTTAAAATAAAAGAAGAACATGAGAAATTTATAAATGAGCAGACAGGTTTTTTTTTTCTTTTATATTTTAGGCAGTTAAAACAAAAAAGGACTGGCAAAAAGAAAATAATACATGTTTTCAGAGATGCAACAATCAGAATTTTGTATCTAATTTATTTTTTTATAAAGCTTTGATCGTCCATTATATATTTTAATTTGTCTTGAAGAATTATAATATATGAAAACATAAAAAGAGGTTTTAAGATGTTTTCTTTCTATATTTTTTTCTACCATGAGTTCTCCTTAATTATTTATAAATTATGAGAAAAGGAAACGTCACGGTTTATATATGTTTATATTATGAAGGTCAGTTTTAAACTAGAATTACTAACATCATTAAAACAGCTGATTTCCTTACCTCAACCCTGTTTTTTCCAATAGGATGCTAACATTTTGAAATCTAGCATGAGTGTTAAAGCTCAAAGGAATAGGACTGAGCCATTTTACCTTACCCCATTCAGCCTTACTGTGATCTGCTAAATGTCTTTCTCACTCTCAATCTCTTGCAGCCTCAATGAATCACAGACATGTTTCAGCATGTCATAAAAAATACTGTTTGCTTTTAAGTTGTGCATTTTTGTGCCTCCTCTGATTTAAATTTTAAACCCCTGACTTATACTTAAATTAACTTCTTCACTCAGTAGCAGTGTCCACACCAAAGAGCACAGTTGTAATGTTAGTATGGTGCATTCACTGTTTAGAGTAATATCAGATTTCTGTCTTTCTGACTGGCTAGTTTCTGGACCAAGCCAAAAATTACATGTTTACATTATCTTTCGGTGCTGCAAATTTCTATCTGCACAAGGTACCCCAGTTTTCCACTTTTAGATATAATTTTTTCACAACAGTTTCACAAGGGGTATTAATGCGCTGATTTGTTAACAATCTACTTAGAGAGAACAAAGAAAAAAGAATAAAGTATTTCTAAATATGATATCAGTTCAGTTTTTGTGTCACTGTGATCCCTAAGAGGTAAATTATCCAACTGCAGAAAACAGCAGATCTCTGCACACTGTGTTGCAAACAGGCATTGTTGATCAAAATCTCTCTCACTGTGTTTTTCTATTAGATACATGTTTTTGGTGCCACCCTTTTAATTGGGAGGTTTATTGTTGCTTTGGGCATGCTTAACAGTGCAGTCACAAAAATCTGGGCTTCATGCAGATTTTTGCAAAGTGTCTTAGTGTACCCTATAGAGCAAGAGGTGATAATATTTGAGTGGACCATAAAGCTCACTTGGAGGTACATGGATTTTCTATTACTCATTGTATTGGTCTAAGCTAAACATTTGTACCAGTAGTGTAGCACACTATTTTTGAAAGCAAGTAACAGCATCTTGTGGAATCACAATGTGCAATAGAATTAGCTGCCTGCCTTAGAATATAAACAATTCTACATTTTTTTTGTTTCTGTTTGTGAGGTTATATTTTCAGTCTTCAAATTATGAAAAAAAAAAAATCTAGCTATGTTTACAACTTTTATTTTGGATGCCTCATATTTTGAGATATTTTCACAGAGAGAAACAGGAAAGAAAATAAATGAAGGATAAATCACTTCTCTTGTAATGATATTCCTATTGCTTCCTCTGCAACAATAGACAGAAAATGTTTATCAGTCTCGTTTCAGACTCTGCATTGTTAAGCAAAAATAAATCAACATTTCAAAACATTTCAAACTTAAGCCACTAATAAGTTATTGTAATTAACACAAGGATTTCACTTTATTGATTTTAAAGCTGTCATAAACACAATGGCTGTAATGGCCAATAATACATGTTAATTTTGTGTGTTTTTGCTTTGTACTGTGTGGGCTAATAAATTGCTTTGGCCTGTTGAATGATCTGGCCTGATTTGTCTCATCAAACTGTTTTGAAAGAGCTTTATTACTATGAGAGATGTGTGTGGTTGAAATGAGGACGTAGTGACAGCTTCTCTAAAATAGAATTCAATCAGATCTGCCAATCAAAAATAGATGAGCCTATATTAAAGATATCCGTCATTCTTAGACAGTTCTGGAAAACACAGCAAGCCGTGGTCTCTGAGCCACTTATAACAGCTGATTTATTATTCATTTGTTCACTCATTAACAATGCAATTGAAAATATATCCCATCCTACAGACTTCATGATTGGTTTTCCATTTTTTTTTGTGCACTTCTAAACTCAGAATCGTCTGTGTGTGCTGTGCTGCAAAAAAGAGGGCTGTTGGCACAATAGGACCATTTTCTTGTCACTAAGCATCAAACTCATTTTGTGTCCCCTAACCTTTTTTTCTCTAAGCTGATAGGGGCTGGGAAATGGTAAAAGGTGGGGCAACATTATGAGTCCACTCATCCGAAGGAAATAACCGGGTGGAGGGATGTGGTCCACTGAATGCATCACCAGGAAGGGGCTGTCTCCATACAGCGACACGATTGACAGCTTTAATCATTAGTTCTCTTGCTTTTTTATTCTTCCTTTCATCTGGATCACTGAACTTAAGTTGACCCTCCTTTTTTTGCATTCATTGCCCCTTTTGTCTTCTCTTTGTAAGAGGGGGATGTACAGTAGAGCATCAGAACAAAGGGGAGAGATAGGATGATCAACATTTTGCAATGTTCCTAGATAAGTTTAAAAATACAAAGTATAAACACATTATCACATTTGTCCACAGCTGACCACAAAAATATAAAAATCCAACAAGTTAAAGATTATTTGGATTACACTTTGGAATAAACCTTTCAAATAAGTTTTAAAATGTTCTATATTTAACATATAGGGCAGCCAGGGATTGCATACAGGAAAAGAAAAGCACATTCACATTTCCCTGTATGCACAGATAGATTCAGACACCAGATCTGGCTTGAGTTGAAAAGTGGTGATAAAGTAAGAGAAGTGCACAGTTTTAGGCAATGGGGGATAGTTGTGTGTAGATAGGAAGGGACAATCCAAAGATCCAACCTCATTTTACACATCCATGCTTGTTAAACTGCAAGGTTTTTTTTTTGTTTTTTTTTTTTTTTGTTTATTTCTTTGTTTTTAGCACAGGTTTCCAAATTTAATTGGATATTGGTTGTGACATTAATAAATGATCCAAGAAGCTTAGAGTCTTATGAAAGAGCACAAAATGGAAACATCAGTTCGCCTAAAACACATTTGGTTTTCAGAAGGAAAAGAAAATCAGTGGGTGATGTTGCAAGTTGTTAAATTCATTAAACTGGTACAAGACAGATTGGTTAACTTTGATCTGAACTAATTTTGTCTGTTATTGATGTCTGTATTTAAGCAGAATAAGGGCAAGGGTAATTCTTCCCACAGTTATGCCTTACCACCATTTATTAAAAAGGTCCCTGAAGTGGATAATGAAGACTAAAACTTCTTCATTCTAGATTTTTTTTTAAATGGAACAAAATCAAACACTGCTTGGGTACATGTCTCCAACAAACAGTTCCTGGCTGAGAGATGATTTAATGGAATGGGTATTTGATCTTGGAGAATAAAATAAATCTATAAGCAAACACTACCTTATGAGAGGGATGAACTGATAATACTTTTCATAAAGATAATAGCATACACCTCATTTACAGTACTGAAGACAGTTATTCAGTTTAAATAGATTGATTAAAATAGTGCTAAATCACAGCAAAAGTAATTTCAAGGAATTTTATTAGACAAACGATTCCAATTCATATCCAGTTGTATGGAATCCAGTTCAGTCCAACTTGAAAGCAAATCAGTGTGATTCTATTTAGTAGATTAAAATAATTAGATTCAGAAGAAATTGCATACACACCTATTCAATCCCAATTAAATAGGGGTGAAAATTAATGGCAACTGATAAAAAAGCTAAAGGATAAAAAGCCCAGCTTAATGCATTGAGTCGCTGACTGTGCATCAAGCCCCTCATCCTGAACTAACATTGGGTGACAATGGAGAGGAACTACTCCCTTTTAACAAGATGAGACCTTCAATATTACCAGTCTTCAGTTTGAGCAGCCATCTAAATTGATCAACTGGGGGCTGAGTGGTCAGCATATCATTTCATGTGGATGTGTTGAGGATATTTGTAAGAGTTGTTTGGAAGATCACTGATGGATGTGTCAGCTTCCACATCCATTTGTTTATTTAATGAAAAATTAGTTTCTCATGTGCATTATTTGATCTTTACTCCACAAAAGATGAGCTCAGTGTTTGTAGAAAAATTGTTTTACACTGAGAGAATGTATCACATTTTACATAGAAAGCTAGATCCTGGTAATCATATTCCATTCTAATCACAGTTATCCATAATAAGGAAAAGCTTCAGGGCCCTGTTATGCATTTAAACTCCAGCCTGAGCAGTGGAGGGTATATTTATGCTTTCTAACCCAGCTGGTGTCTGTGGTGAGGCTAGCACCCTTTCGCTGGTCTCCCCTCTTTGTTTTGAACTGCTGGGGCTGTAAACCATATGCTGCAGGACAGCAGTTCAATCTGCTCCAATCAGACCTCCCACCAGGCTGCAGCAGCAGCATTACGAGGAGGCAATGCAGAAGTGTAGCCCGGTTTTGATGTGTGTCTGAAGTGATGGCAGGGCCCAACAACAGCTGTGCAGATGGAGGTTTGGTTCATGGGAACAGAGGCGTGAGAGAAGAAAAAAACAGAGATATAAGTTTGTCTATATGACCTCTTAATGTTATCTTAGCACAGTTAAGTTTCAGTAATAAATGTGTTAGCTGTAAACCTATACCCTTTTTATATATTTTAAGGGACAATATTTAAGATTATATGGATTTTGACCGAGACCAAAAATTGACAGACTCTGACTGGTGATTCCGTAAGAACTATCAAATGGCCTTCAACATGAGAAAAAGTAAAAAACCTGATGGATTTTTTTGCACTGTAGCCAACCTTTTTATATGTTCAAGGATACTCTGCTCATTCACTGTGATTTAGCTCTTTAAAGGAATATTTTTCATTTGCGACAATCCTTTTCATCAATAAAGCAAGGAGAATCGCATTTGAAATGTTCAACCTTCTATAAAGGACACTCATGATAGATTCTGCAGCTTTAATAAGTTGTAGAACCCTCTCTATAGTGTTGCAGAAAAGTTCCACTCACATCTAGACTTTAAGGTAAAATCCCACATAATTCTTTTTTTACCACAAAACTAATAAAAATAACATAAGTTTAAATTTTTGATAAGTTTGGATGAAATTGAAAATATTTAAAAGCCTTTTCCCTTCAGCTGGGATCTCAAAACCATCCCTACCATATATGGAAAGTGACTTGGTCTCAGAGTCGCTTAAACCACGAATGACAAAAAAATTTGGGAGGGCAATGTTGGTTGCTTAGGGGTACTTTAACCAACACAGTCATGCAGCAGACCCACTGTTTCATCATCTGGATGAAGGGATGTTAGCTACTAGCAACGCTAGCCAGTTCATCAGGATGACAGAGTCAGAGGTTGTTCTGGAGCCTGTCAAAAACAAAAGCACAGCCTTGTCCTACTTTTAGGTATATACGCTTTGTTTGGTCTTACAACTGAAATTATCCATCTTGTTATCCAAGGGATAAATGGAAAATCAGCATGGAAAATCCAGCAGAGGTGCAATTGTTTATTTATTTATCTTTTTATTTTTTTGCTCTAAGCCTCTAGCTAGTGTCTTTGATAAGACGACCAATCTTACATAGAAAATCATAGGATTATCTTAGTGCCTATCAAAAACACAAAAAAGTACACTGGTTGGAGAAACAACTTACCAGAATTCATATAAAAAGATTTAATGCAGTGTCAACGAAAAGTGGGTTTTTTTGTAGACAAGACATGCAAACTGGTTCATTTTTGACTCCAAGGTGAAATCGATAAATGGTCACTAAAATTTAACAGAAAGGCAAAGTATAACATAAATCTTTCTGCTCAACAGTTGTCCAATAAATTGTTTTCCTATCCCACAAGAAGTCACTAAAATTGCAAAAGTGAAACATAACATACATACTTTTAGATCTGCTTCAACACACCAGAGTCAAATAATCAGGTCATTAGCAGAACTCTGGGGAGCTTGACTGCATACTGAGAAGGTAATTCAGCTATTTGATTAGGGTGTGTTGGACCAGGGACACATCTAATACCTACAGGACACCAGCCCTCGAGGACTGGAGTTGTCCACCCATGGTCCGGACACTCAGCTATTGAGAAACGATTGTTTCCTGGAGGTGTGGACTCTGTTGAGATTTTAAACTTTACCCAACCGCTAACGTTTGCCTGTGACATATGCAATGCGCCAATTCGACACTATGAAGCTTACCGGAAATTGCCTGCACTGTAAACAACCATCTACCACTGCAAAGAGAGATGTGCCAAGCTGAACGAGGCAGCTGTTAATGTTAATTCAAAAACTGGAAGCGTGGCCAACACGGACTGAACATCTTTGTTCACTTCTTCCACTGCCATTGTTAAAACTACAGGCAGACTACAATTCTAAAACAGCGCAGAAAACTGACATCATCATTCACAACTTCTCCTTCTGTTCGCTGATTGGCCGAGTTGAAACTCTACCGGAGGAATCCACGTCAATGGGATAAAGTCCAGACTAAGGTTTGAAGTGAGATTCGAATCGAGCAGAATTGCGCAGGAAGACAATGGCCAGGCAAGGGTTGAGGTGGAAAAAGTTTTGAAATGATTTGTCATGGTCATGGAATTTTAAATTTTGAGATCCACTTTAAAAAAAAATTGTCTTTAATTGCTGGAAGACATTTATGTTCTATCTTTTGGGCTTTTTGCTACTTTCAGTTCATTTATCTCTATGTCCCTCTCGTTTCAGCTTAACTGAAACAACCAGTCAGTTAACTGTTCAACAAGTGTCAGAATCGTATTCTGTGGCTAAAATTGTTCCACATAATATATTGAGATTTATAGTGGTGAAACATTGGCTTTCAATGCTTTGTTTCGTTGTTGAAGCTTCCCTATTCTAACACAGTGAAGCTGCCAACATGATGTTCTAAACCTTAGGGAAAAAAGTTAATTAAACAGCTCCTAATTTCTCCACGTCACACTCTGCCAGTCTCACCTCACTGCTATCTCACATCCTCCTCTAACACCATCAGTGTCTCTCTGAGATATTGCTTAGCTGATGCAGTATTCCTACTTCTGCATATCCATTTTCTTGTAAGTTGACACAAAAGCAAATTGCAACACCCAGAAGAGACCTATACTGTTGGTCTGTGCAACTTTTTCAAAGGTTTGAAAATCCCTTGAGAGGATGTAACCTAGTCAGGTCAGACTGAAGGTAAAATGTCAGAGATGGTGCTTCAGCAAATTGTGGAGCTGTGTAATCATCTTAAGGGGGGAAAAAAATGAAGCTTATCATACAAATCCATAGCTGAATAATTGCCTTTGCTAATTCCCTTCCCCCCATTTCCTGCTGCATTGTTCTCAGTGTGAGCCTAAATCCAGGTCCACTAAGTCCGTCTCCCCAATGCACACGATGATGCTGAATCGTGGAAATTAAGTACCACATTTAGGAGAACAGCTCGCCCCTGCTGTGCAGACTGATAGCTCCCACATCCATTAAAAGTTGCGGGAGGTGGGGTCTCCACAAGATGAAAAAAGTTGCGACTAAGCGTTGTTGTGCTTTGACAGGAAGCAGATTGCTTTTATTAATTATCACTCAGACAGCAATCTGCTTCTGCAAAATGATTAGCCCAACTAAAACAAAAGCATCATTAAGCAGGTGAATTTTTCATGTCAGAACATTGTTTTTCTGTGTTTATGTAGATAGGGTAGGGACACATGTGAGGTTTGTGCTGTTTATGTGCAGAAGAGTTTTAGGGAATCGTTTACAAAACCTAGGCTCCATTTGTACATGAGTTGAAAAAGCTTGCTGTAAAAAACACATCTGTGTGCATTGTTACCTTTGTAAATATGTGCATGTGTATTGGGTTTGGATCCCAGCCTTGCCTGTATTTACTTTAAATTTCAAAGCACCTAATCCTTGTTTATACACACAAAACTCCATGGTAACGGCTGAGATCAAGGAAAGAATTTTTTCTACAACAAACATCAAGTTGCTGATAGGTGAAGAAAGTCATTATAGTTCCTGAAAAGTTGTTTTCCTCTCTTTGTTCCATTCCCATATACTTCTGTCAGTGTCCATTCATCTATTGTTCATCATTAATTGCAAGTGTTAGCTCAGTATTAAGATATTTACACAGGACAGGCTGTTTTTTTCACAACTTGCAAAAATTAACTCTCAGTGTTGTCAGTGTTGGACACCAGCTCAAAATATCACTTCACAATCAAGATTTAGATCATAAAGAGAATTTTGCAAAGGTCGCATTGTTTTAAATGTGCTTTAGTAAAATAAAGACGTGTTAAGAAAGTTAAAGTTATTTATGACTGACTCTATAGGTGAACAGTGTGGAAAAAGATAGTGTTCACACCCACACATTCATTTGATTCCACATTCAGTCAAATCAGCATTCACTCTACACATTGCATTATGGTGTAGAAAACTCAATGCAGACTGTTCACAAATGTCTCTGAAGAAGCTGCATTCATTGAATTGCCAAACAACTGTAAGGACAAGGCTAATGGAGGAGGAATATGGTAGCGGCAACTGCAGACATTTCCTATCAGTGTACACACCACCATTAAAACACCTGCTTATTCTGACCTAATTAAATTAGATCATGTTTAAATATTTAAAGTAATTTTTAACTTTAAGGCCCCATATAATATCCTGAACAATTTAGCAGAAGAACAATCCAGTTTTGGGGGGGGGTTGAAAGAGGGTGCAATGGCTTGATAGCATAAGGTTTGCACACCCTTATAAACAATATTTGTTTGATACACCTTGTGATTCATTTTCAACATTTAGTCTTTTTGACTAGACATGTGCCATTAAGTACAGAGAATCTGATCATCTTAAAATAAAGTTTATGTCATGGTAGAAATGTCTACATATTTTCTTCCTTTACCTAAGGTCATTTTCAGGTAAAGTTATAAATTCTAAATAGAATTTTGCTGTACAAAGGTATCAGTCAGAAGATTACAAATAAAATTATACAGCATAATATAACTAATTATGATGCATAGTGGAGTCTTTCATCATTTATTAGAGAAAATACATGACAATAGTAACAAACTGGATGTTTTTACTAAAGGAATGATATACTAAGAGCAACTCTGAAAGACTGCAGGAATGTCTGAAAAGTTCTGGTTGTCTTCTACATGTGAGAACAATGTTTTTCATTCGCCAATACCTGACAAAAAACGAAGGGTGGCAAGACAGAAGGTTTTTTTAACAACAAAAAAAAAAATCAATTCATGGCTAAAATCCCATGTAACTTTATGAAAATTTATTTTTGTTTGGTAAAACCAAATTTGAACTTTTGAGTCATATTTCTTAATGAAGTGGTACAAAATTAACACTGAGTGTCGGTAAGAAAATCACAGTATCCACAGTTAAACACTGGTGATACTAGTATGATTTGGGTTTGCTTTTATTTCAAGTGCTGCGCTTAAGGAAACGTAATTCCAAGAATAAGAATGTCTTCAACTGAAAAAAAACAAAAAACAAAAACCTTCAAGTTTTAGAATATCTTAGCCAGAATCTATAACTACTTAAGACTGAAAATTTGTGGAATCTTCTGAAGAGGGCTGTGGACAAAAGATGTCCTCATAATTTAAGAGTTTTGGAGAATAACTACAAAGTAGAGTGGGCATATAGTCAAGATGCTAATGCAGTTCTACCAAAGAACATAACTGGAACTGATTTAAAAAGTGCTTTAACAAAGTGTTAGTTTAGGGGTGGCAAAATTTAAATGTTATTGTTCCATTTTTGTTTTTCTGTTGGATTTAAAAAAATAAAAGTCAGGTTACAGGTAAAAATAGGTATAAAATAATTTATTATTGTCTCATTTTTTACAATGCATAAACTTCAGATGCTAATGCCAGTGTTTAACATGTTTAACAGCCTGCAAAAAAATATGAAATTATAAGACAGACTTCCATGAATCCTTTCACACTGAGTGATCACACAATTACAATTCAGTTGTAGCAGAGTGCAACACAAGTGTCAGCACCCACAATCTGGCCTCTTCTGTGTCCAGTTGGAAAGAAATTGGGGATGTTGATACAAGAATTTATGATTGTGGCTGTCATCTGTCTAATACTCAAGTGGGTCTCCAACCTTTATAATCTAAAGAGTCAATTTTGCCTTTAATCCAGCTAACTAAAACTCGTTTAGAGATGTTACCTGATCTTTTGAAAAAAGACAACTTATAATCTTTGATAAATATCCACCATAGAAAATGTGTTCATTTTTACAGAACCACAATTTTATGTCTATTTTTAGGTTTTAAAATAAGGAAAAACAAAACTTTTGCAAAAAAAAAAGAAAAGAATGAATACATTTTCTTCTGGGTAAAACAAGGTAAAACAACCCCCTAATCTCACTGTCATGGATTTGCACCAACTTCTTTGAAAAGTTTTATGTTTTCTCATCTTTCTGTCCTCTGATACAAAAATCATTTAAAATCTTAAATCTGCCCTAAAAATGTTAAGTTGTGAGAAAAATAAATCAAGTGCACATAACAAACATTGTCAATGATTTTGTTTTGCTTTTGGTTCTTTTCAGCTTAGCTGCATGAAATGTGTCTAAGAAACTATTGAGGCTATGTTCCACCTATACATACCTCATACCTTTCTGTTTTTAGTTGGTTGAGAAGAGAAGGGAAAGTTTTACCTTCTCAAATAAAAGAAAAGTATCTGAACTACTGATAGATGTATCTCAAGAACTGTAGGTCTGCATTATATCCTTTTTACTTCAACATTTTAGGATGTGCCTTGATAAAGCAATGCTCCACTTGCAGTTTGTTTTGCAGTTTATATTTATCATTGTCTTGTTTTTGCCTTAGCTTTCACTCTGTATTCATTTTTTTAAACAAAAAAGAAAACAAAAAGAAACGACTCAAGTACAGTCCAAACAAGTTAAGCAAAGAAAGCACAGAGTTCTGCAGAACAATTCTGTGCTGGAAAACAGAAGCAGGATCAGCATCCGTATAGACAATAAAAACAAACCACACACTTATTGCTGATACAAAAAAAAAAAAAAAAAAAAAAAAAAAAAAAAAAAAAAAAAAAACAAGGGGGAGAGGGAAACATTCTGCTTCAGTAAACTTTATTTATAGAATGTACTATATCTATTTTATTGTTCCTCTAAAACAAAGGGCATATACCTTAATCAGAAATATTACTCTTTCTTCATAAGTAAAGCCTATGGGAACATGTCTAATTTATTTGCCAAATTTCAAATAGAGAGACTCTATCATACATGCAAGTGAAAAACTAACCTATAAAAATACTGCTAAACTTCGTAGCACCTAAAAATCAGGCAAAGGTGTTGCAACAGCTGACATCACTGCAAGGATTCACATTTCCATATAAAGACATCTTGGGCTGCTTGCTTGAGAAAGTTCTGAAGGCCACAACGGTTACATCACAGAGTTAAAATAATCAGTCACTTTACCTGGAGCTCTAAAGGTGAAAGCCAGTATTTTATCATCATACTCTATGAGTTCAGGAAAGTTGCAATATTGTTGTTATACTTGTTAAAAGTTTTAAACCCTTAAAAAAAGTTTCCTTGTGTTTTTGTTGGGACTTTATAGCATCTATATGATTTTTTTTTTTTTTTACCCCAACAGTGTTTTGCCTTTGGAAGTCTTTAAAAGTTTCGGTACATACATATAATATTAAATTTGCTGTGTATTGGAAATCTGCTGTATAGTGCTTTGCAAGTACCTTAACCACTTGAACATTCTCACATTTTGTCACATTACAACCACAAATGTATCGTAAAGTGAAAGGAAAATGATACATGGTTTTCAAAATTGTTTATGTGCTCCACTCTCTTGAATCTTAAGATCTTAATTTAGGTCTGGGCTTTGACTGGACCATTCTAACACATGAATATGCAATGATCTACACCAGTCTATCATAGCTCTATTTGTATGTTTAGCATTATTGCCCTGTTGAAAGGTAAATCTCTGTTTCTAACAGGTTTGATTCAATGTTACCCAGTATTTAGTTTCATCCATCTTCCCAATGACTCAATCAGATTCCTTGTCCCTGTTAAGAAAAAAAATCATACAGCATGATGCTGCCACCACTGTTTAACCCTCTGCGCAGTGTTAATTTTTTTCCCCCACACATAGAGGTTCGCATTGCAGGCCATCTTCTAAGAAATATTCACTGTCTCCCACATGGCTTGCGACAAACTTTAAATGGATTTCTAATGGCCTACTTTCAGCGTTGGATTTCTTCTGGCCTCACTCAGCATTGCAAGACTAATAGCTGTCCTGTCAGTGTAGCTGTGGATCACTGCAGCTCCACCAGAATTACCTCTGGCTCCTGCTCTAATTAATTCTCTCCTTACCTGACCAACAGTTTAGGTGGACACACAATTCTTGGGAAGTGTGCAGCTGGGCCACACTCTTTCCAACTTCAGATAGCAGATTGAACAGTCATTAGTGAAATGTTCAAAAGCTTGATTTATGACCTAACTCTGCTTTATGTATCTCCACAATATTATCCCTGATCTGTTTGCCTTGTTCCTTGGTCTTCATGATGTGATTTGTTCACTAATGTTCCTGATCAAACTTAATTATCTAAGATTAATTTACATTTATTATTCAGTCATATTTACTAATTGGGTGACTACTGAAGTAAAATGGTTCTGTTTTATTTAGGGGTTTCAGAGTAAGAGGGGCTAAATTCATATGGATACCACACTTTTCAGATTCACAAAGCTGCCCTGGTCAGTTGAGAACAAAACTGAACTTTTTGGTCTAAATGAGAAACTCTAGATGCCCTGTAAGAGCCCATGTTTATCTGACATTCAAAGTGTCTCTCACCTCATATAAATTTATAGCATTGAAAAGACTTTTGTGTTTAATTGCGTTATTTGCTAAGTAACTTGATGGTGGTTATTTCAATCATTCTCATTATTCATTTACTAATTGGACAAGTCTTTCATATGTCCTTCCAGCCAAGATCAAAGCAATTTTTTCAGACTTACCGAATACAACAGTTAGGGAAGGTTTAGTGGTGTCTGGTGAATAAGACACTTAATCTATTCTTAGCACTGTGCAATAAAAGCATTTGGTTTGGTAAAAAGCTACTTAATGGGTCACTTGTGAATGTAGAAGAACAAATCTGGAGCCCTAGAGACTTCAGCAGCCAGTGGAGCTCCAAAAAAAAAAAATCTACTTTGTCTCTGTTCTTTGCCTTAGAAAAGGAATCCAGTTCATCCACACAACACTCCCAGCTCTGCTTCTATCCAGCAGGCATTACATCTGTGCTGTCAGTTTCTCATGAACCATAAAGACAACAACACACTAGATCCTCTGCTCTGAGCCTCTGTTCTCGCTCTCTTATCCTTCCTTTATTCACCTGCACCATGTGCTCCTGTAGATTAGAGTTGGCATTTGTCTGTTGGATGTCTCCAGTGAATACTCGAAGCATGACTGCATGTCCCAGGCTGAAGCTAACGCTAGGTTAACTGGATGCTGACTTTAGCCAAGTCACTAAGGAACTCTAAGCTAGCTTGGCTTGCCATACTGTCTCCCCATTTGTTTGCAAATCTACAACTCCAAGCCCAAGGTTTTGTGCTTCCTCACAGACTCAGACAAGGAGTTCTGGGGGCTTCTGTTCATGCTTTGGCTTCACATGAAGGGAAGCTACTTTAACAGCCTGCAGCCTTTTTAGACATCTTTTCCTACTCAGGTTTTGATTGGCGGCTCATGGACTCAGGCAGTATTACCATGGTTATCTCACCATGCCATACACCCTATAGCCCTTATAATTTCTTCAGCTGTCTGTCACTTCTCTTAATTTCTATGAAAAGCAGATGAAAAGTAACTGAAATTGGTCAATTTAGAGCACAGAGTTAGAAGAGATGAGTCTCTGTCCTCATGGAGCTTTTGTTTGACTGATTTTTTCTTTTTCATCAATCAGTCAGTTATGGGTTAAAATGGTGCTTCTCAGATTTTGCTTTTGTTTTACTTATTCAGCTAACAGCTTTTATTTTCTTAATCAAACTTGTACATACAGTTGAAGCCACACGTTTACATATGGTGTATAAAGATACATAGCCTATTTTTTCCTTACTGTCTGACGTTAAGTCAGACTAAATTTATTCTTTTTTAGGTCAGGATTACCAACATTATTTCCGTTTGCTAAATAACAGATTAAAGTGCAATAATTTTTTTGTGAAATATGAGAAAGACCACTCCTGGATCATTCCCAGTAATGCCCCACATCATAGCGTAACTGTGGTGAATCCTCTGCCTCCCCTTTGATATTTTGTTAAGTTATACTGATAAAAAAAAAAAAAAAAAATCAACAGTAAAATTATTAGCTACAATTCAGTCATCAGTTTCCTTGTCTTTTACTTGAGGTGGAACAGTTTAGTGTTTTTTTCTATTCTGTCAACACTTCAGAAATGTCATGATCATCAGCTGTGGATAATTCACCATTTATGCTTTTTAAGATATCAGTTATTCTCGAGGGCATGTCATGTTGGCATATTAACCACATTAAGCATAGCATTGTGACAATCTGACCTTAAAGTTGTGTAATATTTTTGTACATTGGATTGGATGACGATATTGATTTCAAAGTGCTTCTCATTTTTGGGCAAAACAGTTTAAAACTGCCTTAAATAATTGTTCAGTACTTGGAAGTTACAGCTAATGTCTGTTACGGTGCTTCATATTGGACAACAGAATGATTTACATCCAGGACTTTCTGACCAAAACAATGTTGCTGTTGGCCTTTTCTCTGTTGGTGTGTTGTTGTGTTGGCAAGTTAGATGGCCTCTACAGTCTAAAATCCCTTGCCAATTCTGAGTTAATATGGATGCAGAGCATTAAAACAATGTGAATATTGAAACCGATGGAGCTCATCCACTATTTGTCAATAAGTTCCTTCACTGTTTGAATGTATGGAATGATGAAAAATACATTGTAATCAGCTTTTACTCTGGATATAGTTAGCTTGTTCACTGAGCTCAACATTTAACTGTGAGGAGTCAAACTGTGTATATCACAGACTGAAACTGTGTTGTTTTTGCATGTTTTTTTATATCTGGTTTTATTTTCATTCTTTTAATTTGAAATGTATTTCTCTTTTTACCTCACCCTGCTGATTATCCATGAATGAGGAACAGTTGGTGACTTGGGTAACCAATAGGGAGTCAGTAGGCTGGCAAAAACCAATGAGTGGTGGCAGGGTAAGGCAAGGAATGAAATTTAAGAGGGAAAATAAGGAGCAAAAGAGAGACCAACAGCAGCAGGAACATCAACAGAAGCAGCAGTGGGACAGGAGAACAGCAGCAGCAGCAGCAGTCACAAGAAGTGGAACCAGTCATGGCTGGGAGGAAGGCCAGTGTTAGAAAGATGTCTTCTGAAGGAGTGAAGCCAGAAAGGAGGTGCTCACGAGACCTGAAGTTTTCTTCTAACGATTGTTGCTTGCACTGGACTTCTATCTTGGACTTTTTAGGGGTTTTAGGGTTCTTTTTGTAGCAAGGCTATTTTTGTACACATTTTATTGTAATAAATTTCTTACCTCCTTTTTATTGACTGTGTGTTAGTTGCACTACCTTTACCACCTAATTAAGTACATGTGGCCGTGGTGTGACATAAGTCACTGGATCCACTGACAAAGAATGTTGGTCTTCGTCAGTGGATCCAGTAAATTGAATTAGCCACTGTCTGGCTCTAGTAGATTTAATTAGCATTTCAAGGTCCACTGATAGAAAGACAATACATCAGACCATAATTCCAAGTTCCAAATACTTGTGTTGAGAGACCAGAGAGAGGTCATAGATTCACATAGGATCAGATGTCATCTATCCAAAAAGTTGTTGTTTTTTTTTTTTTTTTTAAATTCTCTATATGTCACGTTTTCCACCACAACTAATGTAGTCTTATCTTCCCTTTCCTGTCTCTGTCAGACTCTCATGGGATGGACCTGTTTGCTGTTGCAGTCCATGAGTTTGGCCACGCTATCGGCCTCGTTCACACCTCGGCCATGGAGTCCATCATGAGACCATACTACCAGGGTCCTGTAGGAGACCCTCTGAAGTACAATTTACCCTATGAAGACAAAGTACGAGTCTGGCAACTCTATGGTATGATGGAACAGGAATTCCCCTGTAGTTCATGTGTAATTGTATCTGTGTGAAATCTAAAGAGTTGGGATAAAGATGCATTTTCTATGATAAATACATTTTTAGATAATTTGGTGAAAAATAAATCTAACGGGATGTACAGTAGTGTGATAAAATGTGTCCCCTTATAGATTATTATTTTTGTTTTAATCACAATTAAATGTTTCATATTATCACACTAATTATATTACTACATAAAGTAAAACACACCCTGTTTTAAATTAAAAAATATTATTAAAATTTTTATTTTTGAAAGAACATCATGCATAAATACAATCACCTATATTCCCAAATCATAGACTAACTGTAATTAGATTATTTTTTCTGTTTATCTTAACATACTTAGACCTGATTACAGCAAGACTTGTAAAATCAAGAAATAATTTAAATAGACCCTGTCAACATCAAGTAGGCAAAAATTATTTTAAAAAATAAAATTATGTCTTAAGCTAAAGAAATTCAAGAAGATAAGGAACAGAGTCATTCACATCTATCAGTCTGGAGAGGGATGCAAAGCAATTTCTAAGGCTATGTGACTTCAGCGAACCACAGTGAGAGTCAATATCCACAAATGGCGAAAACATTGAACGGTGGAGAACCCTACCAAGAGTGGCTGTCCTACCAAAATTACTTCATGAGTGCATCAACAATCCATCCAGCAGGTTGCAAACAACCAAGAACAACATCTAAAGTACTGCAGGCCTGACTTGCTTCAGTTAAGGTCAGTGTTCATGATCCATTGCAAGAATGGACGTCCATGGAAGAGTTCTAAAGCGAAAACCACAGCTGACCATGAAGAGCATAAACGACTGGCTCACAATACATTTTGATGATCCTCAAGAACTGGGAAGATATTCTTTGTACTGACAAGACAAAAGTGAAACTTTTTAGAGGCTATGTATCATTATATCTGATGTAGATTTAAAACAGCATTTCAATAAAGGAACATTATATACCAACAGTCAACCATGGTGGTGGTAGTGTGGGGATCTGGGGCTACTTTGCTTCTTCAGGACCTGGACAACTTGCTGTAATTGGAAGAACCATAAATTTTGCTCTCCACCAAAAAATCCTGAAGGAAAATATCCTTAGTTAGTCTGTAGTATGCAGGAAAACAATTTTCTCAAGCATACCAGAAAGTCAATCATTTAGTGATTCAAGAAAACAAAAAAAACAAAATGAAGGTTTTGGAGTCACATAGTCAAAATCTGGAGTTAAATCCAACTGAGATTCTGTGGCATGACCTTAAAAATTTTGTTTATGCTTGAAAACCCTCCAGTGGACCTAAAATAAAACAATTTTACCAAAAAAGGTGGGCCAAAATTCTTCCACAGCAGTCAGAAAGACTTATTGCCAATGATGATATTTAATCTGTCTGATATTGATATATTTTAGAGATCTGAAATACATGTCTTTGGGAAAAGAAAGAAAGAAAGAAAGAAAGAAAGAAAGAAAGAAAGAAAGAAAGAAAGAAAGAAAGAAAGAAAGAAAGAAAGAAATTGGAGAGGAGGCAGATTCTTTCTAACTGTGTTGTAGCTGTAGAGGACACCTTAACAATATGGGATTAAAGTTCTATACCACTTCACCCCTTTTGTACCTCAATAAGTCTGTGTCATTTTTACGGCTAGCCATATTTTCCAGTGCTTCTAACATTATGTTTTCTGGCCAGATGATGTG
Organism: Anableps anableps; assembly: GCA_014839685.1. Taxonomy (NCBI): domain Eukaryota; kingdom Metazoa; phylum Chordata; class Actinopteri; order Cyprinodontiformes; family Anablepidae; genus Anableps; species Anableps anableps. Next base: position 10,204,724 of record CM026081.1, read on the forward strand.
TTCTCCAACCCATAAGTGTTTTCACACTCTCCTCCTTTAGTGGCCTTGACTTACAAGCCTCTGCTGTCATTATGTAGTCTATCAGATAAGAACATCTGCTTATGGGGGACAGCTCAGGAGACTCAAGGTGCAGAGGCCTCGCTGTGGAGGAAGCAGCCTTTGATGAGTTTTATAGAGCGTGGATATTGATTTAATAAAAAACACGGAAGAAGTTAATTGGACCCTGTTATGGAATGTGACCTTATCATGCTTTGCCTTTATGCAGGAAGTGTCAGTGTGAGAAATAAAAATGGAAATGATCTGCATGCAAAGTGTGTACCACTGGGTGAAGAAATGTGGCAGAAAAGAAATTGAATTGGACAAAAGTGGAGTGGGTTGAAATATATGCACTAAGTGAGAAATTAAAGTATTTTTTATTACTGAGAATTATCAAAAGATTTTATGTTTTTGTTTTTTTTCATCCCGTCTTGTAGGTGTCAGAGACTCAGTTTCCCACACAAATCAACCAGGCAACCCCTCTCTTACACCTGAGCCTCCTGTCCTGCTTGATCTTCCTGAAAACAGGTCCACTGTCCTGTAAGTAAAAGGTTAAAAATTAGTAATTTTTTATGTGCCAGAAAAAAAAAATCTTCAACATTACTGAGACCTGTTCTTGCATAATCATTCTTGTTTGGGGTAATGCAAGTATTTCTAAGACCTTAAATATTCACTCAGTAAATTTTATTCATCATTGCACTGTCTGAGGAGCGCAGCAGACAGGAATGTCAATAAAAGTAATTTGACTATGCGAAATGTTGGCATCACAATGCAATACCAGTTTGGGGCATATAATACTGGCTCAAATCATGTTGTTTGGCTCCCCTCCTGGTGTTTGGATTTCTTAAAAGTTAACAAACACAAATGTTCACACACTCAAACAAATCTCTACCATGTTTATTGTATCTTAATTTTAAACGTTGCCTTTGGTAGATTTTTACTTTAAACCATGTTCCTGATACATGTACAGTCATCATAAAAAGAAAAGACATCTTTCAATTCAAGGGTTTTTTGCTTGTAAGTGTTCTGGTGTTTACCAGGTTCTGCATAGATGTTGAGGTAAACTTGAGACACCTCAGATGCCACCCTGTCATGAATTAAGCAAAGGTGAAGTCATAACAAAAAAGTTGGTGAAACACAAGCCCACCTCCAAAGTCCTTGCTGCATCCAAAATATGCAAACTCTAGAATTCAAAGGCAACTTCTATAGTATTCATTTTAGTTATTTTCATGTATAGGCTTTAAATACAGGGAAAGACTTACTTCTCTGTACATTTTGTTTCCTTTGATCTATATGTGTTTTCCTACATACTGCTACAAATGTAGTTTATTACAAGTTATATAAAATTATAATCTTATTACATAAAATACATTTTTAGTTTTTTATATTGTTTTGTTACTTAGTTTGACTCTTTTGCTTTAAAATGTAAATGTATTTACTGTGGTATCAGCAACACCATATCGTCTTGGTTGGCCTCTACACCATACACCATTTAGTAGTCAAATAGATGTAACTGAACCTAAATTATCTCTACTATTTAAATAACAACCTAAAGAAGGTCTGGCAGCTATCAATTTATATGTGCTTGGTGGTGTTAGGTAGAATGGTAAAAAGCAGCCCCTTGTTTTACGCTTCGCTTTGTACAGAGGGGCTGGACCCTTGGCTATTAAGAAACGATTGCTTGCAGCAGGCGTGGACTCTGTTGAAGTTTTAAATTTTACCCAATCACTAACGCTTGTAACGACATATGTGAAGTCCCAGTTCAGTGCTTTGAAGCTTACCAGAAATTGCCTGCACTGTAAACAACCATCTCCCACTCCAAAGAGAGAAGCACTGAGCCAATCGAGATGGCTGTTAATGTTAATTCAATATTTGGAAGCGTGGCCAACACGGATTGAACAGCTTCATTCACTTCCTCTGCTGCCATTTTCCAAACCACAGGCAGATACAATTCTAAAACAGCACAGAAAATTGACGTCATCGTTCACAATTTCTCCTTCTGTTCAGCTCGGTCAAAATTCTACAGGAAAAATCCAGTTCAGTGGGAGAAAGCCCAGACGGAGGACTGAAGGGAGTTGAGAATCAAGCAGAATAGCATAGGAAGGCAATATCCAGGCTAGGTTTTATGTGTCTTTGGATTATTTGTTTTATTTATATCTGCTTTCCAGGTGCCCAGACCAACACTCTGAAACTATGTTCCAACTACAATCTAGCCAAAAAGATTTCCAACAAATATTTACTAATAATCTCCTTAATATGAAATTCTGATGTTTTGTGGACACCCCAAACACAAACATGTGGATGCGCAACAACATTCACAAATATAAACAGGTCACTTAACAGGTAGTGAGTTCAATATGTAACCAGCTAGCCTTATCAGTTTAAACTTGTATCCTTTAATATTCTCTAATTTCATCAGACCATAATGAGTGAGAGCTGAATGAGGCCTGACAAGAGCACCAATCCGTCCACTCGGCAGTGATGTAGTTTTAATAGAGCTCTGAATAGAGACCCTTGTTGGTAATATAAGGCCTGGCGAGCTCCCACTCCCAGCCCTGTGGTGCTATTAGCTTCATCATTGGCAGGCAGGCCACGTTGGAGCTTTAAATCACTTAAAAACCCCAGGGAAAAATGCACCTAGGGATTCAGCTAGGTCTGCCTGATAGGTTTTCTTTTTCTGTTTAGCGTAGTATCACTAGTTCCTGCATAGGCCCACAATAGTGGATGGCAGCAAAACACAGGTGTATTAAGAAACAGCTCTAACATATCTTCTGAATAGTTGTTAAAAGCACCAAAAGATTACTATCTGTTGTGTGTTATGATCTGATGTGTTAAGATTCTTAATTTTACCTAAAATACTCCTGTTTGTCCTTTTCCTACATTTATCATTCCTGATTTTTTTCACCATGTCTTCCAGGCTGGCACGAGATGCCCCAGACAGATGCACCACACACTTTGATGCAGTGGCCCAGATACGGGGGGAGGCCTTCTTTTTCAAAGGTACAGCAGCACAAAGGGAGCGATGAAGATGCAAAGTACTACAACAGTATAGGAATTATAAGTACTTAGCAAACTTAGTACAGAAGGAGCAAAATTAAAGGACAGCACAGAGGGAAGAAAAAGACCATGGGAAAGAGGGGAGGTAGCTGTAGATGCCTGACTGAGGCTGGTAAGCTGGTGAAAGACTGGAATCCAAAATTACATCAGGCTTTCATGCCTGCTCTCTGGAGGAATGACCCCGAGCTTCCCACTGACAATAGAAACAAGAAATTGACTTAAACTTTTAGAAGCACGTGTCAGTGAAACGTGCTGAACTGTAGCTCTTTTGAAAGACCTGTTTTAATCTCTTGTATTTTAATAAGGCTGTCAGAACCATTAAAATTTGATGCATCGTTGCTGCTTTTATTTTGTCTTTTAAATGTAGTTTCAACTGACAAGTCAAATTTTTAAAAAGATGTCAATTATGGTAATGGTTCTGACTAAAACCATAGCAATATCAATGTTTACAATATCAGCTTTGGAATTTGGTTGGATGTCGTACTTAATGTGCAACACAATCACACTCTCCACGCCAATATGTTTGACCAGCTGTAAGATCTCTTAACTGCCCTTAGTGTCCAGCATATGTATCTTCAGCAGCTGGAATGCTAAATCTCACAGAAATGGTTGAGAGATTAAATGAAGAAGAGGAAAGAGAACAGTTTGAAAAATGTGGGTTAATCCTTATTGATATCATCATCATCATCCAATATTAGTACTGCAATTTTATGTTTTCCTGATATCGTGCAGCCCTGATTGGCTTTTAAAATAAATTTTTTGGAAAACATTTTCAAGACAGTAGAGTCAGTACTTATAACCACCACTGCAAATGTTTTGAGGTATGTCTGTACGAGCTTTTTACATCTACAAAATGAAATTTGCTGGTGATATTATGAAAAATATATCAAGCTAAGTCAGACTAGATGGGCAATGCCTGTGAATAGCATTTTCATGTCTAGCCTCAAATTGTCAAATAGATTTATGTCTGGACTTTGACCAGACCATTTTAACCCATGAATATGCTTAGATCTAAAACAGTTCATATTAGCTCTGGGTATATTCAAAGGGTAGTTAAACCTCTGCCCGCATCTCTTCGTGTCCCCACAGCATAATGCTGCCACCACATGCTGTTTGTTCACTAATGTCTGTAAACAAATCTTTGAGGCCTTCACAGAACAGCTGCATTTATACTGATATTAAGTTACACAAATGTGATTTATTTATTTATTTATTTATTTTTGTAATAACTAATCTCTAAAAGCAATCAGCTTTTTATTTTTAAACATCATTGTTCTTTCCCTTATGCACTGGTTTGTTTTGCTCTGTCTGATAAAATATCAATAAGATACATTAAACCTTGCAGTTGTCACAGGACATACTATGAAAAACTTCAAGGGATATAAATACTTTAACAAAGTACTGTATCTTCAGCTGAACATTATTAAAAATTCAACCTGAATGCTCCCAAGTAAGCATTCAGACATAAAAACTTTTACAGTGCAGCTATATTACAAATTATTTATAGTTATGACTGACATATAAATCAACATCTAGAACAGTGTTGTTTTGTACCTTTTAGGAAAATACTTCTGGCGATTAACAAGGGAGAAGCACCTAGTGTCTATGCGTCCTGCACAGATCCATCGCTTCTGGAGGGGCCTCCCAACCAATCTGGACAGCGTGGACGCTGTGTATGAAAGGCCGGGGGACCATAAAATAGTATTTTTTAAAGGTAAATTTTCAAACTGCTGGTTGTATTTTGTAAACACAGTAAATTATTGAATATGTAATTAAGGTGAATATAAAATGGGTCTTGAAACTTTAGGGATGTCAGATTCATTAGCATTTTAACGATTTCCCCCATTTTGCTATTTTTTAGTTTTTTATACCTTTTTGGTAACTAGTAGTAATATCACCATTGTAATTGCCACTGTTCTAGATCATCAGGAGTAATGGGATTGCATTAGATCCCAAACAATAAGAAGTTGTCCACAAAAGCCTTAAAATAAATTGGTGAGCCCAAGATGCCTCCCTTTGCTGCAGAATATTTTTCTTTTCTCCCTTAACATTAAAAAGAAAAAAAAAAAAAAAAAAAAAAAACTTGTAAAAGCATATGGTGTGTGTGTGTGTGTGTGTGTGTGTGTGTGTGTGTGTGTGTGTGTGTGTGTGTGTGTGTGTGTGTGTGTGTGTGCTGGGGGTAGGAGGACCCCCTCTGGGACTGCGCGCAGGGTAAAAAGCTCACGCGGGGTCCACTCAGCCCCTCCTGGGACTGCAGGAGGGTTAAGAAATAAAATTATACATTTTAAAAAATGATATAGTTACAATTATATCATACAATTCATTAGGAGTCCAGGTATTGTTGTCAAAAACAATTTAGTTTGAGGTAGAATGAATTGACCTGAATTTTTCAGCAGGAGATTGTGGCACTTCAGTAAAAGATGCTTTTATTTTCATGCATTTACTCATTTTCAATAGTGATGTCAATACATGTTTAGAGTACAATGAATAGACTTTTCATTTCTCAAACACATTTCTCTGTTTTCATTGTCTGTAGGACTAAAATACTGGGTGTTTAAAGACAATATTGTCGAGGAGGGTTACCCACGTCCAATCAGTGACTTTGGCCTGCCTATGGAGGGTGTGGATGCAGCTTTTGTTTGGCTTCACAATGAAAAAACCTACTTCTTTAAGGACAAACACTACTGGCGCTACGATGATCACCTAAGGCGCATGGACCTGGGCTACCCCAAAGACAGCACCCTCTGGAAAGGCTTGCCATCACAACTTGATGATGTCATGAGGTGGTCTGATGGTGAGTAACACTGGAAGGCATTTCAGACAAATGATCCGTCCATCAGTTAATTGATCAATCAATCCATCAAACCTTCATATTAATAAAATATGTAATTTCATTTTATATCACGTTTCATACAACACAGAATTACAGAATGCTTTACAGATTCTAAAAATAAAATCTATTAATAAAATATAAAAAATAACAACATACAAACCAACAAATGCACATTTTCATCACATCAGGTTTTCAGATCGTTCCAGAGATTTAATTATAATTTGAAAAACTTTTAATTTCTTGTTCCTCAACAGTTTTTTCAAAAGTCTGCTAGAAAATATTAATCTAGAGAAATAATAGTGTTAAGCGACTTCTGTCTTTCATAGTAAGAAAAAATCTCATGAGAATAGGCTGCTCATGATGATAATTTTAGCATTCGTGCAGTTTATTTACTTTAATTTTAGTGTACATGATTCTTTGGAATAGCTGCAGTTGTTTATTGAGGTCTGCTGTGTAAAGTGTGTCAGAAGAGTTTATCTTTCCATGAATTTGTTTATTTTTGCCAACACTCCAGCTTCACATTCGCAGAGTTACACATTTTCAAACCTTGGAGCTCACCCAGTATATTCACACTGTGCAGCTCCACTATACCAAGGTCGCAATGACTGCCTCCATCAGAGCATGATGCTTACAGTTATCTGACCCAATGAAAATACGAGCTGTAAAATGGTTCAGAACATTTTGATCAAGAATTGGGACCAGTTTTATTCTGTTTCTAGGTTTATAGGTTGGTATTTTAGGATCCAAGTTGTGCTCATAATGTGGTGTGATCTGAAACGCCCTTCCCCAGACATCAGCCAGTGAGCTTTGTAGTTCCCAGGTCATACAGCTGCTGTCAGGATGTCGCTAGCCCTCTATCTGCATGCAAGGAAGGCCTTTCCCTGTCAGTCAACAGAACACAACCCGCTAAACACCTGAGCTTGTAGACTCTGAGGTCTCAAAGCTCTTGTATGAGTGTAACAGTGTGTGTGAATAAAAAAGAGAGAGAGAGGAGTCCAGTCAATTGCACAGCTCTCACTCAGCCTCACCTCCGGCCATTATCACCACAGAGCATGGAAGGGTAAACCTGCACGCACAAATGCACATAGACAGATAATGGGGCCTTGGAACTGGAGCCACATCAAAGCCTGTTCTCGGTTTGCTTCACCAGCTTGTGATCAAAACAGAGAGAAAACCGAGTGACAGACACAGAAGGAGAAAAGAGAGTGATAGCGCATTAGAAACAGGAGATGCAGTGATATTACAGAATGTTGGTATGAAAGCTGAACAGTAGTTTAATCTTCATATACTTGAAACAAAACACAAAGAGCAACTGATAGAAATAGGTGGGCATTTACAACTTAAAGTATCTTAAAAGCAGCATCTTAAAGAAAGGTCAAAGCATCTAAATGTAATATGTTTATGTTGAGGACATTTTTGAAATGAGTGAGAATCATAATCAGGCTCAGCATATTGACATTAGGTTTGACCACTCATTTGTTCGTCAATGTGACAAATCTGATGGCAGCTTGATTTACAGAAGTCAGGGGCTGCCAGAGTGAAGCAGTTGGTAAGTTTTATGATAGATTCATTTTAATGTGGAGAGATGTCCTACCAAAAATCCAGAAAAAAAATATTTCATAAAGCAGTGGCAGTTTCTAATATGGCTCACTGCTGTCTCGATCAAATCAAACAGTGGAAGCATGATAAGAAAATATTACAGCACACCATGACTGGCCAAATTTATTATCTGATTTACAACTTACGATGTGGCGCATTACAGGGGTAATTGCCTTGTTTTTAAAGAACAAGACAGCATTTGATCCTTTCTTGCTAAAAATCCAAAATGCTTATACTGCTTAAACCTAAACTTGATTTTTCTACATTACACAGAGATTCTTTGATACAATGCTTGAGATTCACTAAACTTTTCTTCTATCTCCAGAAAAAGTAAGGAATAGTCATTTTAAAATTTTCTTGTCAAGATCTGATCAGGTGTCCTGCTCGATACACCTTTTATTAATTTCTTTAACCAGGTTTGACCAGGTGTTTCTGATTTTGACCAATTACATTTTTTTTCCATAAGAACTATAATGTATAGAAGAGGAAAAATGTGCTGCTTATTCTTTGACAGATGTCAAATAGGGGAATTCAGTAGAAAATTTAAGAATTACAATGCAGAGTTATACCCACTTTTCAAATAAAGCATATGTATCTATATAATGTGTGTACTTGCTACTGGTTAATGCATTTATAAAACAAACATTGCAAATATTCTGTTTCATTGCATTTAAAGAATAGGAGGAGATCAGATCAGAGTCAATCAAAGAAGCGTTTATCAAATCCTGCCTATGGCTTAACTGATTGGTTGGTCTCTGCTTTTTTGAATGAATGAATTAAATATTTGGGGATATGGTTTCGTAAGTGATATGTAGGAGTCTGAAATCTGGGATCAAATTGAATTGAGGGAAATTTATACAGCAATATCTTACAGCTCTAGATCTTTGCTCTTTAGGAAAAAGGAAGAAAAGTTGTAGAGGAAATGATTGTGTTTAATTATAAGCACTTAGGCTTTATGTAATGGTTAATGACAGTTCAAGAGGATGGTGACCTTCCAAGTGTTTGTATTCATTTTTTTAGAATCAAAACCTTTGAAAAGTAAGGGTATATTTGAAAAACAAATATATCACATTTAGCCATCATTTCTAAGAGAGCCACTTTTTTACAGCGTAGGGATAATTCTGAGAGAAATGGATGTTACAGATGGTCCTCTGAGACATAAAAGGACTCATATCCATCATAAAGAATTGTGTATGCTAAACAGTAGGGTTTATGTGAGGTCAGAAATTTCCATCCATATTTTAAAAGCAGTCAAAGATAAGTGAGAGGAGGCAACAGAAATACTAAAACCAAAGCAAAGATTCAGTAAAATAATTGGGCCTGATTGTTTAACATGAGTTAAGTTTTAAGGTCCATTAACCTACCCACACCCCAGGATGACCCAACAAGAACAAACACATTTTTTATTTTGCAGCTGATTCATAATAACTTTGCTGCCTTGCTAGTCTATGGCATAGTAATAATAATAAGGTAGAAAACACATATGTAAAGCATGGACAGCTAGCTCATACCATCTCAAAACAGTGTTGTATACCTGCCAAATATAGATCTTGCAAGAAAATATTATTCATCTAGCATTAAAGTTATTTCTACTAAGTGCTTACTAATTTAGTATAATTTAGTACATTGTTTTATTCACAAATTTAATTTCCTAAATTCTCTGATTTGATTTTTACTATATTCTGCTCTTTTTGTTTAGCTTGATCTGCTGACAATAATTTTAACATATTCCAGTTTTACTTTTTATGGAACAAAAGAACAACACTGTAATGATAATTTTTGACTGGGAATAGTTGTTAATTATTCATAATTGCTATAGAACAATTACTGACTTGACTTTTTAACCCGACTTTAGCATTTTTCATTAGTTATCATGGTTAACATATCTAGCATAACCAAAACAGCAATCTCAGTGTGTATGTCCTGGAGAATGTAGATTTCCTTTCCCTTAGCTCTGGGATTTCCAAAAGGCTGCCGACATTTTTAAATCCATCACAACAAGGAGTTCAGAAGAAAAGATGCAGGGCTACTTTGCTGTTATATGTTCCATCTTTCTGTTATCTGCTGGAAGCCTAGCTCTCTCTGAGCCTGAATGAACCAAATGTTTTGACATATAAAGCTGTATGTCAGATGATACTGAAAATACCAAACTGTATCCTCTTCCCTAAGTAACAGCTTCCACACCAAGGAGCTTTGCAGTTAGCGCAACCGGTTAACACTTGGGTATGGTGTGTTCACCAATAGAAACAGGGCCTTTTTTCGGTCTTTGGTCAAGGCCACTGAACTGAACATCAGCTGATTCCAGTCACCAGCTGATTTCTTGGTGCATCTCAAAAATTCAGAACTTCACAGGACTTTTGGAGGTCTAGAACATTCCACAACTAAATAGCTCCAAGCAGTTTTGACAGCTTGTGATGATGATAATAAAAAGGGTTATTAGGGGCCCTTGGCCAAACGCTGACTTTTAGACATCCTCATTGCTTCTACTACCCAATGCAAATGCCGGACCACATAAAGCAAATCTATTGTGTAAAATTTTGTGTGATTTGTTTTCGCTCTGTGACGTGTGTTTGCCATTTAATCTCAAGGCAAATGCGTGGCGTTACAAATCAAAGGCATCCACCCTTACTTATCTCCTTTGCTGAGAAACTATTCACTCAAGTATTAAAGAGTTACAGACCTTGGAGTGGAGTTCTTCCAGTGTGAGCTATTACTGGTGAGAAGAAATTTTTTTTATAATTTTCTCATTTTCTTTATTTTATGCCCCCTATTAATGAAGCATGCTATTAAGCTTGTTTATTTCCTACTCTGTTTCTTTGGCTTAGTCAATAAGTTAATGAAGAAAATGAATACGATTCAGCTGACCTTGGCCAAGGCAGTTGCCTTCCACTTAACAAACTCTGTGTCAGGCCTATGAGATAATGAATGAGTTCATAAAGCATTGTATCACTGGTAAACGGAGTTCATTAAATTTATCATTCAGTGTGAGAGCTTTGGACCTAATTCAAGAGTCACATTCTTACAAAAAAAAAAAAAAAAAGATTCTGTAGACTTTTATGTTGAGTCCAGAACCAATTTTTGACTCTTTACTAGAGCACAAAAAAGCCTTTGGAATATTGCCCTAAAATTTGACATCACATCACATACTGGCACACAACAAGGTGGCATTTTCATCCAAGGTGGACAGAGCCAGACTACATTTGGTATTTCAGTGACTCCAATTAACTTAAGTGCCCCGTAGTGAAAGAACAGGTGTAGTGTTGAGTATATCAGTAACAGACAAGTGAAACATTGCAGTTTTTAGGGGAAAAATGCTCATAAGGTTTTGCTTTGTTTATCTGCTTGCCAAGAAAATTACACAAATTTATTTTACCCAAGCAAAGTTGCAATCAATGCAATTCTTTAAATAGGATAATCATAAAAGCTTTATTCAAATATAACAGAAGCAATTCCGCAAAGACAAACAAATTGCCATATATTGTATGTCTACTTGTCTTACAGTATTTATGATAGTGATATTGCCTTAATAAAGATTGTTTATAGATGCTTGTACTCAAGCATTTGTTGTTGATTGTTTGTTCCAGTTGAATGATAGCTTTGGTACAGTACATCTAATAATGACATACAAAAAACAAGCTTGTGATAGCACATTATGTGTAACACTAATGTGTCTGGCATGGCTATTATTTGTTGAATATCGGCTGAAAAACGGTTGTACTTTAATTTCAGTTCTGCACATCCCCTTGTCAGCAAATTACTTTCAAAATTTACTAGACTGTTTTCCCCATTTTGTTGTTGATAAATGTATTTGTGTCTCAACTATGTTAACTTGGTTCTTCTGAAAAGGGTTGGAGGTAATACACCTACTGCATATGAATGTTTCATGTATTAAACCAGACTAATTTTTCTGTTCTTATGATTGTAAATCTTCCTGATATTTTTAACATTCCTCTCAGAAGTTTACATATACTCATCACCAATTATTTTATGATGTGCTTTTAGTGATTTGTTTAAAACAAGGAATGGGTCATTTTTATATTGTATTTGTGTTCTTCTAACACTGTTAATTCTTTGCAAAAGTGCTATAAAGTTTATCATGTTGCTGTTAAGCAGCAGACAACGACAGTGTCAGCTGTGGTTGTGGAGTTATGAAAGAGGGATAGGATAATGCCAGTAGGAGTGAGGAGGAGGAGGAAGAGATGGATGCAGAGGGACAGGAGAAGGAGGAGGAGAAGGAGATAGAAGAGGAGGGGGAGAAGCAAGAGAGTGGAACAGGAACCACTAAAAATGCAACCACTAAAACGAAACCACCAAAATGGTGTAGTATGCAGGATTGGGTTGGCATTATGTTTCTCCTTGGTATTACATTAACATCTTAAGATCAAAGGATTGTGGTCCAAACCTTGGCTTTTTGACATCTGAAAACAATCTAAAAAGTTATTTCCCTTCATGATGTAATAGGTCTGTAGAGCTTTGGGGGCTGCTTTTATTCCCGATTTGCTTTGATTTTTATAAGCTGCTTGTTTAATAAACTTTTGTTGACTGATTTTTATTTTTAATTTGGTAATTAAATCCACAAACACACAGTAGTTTTAATTGTTGAAAAAACATAGTTTCTATACCACAAATAAATTTCTTTTGTTTTAAAAATATTGTTCCAATTTCGTTGGTTGTGCAGTCGAATGAAAGGCCTCTCCAAACTAAGCTCCCAGGCTGAATTTCAACCCCTGCCCGCCCCTGTGTACAGGTATATTTCAGTACCTTAGAAAGTTACCAAATACTGACATATCTGGTTCAGAAGTACCTTAAAATTGGAAAAACAACAGTTGTAGTTCACATCTTGGATATGTTTGTGTGTGGTGGCTTTTGAAGCTCTGACTCCAGTAGTAAATCTCCCACAAATTCCTGCATGGGCTTTGCTTTACAATCATCTAAAGGCTGTGGTTATGTCTTGTTGCTTGTGCACTTTTCTCGAACACACTTTTTCCATCCACACAACTTTTAGTTAATTTTCTTGGATATAGTGCTCTGTGAACAGCCAGCTCCTTTAGCAATGACCTATTTTGGACAACTTGTCCTATGCAGTGTCTATGAGACTATCTGCTGAATACCTGTCAGGTCAGCAGACTTTCTGATGATTGTGTAGGCCATAGCAATATAATAAAGTATAATAAAGGCCATAATAAAGTATTTCTAAAAAAAAAATATTTTAAAAAATATATTTTGAACTAATGTTGTGAAATATTACTGAGAAATAAAACTGAGATTTTATTAGCTGTAAGGCATAAATATAAAAATCAACAGAAATAAATGCTTAAAAGATATCGCCCCATGTATAGTGATTCAATATAAGTTTCAATTCTTGAGTTTAATCACAGAAATAAATAGGCTGATATCCAAGTTTTTGAGATGCTCCTGTATATATTTAAGCCTGCATGTGTTACTTTGACCTCATGTGGACTAGAGAACATCCACAATAAATTAAAACCTTTGTACCTAATTGTAGTTTTAAAAATCATTGAATTTGTATGTTTCTAAATCATTCCACTCACAAAAAAGAATTATTTAAATAAATCCACAAATCCCCAAATTAATTAATTTTGATATCCCTAAGGAGGAAAATCCTTTAAATTTACATGTTTGTATTAAGTTTGCCCGACGTGAGGTCTCACTTTCAGAAATTCATGAGTAAGAGACGCAGTATTTATAATATATTAAAACAATAAATTATTTCACAGTAATTCTAACCCTCTATCTTCCCTCTCTGAAGGCTCAACATACTTCTTCAAAGGAAAGGAATACTGGAGAGTGCCGGGTAGTGACATGGAGGCGGAGACAGGATACCCCCACCTGATTGCAAAGGACTGGTTGCTCTGCACCGAGATGCAGTCAGACTCTCCAGACACGGACACCAAAAGCACGGAGACCAGGGTCAACGTGCACCGCCACCCAGACCATGCAGAGAATGGATACGAGGTGTGCTCCTGCACCTCAGACACCGCTTCACCTTTGGGCATCCGGCCCACCCCGTCATCACTCTGGCTGCTGCCGCTTCTGTGGACGCTCTTACTGAGCTTCTGCTCTGAACTGCTATGATGCTGAAGCATGGGACGAAGTTCTTTTAAGCGGACTGACCAATAATTCAAAAATGTTGACATGACATTTCTTGTATCGTTTTGCTCTTATTTTTCAGCTATTTATTCAATAAACAATTGTTTTTTGGGATTTTTTTTGGGGGGGAAGGGAGGGTCAACAAAGGCACAGGCACCATCTGACTTTTTAATGCTTTGCCATTTTTTATTGAATGATCAAACCACAACATCTAAGCAAGAAAGGTTTCACACAACAGAAGCATTTTCCAAAAATAAGATTTGATTTGCTTCCATGTGCACCTGGTTTACCTCAGTGAACCATCCTCAAATTAAAGTTAACTCATTCTAAGCATCAGCAGGTGCAAAGGTGAGCCACATTTCAATACGTAATGTAGAAAATAAATTTAATACATGCTTCGATTTGAGAAATTAGAGAAATCCAGAACAACCAAACACCATACAGTCCCTTACATAATTTTTCCTCTTTTTGATTATCTGTCACACCTCACTGTTTCGGGTCATCAGTGTTAACATCAGAAGTCGATAACCAAAAGATCTACAAAATGCAGTTTTCAAATTATGTTTGAAAACTGATGATTAAACATTTGTTAAATCATGAATTAACTGTGATAAACCACAGTTTTATGGTTCAATATCCCTTAGTTGTTCCACCTTCTGGCAACTACAACTCCCATGAAGTATTTGGCATAACTGGTAAACAGTCTTTTACATCACTGTTGAGGGCCCACTTTTCTTTTACTATTGCTTTAACTTGGCCACATCAGAGGTTTTTTGAGCTGGAGCAGAATTTGTTGTTCCATCAATTGTGAAAAACCATCCAGTACTAAAAGCAGCAAAGCAGCCCCAGCAAACACAACCATGTTTGTCAGTCTGATGTTCCTTTCTGAAAATACTGTATTGGTTTTATTCAATTTGTAAAATGAAGTACAACATCCAAACACATTACACATTTTGTGTTGTTATTCTCAAAAGTTTTGGGGATCATGAAGATGCTTTTTAACAAAATTGAGACGAGCCTTTGTGTTCTTTTTGGTCAGTAGTTGTTTTTTTTTGTTTTGCCATGGTATTTTCCCATGGGTGCCATGTTTGCCTAGTCTCTTTCTGATTGTTGAGTATTGTACTCTGACCTTCACTGAGGCAAATGAGGGCTGCATTGTGTTAGATGTTGTTCGGGTTCTTTTGTGAGCTTCTGGTTGATTTGTTGATTTATTCTTACTGTAATTTTGCTTGCCCTGCCAATCCTGGGAATGTTCACCATTGTTCCATGTTTTCTCAGTCTGTTGACAACATTGTGGTTTGCTTGAGTCTCAAAACTGCAAAAATTGATTTGGAGCCTTTTCCAGACTGATAGATTCAAAGAATTTATTAATCATTAGTAATTGACTTTCTTTAGATAAGAGCATAATGTGTTGCTTCATGAGCTCTTTTAGCCTACTTCATGTTGCCAGACAGGGCCTTGTCAAACTGAACCAAATGCTGTGACCTGAAACATTTAGGAGTGACAAAAAAGCAAAAATAGAGGAAATCTGTAAACAGACAAATACATTTTCACAAAACTGTAAGTTCAGACTCTTGTTTTGCAAATTGTTTGAAATGTTCCAGTCCCAAAACATTAATGACAAAGTTTAGACATCTAATTTCAAAGAAAAAGAAAGCCATTTTTTTTTTTTTTTTTTTTTTTTTGCACAAATTTAAATTTTTTAAAGAGATTAAAATCTTTTCTTGTATGTAATGGAAAACACTAAAAATCCTTTCAAAGTGGACATTTGAGTAAGTCCACAATTTTTTCAAACATATGTCAATCAGTGAGTTCCTAACTACTTATAATGAGGATGAATGTTTAACGGCTGCTCCTCCTAAATAGGTGAATGGACCAGTTTCCTCTCCATAATTTGTTGACTCTTCTCTAAAATGAGGACCTCCTGTTCATCTGTGAGCTGCGAGCATTTCTCACAACTTCCCTGCTGTCAACTGAAGGTTCCGTTTTCCTGCTTGTTTTATTGCCTGCAGCTGCATCATTGTGGGTGCTGGATTTATTCTTGCTGTAAAGATATATTTACCTATAAACTGATATATTTGACGGGAGATGTTTTTGCAGCTATTGCATCACAAAGTGGACTGTGTATATTTTAAGCTGTGTTTTTAATGTATAATATTTTTGTAAAAAAATATTAAAATAATATAAATGACATATTTTATTGTTAGGAAATTCATTTGAGCACACTTCTGGCTGTGTGGGCTATGGATATTACTTGGTAGTCACAATGAGACATTTACAAACACTAATGATACCCATGAGTGCCATTCATTTTGGGGTTTATTGATACAATTATGGCTCTTTTTTGCCAGTCAAATATAAATACAAAAAAAATAATTGAGACCACAAGTTTGAGTTTGTTGCCCATTTACTACAATCCTTGTTGGGTAGATGCATTTATGCATTCAGTCACACACACACACATATATATATATACATACATACATACATACATGCATGTGTGTCCCAAGCAACTTGTATTTCAGCTATGTACTTTTCTTATTGCACACACAGTTTTCCATACAGCTGCGGTTAGGGGTTTCCAGAAATGCAACATTGGCTAGCTTTATTCATTTTAAAACCAGTTGTGATGCATGTTTGAGAGCATTGTCCTGTTGGAATACCCAGTTGTGTCCAAGTTTTAATCATCTTAGATGTTGATTTGAGATGAAGTTGAAAAATTATGAGGTAGTCCTCCTTCATTCACTTTGTGAAAAAAAAAATGGTACAACTGAGAGCAAAACATAAGTAAAATAAAAATAGCAAAAATATTACCAAATGATTAAAAAAGTAATTGGTTTCAGAATCAAGTGATCCATCTCAATGCCAGTAATGAAACTAGTTGCAGATATTTCACCGAGCACTTTCCATGGTCGGCTTGACTCTTGGTTGTTTCATGATTGTTTCTGGTCCTTTAACCCAGTTTTACGCTTATGCAACCAGATATGTTTTTTCAGTTTAACAGAGTAAATATAACATTATTGATGGAAAAAGTTTTCAAATGTTATTTCATGCAGTTTTTACATCCCAATTCCAAACATACACTTCAGCACTTTTAGAAGTTTCTGTATTTGAGTGTGTATGTAGAATGATAACTGGGTGTGACTTAGAGAAAATCCACAAGTTCAAACCTGTGCACCAAATTCACTGAAGTTCTCAGGTGATTAATCCACCCTAGTTAAAATGACTCATTCAAAGGACAAAAATAATGTAGGACTCATCCCCATATTAAATGTCAACATTTTGGGCAGATGAAGATAACCATGACAAAAGTTGTTCTCCATCATTTTGGTATTCTTTCACTTATTTTCTAAAGTGATTACTGCTGTTTATCAAAAATATTAATGGCACCATATCAATCACATCGTGAAAGATCTGCTGACAGAGGATTGTACAGAACTACTTCATAAGAATCAGACGGGGGAAAAAACCCAATGCAAACATAGTTGCATGCTCCGACACATCCGACTTGAAAATCAAAGTTAGTTTGGCGTCAAGTATGTCTACATTTGGAAGGCATGAATCACTAAATAAAAACACAGAGCACAACAAGTTAGTTCGACACAACCATTTTAAGATTTCATCATTAACAAGTGCAAGGCTGCAGATGCTGATGAGTGTTAGCATCATTATGGATGTTTGTTTGTATATTCTACCCCGCAGCTAAAAATTCAACCCAACCCTGCAGAATGCAAACTCAGAACTTTAGTCCTTTAGAGGTAGAATTAAGTTTAAGAGTTTACAAAGTCACTCACTCACCGCTTCTGCCGACAGCAGCATGTTTTCCTTCTTTTCTCCTGACACACTCCACTGGTGTTAATTAACTGGTGGAGAGCACCTGTACCCACAGGCAAACACAGGGTATATTGGGTGCTTGTGTGTATGTGTGTGTGTGTGTGGTTGGGGGGGGGCAACTAACAGGAAAATTATTAAGAATCCATCTATTTACTTTTGAATTTTTATTTTATTTTATTTATTTATTTTTTTTTTTTTAGGGGCAGGTGGGATGTATACGCGATCTTTAACACTTTCACTTTTAGAGGCTTAAGAGGAGCAAGGCAGAACCAATCAATCACTTTGTAACTAAAATATTTGTAACTTGGAAAAACTAAATGCAACACTGAGAGCTTTGCAGTGAAAATGCTGATGGGACAGAGGTGGTGGAGGGTGGCATATAGCAAACAGAAACAACCATGCAGAAAGTGAAAGAAAAATTGAAAGTCGGCGTAATACGTTGATACAGAAGTTAGACACAGACTCACAAGCAAAATGAAAACTGCAAACCAGAAAGCAAAATAATAAACTAATAAACAGAGAGACAAGTGGAGCTGAAAAAGAAAGACTTTAATGTGATCTCGGGAGAGATAAAGAATCTATCTACCGGTAACCACATGTAATCCTGGAGGCACATGGAAAAATGGTTTTCACATGATGATATATATATTATTTTTTTTCCCAAAGAGGTCTGTATTTTAAATTAATGTGATGAAAATATTGTAAACAAGGTATTTTACCTTGTTATCTAACTTAGATGGACACGAATATTAGATTTGGAGCACATGGAGTACTGGTTTAAAAAAAAATTCCACAGAAACCATTTTTTGTTAAATTAATGAAGAAATGTATTTAATTTTAGATAACAGATTTTAGAGATGAGCTGCTAAATGCAGAACCTGAACTGTGAAATTCAATATATTTCTACATAACCTCAATTTGAGTGTCTCAACAGATTGTTTTTGGAAATTGCACATAGAAAGGCTTGCACAGGCCAAGATCCTTGCTATAAGGGAGGGCTTCAAAGGTAAATTTGAATTATGGTTCAGTACATGCCTTAGTTTTGGAGTCATACTTCATCAGCAAATAGAAAATGTCAAATGCCAAATGTTAGGTTTCTTTTTACTTCTTTTAAGTTACCCTAAGAAACAGGGACGGAAAAATAAATCATCTTTACAGGTGAAATGGCCCGTAGATAACAGGCTATGGATATTAAGGCAGAATTAGAGAGATGGTTAGAAACTGAAAACACTGAATTAACTTTTTTAACTCTATTGATAATAAACATTGTCCCAGAATCCAAATGTAAAAGAAAAAAGTGTTAAGTCTAACCCTGAAAGTTATTGCCCTTGTTTTGAAAACATAACAGAATGAAAAATGAGTCTTTCAATTATTTTTGGCTTTAACTTAAAGTGATAAAAAAGAAAAAAGAAAAAACATCAAAAAAAAAAAAAAAATGATGGAGCAGACCTGAATAACTTCTCCCAGTATCAAAACACTAAACAAACAGGCTATGAAATACCCCTATTGGTTATATTTTATTTTGTGTTATAGAAATTCATTGCTGGTCCAAAAATAATGAAAACAATTCAAATCTGCTGATTATTTTTGCCTTACTTACTGTACAACTTTATCTACATAGTGGCACTTTATTTTTATTTTTTTAATGTGCAGCTTTTTGGATTTAGGTAATGCAGTCAAAAGATGTAAACCAATATCCACGCATGAAATTTACTGAAAACAAAAAACCCAAACAAAAAATAAAATGCACATTGCAGCAAACTAATGTCAGTTCCAGCGTTTCACACCAGTTGGCACAAAACTGTAACTCCGACAGAATGTTGACCAAAGCTGCACCATTTCTCACTTCTTCATTGTGTGCCTGTTCCTGTGAGGGGACTGCTGTTTGCAGGTTTGCAAACTGACGGTCATTCTGCTCCAAAAGTTGAGCATGTGCTCCTGGCGCTGTCCATGATTAAGCTCATAATTACGCTCCTCCACACTGAGCAGCTGTCTGACAGCAGACGGCATGTTCACCAGTCCACTGCGTGGTTGAAATGTTGTTCAGAGATTGCAATGGCATAAATCACGGGCCAATCAAGGAATGCAGTATGCTGTTAATACAGCAGCTTGTACTACCTCTGAAGTGGTTACGAAAAACGGAGAAGAGCCGCACAGGATCTGCAACCTGAGATGAATCTGGCTGGGGCGGAATGGGGCAGAACTGGCTAAAACCGCTCTAGTGGAAAAGCACCTGAAGTGGAGCTTTTCCAGAATTTAGTTGAACTTCTTTAATGTCTGTCAGTTCCTGGTGGTGTAATTAATTGATATTACAAAACTGGATCAAGTGTTGTAAAAAGATCTATGGCAAAAATTATGCCTGATAACTAAAATTTGAAATAAATACACAAATGATTTACTAACTTGTACTATTTTATGACCATTGGGCTTGCCATATATCCAGTCCTTCACCACTGCTGATTAACAGAAACTCCCAAACCCATTTGGGCACTGAGAAATAGAACAAACAGGTGGATCTTCAACCTCTTCTCTTGCATGTCATTCTTACCAAACCACCTTGCATTGGTTTGGTGTGGAATGCTTTGGATAATTACTCAGTCAATTCATTTTCTGTCCTGGAACTCCATATAATGCAATTAAAGAGCACATGTGTCCCCTCTTCTGAAAGAGAGTTTTGATCACCCCTGCCATATTCTTCATGTCATTATCTGTTACCTCCTTCTAGGCAACTTCAGTAATGGCAGCTAATTTTTTTTTACATTTCATTCCATTAAAAAATTAGGATTCCACTGTGTGGTTATGATAACACAAAAAATAGATAATTTTTAGATTTTTAGATAAAGGTATCATACTGTATCAGATATAAATAGTAAATATTTCTAAGAGAGCAAGCAAAGGAACTTTGCTTGGAAACCTCTCAGTGGCCTTCGTATCAGAATGTTTTATTAATTTTCATTTGACACAATTTGTCTTCTGTTGTTTTTCCTCTTTCAAGGTGTCATGCCTTTTGCCAGACTGCAGCTGTAAATAAAAAATGTTCCTATTCTCCCCAGCCTGGTTAAATAAAATAGAAAATAACAAGTGGGTGTTTAACCTACGCTATTCTTTTGTGTAAATGTCAAGCATCAGTGTTGAAAAGTGAGTGTCTGACTTGGCTGTGCTCTATATCAGATTTTGCTGAATGGTGAGTGTTCAGATCCACTGAAAGGTTTCCGACATGTTTTGTCTCAAACTTTTCAAAATATTGTACTTTGGTTTTATTACTTTTTTTTTTTTTTTTTTTTACATCAGATATTTTGTCTAAACTGCTAAAAGTTATGATGCTAATTAAACCATTGAGGTGCATGTTGCCATCTGCTAAAGCTGTAAGCAATTTAAACTGTATAGTGGTGCATGGTATTTAATTATTTTAATTAGTTAGTCTTAGAGTAAGGTTATTTTTGTGAACCAATGTGAAATAATGGGCCAACCAAATTTAAGAAGTTACTTTTATATGTGAACGTCAGAATTCTTAAGTTCCAGGCATTTGAAATCATTGTCTGAAACAGTAATAACCAGTTCAATTTTATAACTGATGGTTTGTGTCTCATTAAATCAGTCACACAAATAGTACTTTATAGCTTGCCTTATGGCCCTTTTCCACCAGCACCTCTACAGAGCAGTTCAACCAACCTCAACTCTGATCTAGTGGATGGAGTTATCATTTAGCGGGCAGCCAAAGAGTCCAAAAAGTAGTATGATGTGATCTGTACGCAACACAAACACAAAGCAACACTGAGGACATAATCAGTGACTCCACCCAGTTGCCAATCAGAGACCGACAATCTTCTAACGTCATGTTTTCAGCCCAACACGGCATGCTTGACACCCCAGTGAAGCAGGTTCTTAAACAGCAGTTGGTACCACGTAACCATTACTAAGTGGAAAACCCTTTTAATCAAGTAGAGCTGAGTTGGGCTACGCTGAGCAGGCACTAGTGGAAAGGACCGAGAACACATTCATACCAGGATAGTCCAGGGGACTCTGTTTGGGGAATGCTGAAAATTGTCACACCTTCATTTGATTTGGTTCACTTTCATTTCATTCTTCACTTTTGAAAGTGGAACATGCCACCTGGATAAAATAAGGCAGTTACAAAAGCTTGCTTTGGACAGTATGAGAAAGAAGAAATCTGTCTCCTTATACCGACTTGTTGACAACGAAAACAAACAATGGAGCAACACCAAATTTGTGGAAATTTGAGGTTTCTGTTTGAGTGAGAAATACTAGCAAATTCATTGTTGTAAATGTTGCAAATTGTCACTAACCTGGTCACATACAATGACATTTGATAAATACCACTTGTTTCTAGCTTGGAACTAACACGCTGTGAAGTATAAAGTGACATTATTCCCAGCATGGGATAAATGGGATACAGAAATATTACTGACATGTAATGTTCATACTATAAGCCAATTAAGCATGTATTTAACATCACTGAAACTGAATGAATGCAACAATTGCTTAAAAATCCACACTGTGATTTCAAATGTTCAGTTGGTTCAACAAACACTAATAGTTCGATTTTTACAAGTACTGCTAGGGGAATTATAGACCTTGACAGCATTTAATGACTCTTAGTGTTTAACTGATAATGGTATTAGCATTTAGACAAATGCTATAAAAAAGGGAAACACATATATGTTACGTTTTCACATAATTTCTTTGTAAATATTTGTTTAATCTGTAACCTGGTTAAAACCTTTAACGTTTAAAACCTACCTTTAACCAGGGATGTATTCTGAACAAAATCCCGTGTGTCAGTTGTATGTTATGCTCACTGCAGTTGATTGTTTCTCTGCATATGGATGGGTGTTAAGATTTGGGGCTCTAAGGGATAAACCCCCTATGAAGATTGGGAGGTGGTGTTCTTTGGGGAGAGGAGCAGCTGCTGTTCTGGTTGTCCATTCAGCTCACCGTCTGTCCTCAAACACACATCAAAGAAGGACCCCTGAAGTTGGCGCAGGTGCTGAATAAACACTGCTGTCCTCTGAATGCCTGACCTGACAAAGAGCAACATTTGAGTTGTAGGAGATTGTTTGAGGTAATGGGTTTTTGGGGTGCTTGTATAAATTAATACTAAGTGGAAGAAACTCAAAAAGCTGTCAATCGTTGCTCATAAGATTCAACATAAAAGTTCCAAATCCTAATAGCTGACTCCCTATCAGTCTCTGATAGTATCCTTTAAATGATGATTACTACAGGTATGGAAATTTATTTAAATGTGTGAGGCACTTCTGGCGGAGCACGGAGTCTCTCCTTTAATCAGAAGCGGCAACTGAAGGCCCATGGCTCCTATTATCACTGGCAGGGCTCGTGTAGGTCGGGTAGAGCCAATCGATCAGTCTGAAGTGAAGCAAAGAGAGGCTGAAATATTTGCTGCCGGAGCAATTTCCTGTGAAACCTGGAATGTGTTGTGTGTTGGTGTGAGAGGATATAACACTGTTAACTGTGGGTTGTAACACTCATAGGAAGAATTTCCTTAATATATACAAAACCTTCCATAGCAGCTATTTTATTGTTAGAAGAAAACAAACATCAAATAAGCAGAGATCATTTTTTCCACATTAATATAACTCTGCAATATGATTATTTTAATTGTATATTCATTTGACCAACTGAAAGTTATTTAGGACGTTTGAATCAGGTAAACTATTGATTTGTTTTTTAAATAATATGCAAATTTCCTAAATAAAAATAGGGTAACAGCTGCAACCTCTACAAATACTTTATCCATATTTTCTCTGTGTTGTGCTGCCCCCTGCTGGTTATAACATAAATGTTTGTACATGTTTTCAGTTCTATTCTTCTTCCTAGAATTATTTTTTATAATCAACTTTTGTAATAAATATCCATTTTTTTTCCTGTACTTATTCACACAGATGATAAAAAATGCTAGGTAATCCTGCTTTGGCATTTAAAGCAAAAAGAAAAATGTATTTTTGTTATTTATTCTAACTTCAACAGCAAGGTATTGGATGTCTCCACTGCTTTGTTCATGTCTGTTTATCCTTGTCCTTCAATGAGTGCACAACATGGTTTCCAACACAGCGATACACCATCATCATTACTCACAGGTTTTCCATCTATTTTAGCCAGCACCTTTTTACATAAGGAAACACTTTTTTTGCTCTTAAACAATTTTTACATCACGGCGGCCCAGTACAGCACTGGATCAACTGGCTTTGTTTGTCTGTCCAGGGATAATCTTCCACTGCAAAGCAGTTCTGTGAGGTTCTTCCTATCACGACACCCACATATTGAGAATCACTGTTTTATGCAGAAAAAAAAATCCCTTTAAAAACTAGATTCTCAGAACAATAACAGTCTATGACATGAGGTATTAAAATAATTACATTGTATTGACCCAAAGCCATTGTAGGCCTAAACTTGAAGTTAAGCTAGCAAAGGATGGTTAATATTTAGTGGTGTTTTTGTAATTTTTTTACCAATTGTTTTTGACCCCTGCTAACAATTTTTGACTGGTGCTGTTGTTGGAATTATTGCTTCACAGCAGCAAGTCCTTGGTTAAATGGGTTTTCTCTGGACATCCCGATTTCCTACAGACAAACTATCCCTATTAGGTTAATTGGAGATTGTAATTCACCCTTAGGAAGACTGTTTTCGCATGCATGGCTGTGTGCCCCTGTGATGGACTGCTGAGTGGTCCATGTCCACTGTGTAGCTTATTGACTTCTGGAGGTAAGATGCCCTGCTGCAACCCTAATAAGGAAGAAATGAAAATAGACAGTGAATTGCTAGATAGATGTCTATTATACAGGATTATGGACTGCAGAAATCCTGTAACTTATGTTTATTAAATATATATTATAATTAAATATATGTATCTCATGTGAATAAAGCTAGGTAGGCTGGGAAGTGGGGGTCTGCTTAGGCTGCAGCCACTTCTCCTATGGTGGCTGATGCATATAGCAACCATTTTACAGCCATTTTAGCAAGATGCAAGATTTATATTTTTAAAAGCAGAAATGCTGACAAAATTGGTGTTCACTGTAGTACTGCTATAGAGAAGTTAAAAAACTAAAAGTGTGACACAGCTGAAACTGAATCTCCACTTTTTGTTCAGCATTGTAGTATATAGACCCTCCCTACAGGAAGTTAGAAAAGTTAGTTTAAAACTCCCATTAACAATTACAACAAAAATTAGGTCAATGACTTGTGTTATGAAGGAGGACAAAAATCAAACAGCTGAAATCTAATTTACATTTCCTGTTTATGTATAAGCAACCATTAGCACGGCAATTTTCAACATGGAGTCAGAAAAGTGGCAGTTTAAAACTTCCCTTTAGCAACTGTTTGAATTGAGGGTGCTGACTGTTGTTACAGTAGGAGGCATGAATAAGAAAAAATCAAAAATAAAATATCTGAAACCAAATCACAACTTTTTATTTATGTATAATCTAGCTCTAGCATTGCAGCACTGCTACCTCATCCAAGATATAAGAAAAGTTATAGTTTGAAACTCCTATCGGCCACTGCTATTTAAATAAGGCCAATCACTTATGTTATAAAACTAGCAGAAAAAGAACAATTAAAGCAGTAGAAACTGAATCAACACATCGTGTTTATGTACTAGCTTGTGTTAGCATTGTGGCAATGCTAACACATTACAATACCTCCTTCAAGAGTTTAGAAAGGTTGCAGTTGAAAACTGCCATTGGCCATTGCTTCATAAATGAGGTCTATGACTTATGTTATAAAGAAATGCAGAAATAAAAAGATTAAACAGCAGGAACTAAATCCCCATGTCTTGTTTATGTAGGCTTGTAATCACTTTGCAGCACAGCAAGCTCCTAAAGGAAATCAGAAAAGTAGCAGTTTATAATTCCAGAAGCCAGTCTTCAAAAAAAGAGTCCAATGACTCAGAATTTTTCATGTTTCTTTTTTAACATCCCATACTGTTTCCTCATAGAAGACCAATGTTTTGATGCAACAACACATTCAAAACATTTTAAAAACTTTATTAACACCACAATTTAATTCTGATTTGTTTCAAATCCATGTTGAAGCTGCTTTTTACAGATTATTCCAGCAGATGGCAATACCAGCAAATAAGGCTTTAGGTAAACGCTCTCTGTAGTTTCTAAGTGTTTTTCCTTTTTTCTGAAAAGTTTGACAACTCTGACATAAATCATTATGAATGTCTGTTGTACAGTAATAACTCTGTAAAAAGTCAAAAACAGGGATGCAATTCACATAATATAATTTAGAATGGATATGCTTATGTCTTTTTTTTGGCTGTTCATGTTTTTATGCCCTACCAGCTTCCAAATTGCTTGAAATTACTTGATTTCTCTGACATGGTCATTTGAACCATGTTACACATTAGGCTTTTTTAAATCCTCTCCTCTCTGTTTCTGAGTTCCCTCTGAAAAGTCACTTTCGCTTTGCAGCTTGATGATTCATTGAGAGCATTCGTCATTATGTTAAAATCAATTACCATTTCATATCTATTATCAAAACCATTATCTGTTGCCAGTTACGATTGTGGTTCTGAGTTATGGGTATTTTATAAACGTGTTGTTTTTTTTCTCACCCACACAAATGTTCTCACCCACATCTGCCCTTTTTCTCTTTAAATGAAATGTTTTTTTTCTCTAGAACACTTCAGCATTTAGGGATCTTCCCAACTTTTTCATTCGAACTGCATCCAAAAGTGGTGAACCAAATATACACCACATCTGATGCTCCACCAAAACATAGCCTATGCACTGCATCTTCCAAATGCAGCTTAACATGCTACCACAGCATTTCCTGTGTTATACGATACTTTGAGTGCAGCAGCAACTGATGCAACTGAACATGCAGATTAAACATTGCAGAGAATAGCCGTAACCCATTGCATCTCACAAAATTATGTTTCATCTTCATAATTACGTCTCACAGTTTTTGGATTGTATGCAAAACTTTGTATGCATTGCTCTTGAACTCTAACTTAAATATATAGTTTTCTTCATAATTCTACTCTGTATGACAGAATCTCATTAGTAGAGGCAGATGTGGTTGCATAGTTGCAGAGGTGACACATGCCACAGGCTGGAACAGAACAAATTCCATCTTCAAGCCTAAAGTTGATTCAGGCAGAGGAGGAATGTTCCAACTTGTCTTTTCTTGAAACAAAAAGTTCTTGTAAATACACCAAGTCAGTCTCTTAGTGATTCAAAAAATGCTCTAAAATCTAGAGAATGTCATTTCCACATAGGTAATACAACAACATATTGTATCGCTACAACAGAACTATGTCAGAATTTATGCTTTAAAACTTTATTCAAGGCAATAAATGTTTTCTAGTGAAAGATCAGTTTTACTTAGATAAACATTCTTGGTCTTCTTTAATCATATGTTCACATCTGTAATCTGGTGGAAAAAAAAAGTAAGTAGACCCAAAGGAATTTTTTAAGGTTTTGCCACCATACTAGCAGATAATGGATCCTTGATTGTAAGATAAATGATGCATTGATACTCATCAGTATTTCTTCTGTGATTACTGACTTCAACAGTAAGTGTTTCATAGCTCCACAATTGCATGAAAAAACCCTGGTGCTTGATACTGTTTGAGATTGTTCTTCTTTCTAACCACATTATAATCTGGACATTGACTAGGCCATACTGATAATTCAATTTTTTTGGCCTATGTTCTTATGAACAGTGGCCTAACGCTCTCTATACAATACATTGCCAAAAAGTATTGTGATACCCAAACCATTGAATTCATGTGCTCCAGTCACTTCCATGGCTTCAGGTTTATAAAATCCAATAATGTGGACTGTTGCTAGAGATGAAATAATGAACCACAGTCAGAAGCTCTGTGAAAGAGTGTTGTGAAAGGGTGTCACCTCAAAATAAATCAATTCATGAAATTACCTCTTTGCTAAATATTCCATCAACTGTTACTGGTATTATATCAAAGGGAAATAAATTGGAAACAACATTGTCTCATCAACAAAGTGAGATGTCATGTATAACCACAACATGAAGACAGTGTACACTAAGGCGCACTCTGTTAGGAATTCAAAACAACAGACCCAGGTCTCCAATCTTAATGTTGCTGTTAAATTAGCTCAGGAACAGTGAGTAGAGAGCTTCATGGAAATAGTTTCCATGTCAAGTGGCTGCAACTAAACCTTACATCACCAAATCAACCTCTGGACTCTATAACAGTGGAGATGTTTTTTCTGGATTGAGAAATCATGCTTCTTTGTCTTGCAATCTGATGGACTAATCTGGGCTTGGCAGGTGCCAGTAGAACGGTAGTACCCTGACTGCATTGTGTTAAGTGTAAAGTTTGGTGGAGTTTAGATTATGGAATGGGCTTGTTTTTCAGTGTTGATCATGGCTACTTAGTTCAAGTAAGAAGTCGTAATAATAAGTCTTAATGTAGCACATAATTCTGACCTCAACCTAGCAGAGCACAGTTGGGATAAATTAAGAGTAGAGATTGTGAGGCAAGCCTTCTTGTCCATCATCTCTACCTGACTTGACAAAGCTCTCCTGGAAGAATGGGCAAAACTTCCCCATAAGCACACTTCTAAACTGTTGATGGCGGGGTCACTCTCTTTCCCCCTCCTGCACCACCGAGTTTGTTTCTCTCCAGTTCCGAGACCCAAACACTAAAGCCAACAAAGTGTTTACCTTGTGAAATAATGACTAATGGTTAAGTATCAAATCAAGATTTAATGCCAAAATGATCAGTGTACAGAGCATACAAATAAACAGATACAGTGACATTCACTTTCAGTACCAGTCTCCCCCCAGCCCATCTTAAGGATGAACCGAGAGGAGCAAAGAATGGAGCGTGAGCCCTGCTTTTATCTATGCCTCACTCTTAACCCTCCTAAAGGGTGTCCTCCTCTTGTATCAGTTTATCCTTGTGTTGCGCTTTAAGTGATAGCAGCGGTTATGTTTGTGTAAGCTGTAGCAGTGAGCGGTGCGGCAGATAAGCAACTAAGTCGGGCAGATATATTTAATTAGAGCAGCAAAGAGATGATTAGAAAAGGCCATAAAATCATACATCCATAACAAAACCTTGTGGAAAGCCCCCCTAGAAGAATGAGGCCGTTATAGCCGTAAAAGATAAATCAGTTCCATATTAAAGAATTTGTATTGAGAATGGGATGTTATTGAAGTCCATGTGTATGTGTGAGGGCATGTGTTTCAACACTTCTATATAGATAGTCAGTCATCCTTCACCAGTCAATGTTTTAATAAATTACTACAAGTTGGTCAGTACCTGCAGCTCAAGGTGAGTCTCAGAAAAGATTTTCAATTGGATGGTAAAGATTTTAAAGTAAAGATCAAATCATTTTTTTTATACAGTGCTGCTGTTGTTCCCTTCTTCTTCTCACTCATTCTTGTGAACTGGCTTTTAGGTAGAAGAGACGACACTCTTCCCCCAGGACACTTCAAAGATACCATGATGCAGACATGGGGGATGGATATGGTGAGGCCATTTGGCAGGATTAGGAGAGATAGCCATTGCCAAGGCCAGACCTAAAACTTCAGTTACCACTGTGATTTCACATCCTGTACCCAATACACATTACAAAGAGAAAGGAGGAGGGCTTCTTGTTCGTCAGCCAGTTTTAAATCTTGATCAATTCCTTGCTACTTAGAACACCAGATAAAAAAAATAAATAAATAAAAAAATTAAAAAAAATCTGTGCATTCTCTTTACCACATATAGCATTGCAAATAAGAATGCTCCTTTCAAGAGTCACGGGGGGAGGGCTGGTGGCTATCTCGAGTAGTCATCGTACAAGAGGCGGAGTTCCTTTCAAGAGTATTCGGTACAATTAAAAAAGTGAATAAATAAATTGTATCCAATCATACATACATTCCAAACCCTTGAACATTTTCACTTTTTGTCACTTTACAGCCCCACACTTCAGTAGATATTTTTGGGATTTTATGTCATGGACCAGCACAAAGTAGTGCAAATTTTTGAATTGGAGAGAAAATTAAATAAGTAGATTTTAGATATTTCTCACAAATAAAATTTTGAAAAGTGTGGCTTGCATTTGCATTTAGCCTCTTTGAATTAAAACTTTGTAGAACGAGTATTTGTTCCATTTTTGTCTATTCTTTCAGAAAATATAATTTCAAATTAAATGTATAGAGAGCCTTCTCAGAATGTGCTTTGATCTAAACAATTTCCTTGTAGCTCAGCAGCAGATCTTCTGCTCCTCTCTCAGGTCTTTTTCAATTTTGAACAGATTTTCTTTCAAGATTGCTCTAAAGTTTACCTCTATTCGGTTTTCCATCTACGCTGACCAGCTTTCCTGTCCCT
Source organism: Anableps anableps (assembly GCA_014839685.1). Taxonomy (NCBI): domain Eukaryota; kingdom Metazoa; phylum Chordata; class Actinopteri; order Cyprinodontiformes; family Anablepidae; genus Anableps; species Anableps anableps. The sequence goes on from CM026081.1 coordinate 10,234,540, forward strand.
GCTAATCAAAAACATCCCCCAAAATGATGTTACCACAACCTTGTTTCACAGTGGGAATAGCATGTTCAGGTTAATGTGCAGCTTTAGTGTTCCTCCACACATAGCATGAAGAACAAAAACTTAAATATGTAATATGTTTGTCTACCTCTCCAGCTCATCCAGACTTAAGATTTACCAAGAGTCAGCTGGCTCTTTTGGTTTATAACCGAACCTAATCCTGCTTTAAAACTCTCCACAGCTTTATCCCTGACATGTCTGCTGTGTTCCAAGGTCTTCATGATGGTGTTTGTCCACCAGTGTTCCCTAACAAACCTCTGAGACACCAGCTGTATTTATACTGAGCATTAATTACAAACAGATTGACTCTGTTAATAAATCGGCGACTTCTGTGGGCAGCTGGCCATATTGGAATTTATTTAGGGTATTAGATAAAAGGGTGGTGAATACTAATCCACAACATACTTTTTTTAAATGCATAAAATGTTGAAAAAACATATATAATTTTCTCCCATTTCAGTATAATGCAGTACTACATGTAAGTCTAATGTGTGTGCATATATATATATATATATATATATATATATATATATATATATATATATATATATATATATATATATATCCCAATAAAAATATCCCAATAAATATATCCCAATAAAAATATCCCAATAAAAATATCCCAATAAAAATACATTAAGGATGTCAGAATTTTTTCAGATCTTAAATTGTACTACAAGATGGCTCATTCACTAATGTAGCTTTTTTTATAGCCTGTTCAATTCTCCCAAATAATTGGAACAAAAGGTGACATCTTAGCAAGCCCACTATCTGGTGTATACAGTCAGAATTCTGATCAAGAGATTGATCATTGTGCATTGTATTTGAATTTCCAGAGAACAGGGCATTTTCCCAACTGCCTCCTCTGTCCCTCTCCCCAATGTTCTTTTTCCCCTCCAGGCGGGTTGATCACACCTATTCAGCGATGACCAATCAACTTTAACTTTTACCAGACCTCTCCAAGATAGGGATCCCTGAAGTATCCCAACCCTATTCAAATATTTGAAAGCAGTGGTTCTCCTGTGGTTTGGTTGATGATGACAACAGCAAAATGCAGTAATTTTCCAAACATCTCTGGTAAGATGGATTTTTCTTAGGAGGAACTTGCATTTTAAGCATGCTCTCTGACCCTCACTCTACATATTTCAACTAATTTGGTCTTTTTTAGTGTAGCAAAAGAATGATTCATGTTAAATATTGTTGGTTTTAAAGTATTTATATAAATAACTCTTTATCACATTTTTTTTCCCTAAATAGTTGCTTTAGTGTACACAAACTGCAATATCTTTCTGTTTTACTAACCTGATGATGATTTTATGGCAACTTATAGAGATCGAAGCTCTTTTTGAAAGTACTGTAAATGAAACAACAGTGTAGACATTTTCACATACATTAATTGTGCATTATATTTTCTTCACTGTAGTAAAAACATTTCAGTTATTTGGATGACAAACAGAGCTAATATACTGTATATTTTCACCTTGTTTTGTCTATTTATTTTTGGACCTTTTACCGATTCTCCAGCAGACCCAAGATTGAATCTTGACATGCCACTGGCTTCATCGGCCGCCAACTGTTACTGGCAGGGCTGCATCCGAATGACTCTGAAGGACTCTGAACTATGGAAGTCTTTTCACACCATTGGAACAGAAATGATAATAACCAAACATGGAAGGTAACAAGCTTTTCCAATCCCTAAAGATCTAAAGAGAATGTACTTTATTCACAGAGCTCTGTTTTGAAAAGGAAAACATTTGCAAAAAAACAGTTAAAGCAGCTTTTAACACCCTGTGTTTATCTTAGGAGAATGTTTCCCCACTGCAGCATAAGCCTAGCTGGGCTTCAACCATTTGCAAATTATGTCATCATGGTGGACGTAGTCCCTGCAGACAATTTCAAATACAAGGTATGATCATATTCAACACATCCCTCGCATGTTCTTTTTTTCTCTGTGGATTTAACCCATCAGACTGCAGAATATAAGAGGCACCAGTTGGCAGTCAGACACCGTTCTGCCCTGTCTGCCTGCGACTGTTCACTGCTGCATATCAAAGCCTTTCATTGCTTCCTGTTTGTGCACTCCCAGCTGGAAGCCCAATCAATTAGCATCCCGGCCTCATTCACAGTCGATGAGCGAGGAGCAGTCTGCCATCCCATACATTCAGTAGCCCCTATCATTTTCTGCGGCCCATTTGGTCTTAGCAGTTGTGGTCAACACACACTTGAAAACAGTGTAGTGCAAATCAAAGCTCTTTGGGAGAGCTTTGGGGGGTGTCTGTGAAGATCAGAATGTAAAACTGAGTGATTACTTTTCCTTAGAAAAAAGAAGTACTGCCACAGTCCTTGTAGTATCTCAACAATTATTAAGAGAAATTAAAATGGAATTTTTATTTATTTATTTATTTATTTGCTTCTTGGAGCATTTTGATTAATTACTTATATCCTGAGGTCTCTCATATGGTAATGCTGCATCTCTCCCCAACTGTCTCTCCATAGTGGAAGAAGGAGCAGTGGGAGGTCGCAGGGAAGTCTGAGCCCCAGCCCCCATGTCGGACATACATTCATCCTGACTCCCCTGCTGTTGGAAGTCATTGGATGGAGCAGTCGTTATCCTTCCTCAAGATGAAGCTCACCAACAACACCTTGGATCAGCATGGCTATGTGAAAACCCTGCTTTACATGTTAAATCTTAAACTATAACATGAAATGCTCCTTATGTTGGGTGACTTACTCTGGTTACTTTCCTTTTTTACTTATCAGATTATCCTTCACTCCATGCATCGCTACTACCCACGGTTTCATGTGATAAAGGCAGACGGTCCACACACCGTGTGTTGGAGGTCGTTTCAGACCTTTTCATTCCCAGAGACGGTCTTCACTGCTGTTACAGCTTACCAAAATCCAAAGGTACCAATAAAACTTAACATGCAAATAAACATTCAAGTCTTTCCCATGTACAGTGCCTGAAGAAAAGTATCTAGACTCCTTGAACATTTTTTTTTAAATAGACATACACAAAGTATCAGAATAAGAATCAGCTTTATTGGACATGTTTCTGCACACAAACAAGGAATTTGACTTTGGCTCCACGTTGCTCTCAATTAAGACATTTTAAATACAAATTTATAAATAAAATAGTTTAATATATTGTCAAACTTTAACAAAATACATTGAAGCTTGTAACAGAAAAAAGATCAAAGGATATGAATACTTTTGGAAGACACTGCAATTTATTACAATGTCCTGTGGTTTTGTACAACACTGAACCAAGTCAGATGACCATTTTGACTTAAAAAAAATGCAATAGATTTTTTTTTTCCTATATTTGTTTAGATTACCAGACTTAAGATTGACCACAATCCATTTGCAAAAGGATTTAGGGAAGGAGGAACCCATTCTCACAGTAAAAGGTAAATTTTTTTGGCATTTTAACTAACATTAGCGGACACACATTTATTTATTTTTCACTGCCAGCATGTGTCCTTTGGAGTTTCTGGTTAAATAACAATTGTGACTCTTTTTTTCCAGGTGCTATTCAAATAAAGGTTCCTCTGCAAAACGGTCCACAGAAGACAGGAAAAGTCCTTCTCACAGTGCAGCAGTTTTTTTTTTTGTTTTTTTTTTTTTCATTTTACTGAAATAAACTGTTTTCCAATCTGTTGCTAATGCACCAATTCAATCATGTACTGTGATTACAGTATGGATGAATATATCTCACAAATAGATGTATTTCCTCGTCAGGCCTGCAGAGGATGCCCTCTACCTCTCAGTCAGCACAGGCCAGGAAGAAGCAAGCGTCTACACAGGAGTCACTGAAGGCAGGTCACCTTTCCCCATGGGCCCAGGAGCAGGACTTGTCAGAAAGCACACACACTGAGACCCTGGAGCAGCAGGAGTACAACTACAGCTGTGAAGAACAGATGGTGGCTGCTTCCACCGCCTACCAACCTTACAGATTTGAACATTTAATGTAGGTGACGAATAACCATCCAATCATGATGGACTATTACAATATACTTCACACAACAGCAACACTGAGCTACTATTTAGGCTTGTTAATTAGATGCTAGCATGTACTGGATAGCATGTTATTGGATCTGTTTCTGGCCTTCAGACCTGTGGCGTACCCCAGATTCCCTCTACCTCTCAGGAACCAAGATCTAGCAGAGACCCTCCTCCAAGCTCCACCTCACCCACTCTCTACAACGGACCATGGCACCCAGCAACAGGAATACCACTACAATAACCAACAGGGCCACCACAGCAACCCAGCAGACTGGAGCCAACACCCGCTTTTCTCCTATTCCTGGTGAACTTTGACAACATTCAGTATGTCCTAGTCAAAGGAATGGGTTTAGGTATGTCTGGATACAACTAAATAAATTTGATAAACTTTGAAAAACCATGGCATTTTTTGTCAGTTTCTGCAGTTAGGAATGCTGGAACATTTTCTCACATTTCTTCAATATTCCAAAAATACAGGTTTTGGCTTCTTAAAGTTTTGTTAGTGTGTATTTATACTCAGTTTCAACTTCACACAGGTTCACATATTGATTTAATAGGTGACTTCTGAAGGTAACTGGTCACACTGAATTTTATTCAGTGGTATCAGAGTAAAATTAAATACAAATGTTTAAGATTCTGATTTTTTTTATTACTTTAAAAAAATGTGTCATTTTCTGGCCATTTCACAGTTTTTTTTCTGTTGTTAAAATACATTAAAATTTATGGTTATGACAAAATGTGAAAAAGTTTAAGTACTTTAAAGACAGGGAACTATTTGAAAGTCAACTTTTAGCTTTACATTATTCCTTATGTCTTTGGGGTGGTTAACAGATATAGAGCACATGGATAAAAGTTATCGGAAATTTGTTCAGGGTGCAAGAGGCAGCTAAATAAGTACAATTTTGACATGGTGCTTGTGCCAGGTAATGAGATAAGGCACATAATTACTTGGGGCCTTTAGTACACTGTGCTTTGGGTTAAATGTGTTTCTGTGCTTCTTGACCAACAGCATCTACAATTTATTCAGGCACTGAGCCTGCTGTGTAGCCACTCTGGTCTAAAGTTGAAGGCCAGATATAGATAGGCAAATTAAGAGTACTGATTTGTATCACTCCTTCATAATGGGTGACTGTACAGCTGCTTCAAAACAATAAAACCAGGAAGTGTCAATTAAACATCAACTCAAAATAGTTAATGTTTATTAGCATTTCAGCAGGCATGAAAGTCCTATTATAGACCCTCTGCAACAACCAGATGTTAAGGTTTTATTTCTTTAATCATATACATACGTTGCTGACTAAATTTCTCTTTCCCCCATTTCTGAATAATGATGTTTGGTATCGTTTGTGTTTTATTCGCAGCTGTCTTTGCCAGTTGTATCAAGTTTTAGTTTTAATTTCTGCTGACACTTGCAAACTTTGAACTGTAATTTAAGTTTAGCTGTCTTCCTTAGCAACCCATTCCCTCCGACGAAACATTAACAACGAAAAAGAAAATACTGATTTGATGTAAGCTGATCCATCTGGATGGATCAATAAATGGGTTGCAAGAAACCATTAAAAGCGATTTTGTGTATGTTTTCACAAATGTGGTGACGTTTGCAAGTTAGTTCAGGCAGTCAACTCGAGCTGTGCTGCTGCTTTACATGTGATTTTAATCAAACTCTGCAGAATAAATCAAGCATACCCTAATGATTTGGACGGTCTATTTAGGGTGTGGAACTTCCAGCTGCACTCTGCATTTAATGCACTGTCTGCCTGTCAGCTTCTTCTTTGTTCTCTTCGGCCCCTCCACCACCCCATCAACCCTTTGGTCAGAGACCTTCTCATCACTTCCTGACATGTTGAGCAGGGTGACCACAGAGCGATTGCAGCCTAGACACAAAATTCAGACTTGTACTGTATTGGCTAATATATATATATATATATATATATATATATATATATATATATATACATTTAAATTTGAGTTGTCTAACTGAAATACAACAAAGGTTTCGTGAAGTCCAAGAAATGCTCTTATAACAAATAGAAACTGTGCAGCTGTTAGTGCCTTCATATTTTAGATATCACAAAACAAGACTGCCTATGATTTCATGACCTATGCTAAACTCTTTTGTGTAAAAGCAAGAAACAGCAAAACGCTACTGCGGCATGAGGATGCATAAAAGCAATGAGAGGTTGTCCCAAAGTAAAGCATCTGACCTGAGAAAGAGATAACAGACAGCTCAATGTGGAGTCACCCTCACGCTCTGGCGTGCTAACCCCAGCAGAAGGCAGGAACGTCTGCCACTGTAAATGTTTTACAAGATAGAAAAGAGAAGCTCTATCTGGGACACATTCAAAGCCTCAGGGAGCTGGGTTGCTACAAAATATATTCTATAGCACATTCACTGACATGTTTTTTTCTGTGAAATCCATTACTTTTAACATCATCGTACAAAGTGCTGTCAGCGAGATACAGTATGAACTCTGGAGAGCGTTTGGTTTCAGTCAGATGCTGAGTTTGAGGACTTAACCCAGAACATGGTGGCTTATGAAATTTATTACACAATGTTTATTTAACTTATTCCAGAAATAAGGTTCCTCACAAAAGTATTCACATCCCTATTCCACATATTGTCCCATTTCCACCACAAATTTCAACATATTAAATGAGTATTAAATGAGTACTAAGATTTCATGTGATGAAAACACAAGGAAACATATAATTGCACAATGGAAGGAAAAGATTTTTTTTTAAACAATTTAAAAAGTGCAGCATGTTTTTATTCATGCCCTTTTACTCCAACACCTCTAAATAAATCTAAAGCAACCAATTCCCTAAACTCTGGATTTTTTGATAGTTTTCTACTCAATCAAATAAGATTTACTTTTTTTGACCTGGAAGCATTTTAAGCCCAAAATACTTGCTAGTTTCCAAACTTTGGAGATGTGTTGCAAAATCAGCCATTAAAGGGTAAATGTATATTTGTGTATTTTCCTCATTGCATCTTTTGACATTTCAGAGTTCTGAAATGTGCTTTAAAAACATAATGCTTGATAGAAATGCTCATAAACTGGTGGTTAATCCAGATATCAACATAATTTGTTGCAGAAAGGTGTGTTATGGGCAACCTCAGATTGATGCTGCATGACCACATAAGCCAGGTGCTGTGCTAAATCTCCCTGAATAAATGTCAGCCATTGCAAATACGCACGTCGAAGCCTTTTCCTTTGATGAGTTTGTTTGTATGTTTGAAATAAATCTAGGAGATATAATTTTTTTTATGTTTTGATTTATATTTTTTCTTTTGCATTGTAGATGTAACGACAAATCAAACTCCTCAGCAGTTGTACTAATGGCCATCTATTAATTTGTGCTGTCCAACTATACTGCTAATATAACTCTGGATGCTTTTTTTTCATCCTAAGAAATAGGTTTCTTTACATGGGTGCTTTTATGAACACAAAATCGCATTTAATGGTGTCAGATAAATGTCAGGTACATTTTTGGTGACGCCATTCCTAGTAAACCTATTTATAAACCTTGTCATCTAATTTAAATTTCCTGTTGTTGGAAGTGTGCAGAGAACAAGTTAACCACTTAGCAACGGCTGTTTAGAGGCGTGAAAATTAACTTTCATGAATCCACCCCACCCCCCTCCCTCCCTCCTCAGAACAAAAAATAAAAATAAACTGATAAATACATCTAAAGATAAGCTCTTTTGGAAATCCCTAACATTGTGGGAGGGATTTGTATATTTAGCCATTTTTATTTTTTATTTTTTCCCCTTTACTCATTCATTCCCATTTAATACATTAGGCCGTAAATCTACAAAAGCAAATCCAGCCTCTTCATATTTCTGCACTGTACCTTCCATCACTGGGTCAAACTACATGTCCTAGGCACTGAAGCTGGCTTAAAGGCAGCAATAATGGACTGCAATACATCGACCCTAAAACACACACAATCGTGCCCAGAGGAGAGGTCAGACTCTGCTAAGTTTGATTCATTTACTCTGAAGCTACAGTCAGCCATGTGTAGTTCTGAGGAATACATTGATTGGCTCCAATACCAAATTGCTTGATATCTGTTGTACATAAAAACTGCTTTGAGGGACATACACAGAACGGAATAAAGGGCAAATACACGAACAGGATTCACCCTAAATCACTTTAAAGGAATACAAAACCTCCTATACACACACACACACACACACACAAATGTCTTTATATTTTGTCATGTTATAATCAAAAACTGCATTTTTGGAGATATTCACTAAAAAGCATAGTTCAGGATTGTGATGTGGAAATATTTACCAATAAAATCTGAAAGGTGTGGCATGCTTTCTTTAAATATAGTTACTGCTGAAAGTGCATTTGGCTACATCTCTATACATTGAGAATAAATGTTATTCACCTAAAATGTTTTTAAATCTTGCGACATATTCTTAATTGGATGTAGGCATATTTTGACTGCAGTGAGACTTTTCATAAAAGATGCAAGCAAATACAAATCTGAAAACAGAAAACATTTAGTCCAAGTCAAAGTGTTTGTCTTTTAATCAACTCCTGCTTTCTAGCAACATCCAGTGACAAAAACAGACTTGGGAACCTTTCACTACACCTTGCTAAATATAGCAAGCCTTTCTGAACAAAGAGTGACCCAGATCCTTGTTTTTGTTCCCAAGAATAAACTAAAAATAAATTTCTAGACAAAGGAAAAGTAGGACATTGTATGTTTTTAACCAGGGCAAACATGCAAAACCCTCATTTTTTTGGATCAACCATGTTTTACAAACCCTTTTAACTCAAATTTAATGACTTTGTTTCAACAAATGTCCTACACTAGGGGCAGCGACCCATATATCGATACTATTAGTCCTCTACGCAGTTGACCAGGGTCTGACTCCCAACCCCAGGATCTTTGCTGCATGTCCCCCCCTGCCCATTTCCTGTCCTAAATGCTGCAAATAAAGGCCACTAGTGCCTCAAAAACCTCTAAAAAAATGCCCCATGTTTTGTTTATTGTTGAGTACGATAAAATAAAAAGATTCACAATGAACTTTTCCAGGACTTTCAACTAGCTAATTTTGGCAAGCATGGCAGGAAGTTTGGACACCACCGCTCTAGTCCCAGTAAAAAACTTTGAAGACTGTAGTTGTAACGTGACAAGCTGGAAAAGTTCAAGGGCTATGAATACTTTTGGAAGCTGCTGTTGCTGTGAGACTTCAATGAATTCATCTGTAAGGCAAAGTTAGCAAATGCATAATCACTTCATTTCCTCCCTTCCTTCCTTTTTAGAGGCATGTTTACTGATGACGCACACAAAAATAAGTTGACTACGTTGCAGAAATTTGTTTAAAGCATTGGGACCACAGTCATCTTTAAAGAATCGTCTTCAGCCTTAGTATGAAAACTCAGTAAGATACTCATGACAGAAACAGAATAAAGGTTTTGTTTCTTCTCAAGTTCCTGCAACTAATGTTCAGATATAACGATTTAAATTCAGGTTTTGATCGCCACATCATTAGCATGCTTTTTAAACCCAGTCACATGCAGATGTCACTGTTGAGCAAAAGACATGTTTAACATAGGCTAAAATTTATTAAGCTTAACTAAATAAAGCATAAGTTGCAAGATGGTATTAACAGCATCTTTGTGTGGAGAAGAATATATCTTAAATATATCATTTTCAACTCTACTGCACTGTAAACCAAATAGGATGCAAAATGCTGGACAAACACGGCACACGGACACACGCAAAGCTGCCCTTGAAAAGTTTTCCTGTTCCCGTCTCTGGGTCAGCTGACGTTCTTTTCTTAGCAGCTCATTAAAATTCATTAATTGCTTCCTTTCTCCTGGGCGCAGGCAGAATCAAAACTGGAACTGCTCGGAAAAAAAAAAAAAAAAAAAAAAAAAAAACCAGAGCAAGAGCAACTGTCCTGTGCTCCAGAAACACAACCGGTGACGCCTAAGCAGTCGCTAACGCAACCGCCCGTCTGTCTGTCTGTCATATCACATTTAGGGCACAGTGAAAACATACCAGAGAGGGCAGCTTAAAGAAGTAGACATAAATTTTATTTACTTGCTCTGTACATAAAGGGTCATTACCAGCACAGGTGTTAACCATGGGAAATATTAACACATGTAAATGGTATTAGAAAATAAAAAAAGGCACAATTTTTTTTTTTTTTTTTTTTTTTTTTTTTGAAGGACAGACTTTTCTACAATTATGGGGAAGGGGTAGGGGGGATAGAAGAGCACAGTAATACTGTTAATGCCATTACAAAATAACTCAAAAGCAAAAGAAAAGAAGTTCATCTCAAGTAGGGAAATTACTCAGACTGTATTGCTCAGCTCGATTTAAATAATCCTGGCAAGGGGAAAAAAAAAAAAAAAAAAAAAAAAAAAAAAATTTTGGATTTATTTTAAAAAACAAAAAACAAACAAAAAAAAAATCCAGACACTTTGTTTAATGAGATAAATGACAATAAGCAGCATATGACCAGGCGAGACCACCAACCCTGGCCCAGAGGTCAAGCACGTAGGCAACCAGCAGGCATTTTTTCCCTTTTAAAGTCACCCTTTAAATAACATTACTCATTTTTAAAACGCTTGATTCAAAACTGACCAAAAAGAAAAAAAACGTTTCAGCTGTAAGCTGCAAAATACCTTTGAATATTTGGCCGAGTGTCGATTTAAACATTACGCAGTAAAAAAAGAAGAGCTGGAGGAGAAATGGTTTCATTTTACAACACAAAGTTGCATCGTTTTGCACAACTGTTTAATCCTTGGGGGTCCTGTAGCACAACGTGGACGTGGATACTTTAAACTGCTCGACTAGGATCTGTTTGCATTAAAAGAAATGAACAGAAACAAATTTAAAAGAAAAAAAACATCAGGATAAAAACATCTCGACTGAACAGGATCAGCACATTAAAAAAGTTAGGATAATTATTTCACCTTGAAGGCAACGATGAGACTGAAAATTTAGATGCCAAACTTCTTTTACATTTGCTAGTGGAGGTGCTGATCTAAACTACAGCCACTGCTTAGCTCAAACACTTGGCACTTCGTTTTGCAAAAATAAAAGAAAAACTTACTACAAAAAAAAAAAAAAAAAAAAAAAAAAAAAAAAAAAAAAAAACCCTCATTGTACTCCTAGGGTTTGTTAGTTTTCAAAGATTTAGAATCACTGATGTGGACAGATAGTTGCCCTCAAACATGCACTCACGTCTCAAAACAAGAGGGGGAGAGAGAGAAAAAAAAAAAAAAAAAAAAAAAAAAGCATCTTCTGGCACAAGAGAAGAACAGGATGAAATTTTGACCATATCATGTCTTACTAGCATAAATAAGTTCGTTAGCCACTCGGAGATTTGGAGAATGAGACAGATGAAATCTTTCCAGAACCACACCTGGTTTTGCTTTTACTGACACATTCTGGCAAACAAAATCCTAACCAAAAAAAAAGAAAAAAAGTCCAACCTCATGACCAATTTGCTGATAGTTAAGGTACAACAGTGACTTGATTGTTTGCAGTAACGTCATTTCGTTGGCCGGCCAGCTCCTCGGTGCCTCAGTGCTCTCTGGTATCCATACGGATGCTGCTTCACCCCATTTACTGCACACACAGTTATTCTCACAGGAACGAAAACATTTTCAGAGGCCAAAAAAAAAAAAAAAAAAAAAAAAAAAAAAAAAAAAAAAAAAAAAGCTGACATGACAAATATTGAGAGACTGAAAGGACTGACATGTTGTGACGCAATGCGGGCGAGATCCGTTGTGAGCACGCTCACGTGCACTTCAACATACAAACCACACACTCACACTGATGCCCAGTGATCCTCTGCAAATTCAAAATAAAGAAAAATTGCTTCAAAAGGGAACTAGCGATGGTTAGGTCTGGTTTTTAATTTACGTCTGGTGTCCACAGCTGTAAACAGTCAGGAAGCCTTGCAAAGGCTGGCGGCAACAGAGGTGTTTGGGGGAAGGGGGTGGGGTTTGCTTTTATGTTATGGTACAGACACCCACCCCACCCCTCTCAAAGCAGGCAAGCGCATAACCACGACACTGGCGGGACAGGTGGAGACGGGCCAGCGGGTTCAGGTGCATGTCAATACCGCCGAGAGGCTCTGATCGAGCCCCCGAGTCAGTCACTTTCGTCGGGATTCTGGGGGTTTATGATTTTGACGTGCGTGAAGGGGAAGAGGCCTTTGCGTCCATTCACCTCCCCCTCCCACTGACCGCTGATGTTCATCCGTGTGACTGTGACGATGTCGCCAACCTGAGGAGAAAAGGACAGAGTTTCAGTCTTCCACACGTCCCATACATTAAACGCATACAAGTCCAGGGCTCTGAGTACGACTTCAAGTTACGCAACGATCCACCTGCAATGCTGCACAGCTTGCGGGGGGAGACTTATTTTAGCGTCAGATCTCCGCTTGCAACACGACAGGGTGGTTTAAAAGCAGACACAGGAGAGCAGTGCGGCAGCTCAGAACGTGACCCCAATCTGTCCGGGCCACATCTTCTTTAGCGGGATTAGAACGAAGGTCTTTTCCATCAAAACCAAGATTAAACCTACGATTTTAAGCCACATTATTCACGGCATTAACTGGAATAAAGCTGGAAGGACATACAGACTTTGATTTTATCTGAAGCAAACTTCACGGTGGCAGGTAAAGGATTATCCGAATGAAAAAGAGATTTGTTTCGCCTGAAATTCTAGTTTATAGTAACTTCAAGCATTCATCTCCTAAACTTTTCCACATGGCAACCACAAGAGCGGTGTGTGTTTTTATTCACTTCCGTGTACTCCAAAGTCGAAATTCACCTAAATCAGTAGACTCAATCTGTCCACCTTAATCTCAAAATAAATCCATCAGTTGTGTGAAGGCTTTGAAGAGCACTGCTCAGAGAGCTATCCGTGGGGCCAATGGCAACCCTGAAGGAGCGGCAGAGATTTACAGATCGGGTGGGAGACAACTAGAAGTCCAGCAGTCCACTAATCTGGCCTTTATCAAGGAGGTGAGAAGAAAGCCATGGGAACTTCCTTTTCACACACCCCCAAACAAAGAAAAAGTCAAACTTTTCGGTCTGCATACAAAACACTGGAGAAAACGCTCTAAGCCCACAGTGAAATATGGCGGCAGCATCATGCAGGGGGGATGGTTTTCATCAGCGAGCACATAGAAAGAATTTTTTTTCACATTCTCCCCATTTACTCTGAGGTCGAGCTCTTTGTATTTGTTTGGAATATGAAATCTCATTAGCTCTTCACATAATGTGAAAAACAAAATAAAAATCAAGAAGCATATCATCTAAATTGTTTTTTGAATTTTAAACCTTATGAGTTACTTATAAAGCTGCAACAATAAAGGAAAACTTAAGGACACCACTGAATTTCACTTGCTGTAAAATAATGACTCATTGCTTCTGTTTTCTGACTTCCAAAGGCTCCGACGTAGCCACAACACGGATCGAAAGGATTTTTTCTCTTCTCGGAGCCACGACGTATTCGGAACCAGACAATGAAAGCAGCAGATGACGGGACGGGAGCAAACCAAATCACCAGCCTGCACATCAAAAAACACGTTTGTTTTTCCAGCCTTTGTCTGTCCGTTTCCTTTTATTGCAGCTTCCTTCTCCTCAAACTAACCACAACAAAAAGAAACTAAACATTCGTTCATTTAAGCTAAAATTGAGACCTTTTCCCAGTTTATGTTAACTAACTTCTTGGGCTTTTCTGCTAATCCTTGCATCACATTAGTGAATTCAAATATAATAAAACACTACATATGATAAAGACACAAGTTGTGGTTGACCAGCACAACTGTAATGAAACTTGGCAGATTGAAGAAACATTCCCAGAGGGGCAATACCACAGGATCAGCATCAGTACTATGAGAAACCAAACAAAAGAGCTTTAATTAATAATAAAAGACAAAAAATAAAAATGGCTTCCCTAATACCCGTTTTGCCAGCTGGACAGAAACAAAGGCACCCCAGAGGGGCAGAGACTGTCCAGCTCCAACTGTCTTTAGAAAACCTATAAAGGTTGCGCCGTAGTCGCTTCACTTAAAGCGAACCATTACAGGAGTTATTTGTCTGTAATAGTCCTTTAGGTGCAGATGGCGTGAAACTCTGGTATCTTTTCCTTTTCTAGGGAACAAAAAGCGAACCAAGAATTTACGGTGACGGTGCAGATACGGCTGCTTGGATCACTACTTCGTGCACAGGAAGCACACTGGACCACAGAGCACGCTACAAGAGGAGAGTTTCCAGGCAGGCTCTTAACTGAATGCATCTCGAGCTCTGTGGCTTCACAGGCCAGTATAGGATTCTGGTTCTAATGTCGCCTGCTTGTGCCAACTACAGAGGAAGTATCACTCGACGCTAACCGTGATCCGAGAGATTCCTGCCCTCCAACTCAACGTAGGGCTGCAACTAATGATTCGTTTAGTTATCGACTATTCTGTCGATGAATCGCATTTTAAAAATTGGCACGTTCTGCTCATTTTTCATTTAAACCTTTTTTTAATACAATATTAGTATACATTAAGAGATGCAAATAAAAAAATAATTCAACTCCTTTTTTAAATAAGAAAATTAACATTTTATTTAAATGTTTATTTGGTGCAAATAAACCATAGTAATCTAATCAAAAAGACAACATTTTTTTTATCTCAAATGCATTTTACATAACTTGAAAAAAAATTACATTCCATCAGTCTGAGGTGGGAGCTGAGCTAAGCAAAGGTTGCATCTGCAACGGAAAAAAAAATTCGAACAGCTCAGCCCTTTCTGCCTGACTCAACATCAATACAATGTAAGGCTGATCTGTTGATTATTTTTGGATTAATTGATTAATAATTGGATTGAAAAAGATGCTTAATAGGAGATTTTTTTTTTATTTTTTTCTTTTACAGAATTTGAGCTGGGCAGCAATTGGTCTTTTTTTTTTTTGAGTATGTATACTCGAGTTAATGATTAATTGATTACTAAATTAGTTGACGAGTGTTTCAATAATCGATTCATCACAATTAATTGTTTCAGCCCTGATTCAAAGCATAAAAAAAACCCCAACTCATACCACTGGGTGGTAACAAGCAGTAAAATTCTGCAGGTAAACAGGACAAAGTACAGGTCTGTGGTGTAGTTGTATCAGCATACAGAGTATAGAACACCCAGCAGGGCTCCTTCCCTTACTGTTAATAGTGAAACAAGTCATTATTAATGTGGATCTTACTAGCTACATGGTTTTGTTTCCCATATCAACCTAATGACACAACTAGAGAAAGGGAAGTAAAATGTTACAGGAACTTGTAGCTAATGACACACTTGAGCCAACCTTTAACAATGGTAAATCTGATTCAAGGCCCATAAAGACACATTCCATCATCATCATCAGTATTCTGATTTTCCAATAGAAAAAAAAAGAGAAACAAAGCAACTGCAGCAATAACAGATCTCAAATTGAGTCGAATACGTTCTGCTGTTCTTTTCTAACAGAACCTAAGGTACCTGAACTACCGGTGTCAACTTTCTCCAAAATCTCAGGGTGCAAGGTTCAAGCTTTTTACTGCAAGACTTTAGTTATTTTATAATATTTTTAGTAAAGTGGTATTCTTAAAAGACAGCGTTCATATTTCAATGAGTTTTAAAAGATTACGGCCTCAAAACTGCTTTCGTAACCTAACGTTTAAAGTCTATTTAAGGAGACGACAGAAAAAAGGTTGGAGCGAGTTTTCTCTAAACGTTTAAAGCATGGATTAATGCCTAGCCCTCTTTCTCCTAGCTGTTGCTGCACACTGTCAGCTGGCTGAAAGAACGCCCCAAGACTTTTCTCTCGCTTAAAATAAGGACAACCTTGCTGTTTAGAAATATTTCTGGGTGTGAAACAACAGCTACAGTGACAATATGGAAACTAATCAAGCATCACTCATCACTCTTAAAGAGTTAGTGAGTCAATCGAGATCATTTTCAAACCATCAAAAGACCCAGGAAGCACGGAAAGATACCACCTTCAATGCTGTTGCACAACTGATGCAAAATCTCAAAAGTTTACTCTGTTCTCAGTAAAGCTAAAGACTGACAAGTTCCAAGTAAACTGGCTGATTGGCGCATTTTACATTTTTATATTACAGGTAAGGAAACTATTACTGATAACTGCATTCACTTATTCAGCCAGCAGCAAGGTGGCTACCAAAGCAGACGATCTGACTAACGAACAGAACAAAAAGCCATAATACTTGGCGTAAAAAGCACTCAAACATCACTGTTTGATTTAGTGGCCGTTTCTTCTAGATTTCTGAAAGTCTATGTGTCAACATCGAAACAAAATCCCATCAATACAATTACAACTGTAACACTCAGTGGCACATTCTTGCAGCAGCAGGAATAACCCCATCTCACACCAAACCATGCCTAAACATGTGAAAAAAAAAAAAAAAAAAAAAATACAGGCCAGACGGTGAGAGCCATTATCCCACTAGAAGCAAACAGCATGTGTCCTGTTTCATGCAGGATGGATAGTAACAAACACAAGACGTGCTTTGTTGCTCACACGATCACATTCACATGAAGTCTGGATTCTCTTTTGTCCAAAAGTTTAGGACACTGAAACATGAGGAATAAGACAAATATGTAAATTATTTTCCAGCTAATAAAAATCTACAGGCAATTATTGAGTCCAAGTCAGCCATCTCTTTGGTAAAACCATGAAAAAAAAGATTGCTAGAAAAGCAAAACAATCCTCTCATACCCTGAGTGCCAGGTCATTCTGTTTTTTTTGTTTTTTTACACTGGACATTCCTCCTCTTATCTATTCTGGTAGGATAATGGGACACAATTTTGTACGGCTTTGTCTAAATCTACTCAAATATGATCACTTGTTTGTAGTGTCTCGTTTGCTGCTGAAGCTCTGTGTTCTACATAGAAGTGAGCAACGTGGACAAAACTCAATAGTGTTTCTGTATTAAACAGTTTCAAATTAAAAGTCTTGCTTGTAAGATATATATATATATATATATATATATATATATATTTATAGTATCTGTATCATATAAACTTAGATTACGTTATAAAACCTTAACGAATGAGATTTTTTTTTAAATCGTTATAAATTAAAGAATTCCAGGACTTTGTGGATTAATAACGACACTTTCTTACTGAGCAACATATTGATCGGTTGGTAATCTTCTCTCTTTTAAAAATGCTTCAGTCAAGGTGCACCCATTTTTGCAGTTGCAGACTAAATCAAGCTTGGGGCATTTATCTGATGTTTCAAGATTTCAAAGATATACACACAGCAAGCCACAAAAGTAATCTCTTCTTTTTTAGGAAGAGCAATCTAATCTTTGACATCTAGATGATAAATCCTGGCTGCTGTGTGTTAATATTTTCCACTGAGTTGTGTGCATCTCTGTGCCCAACTCTAACAAGTTAGTTCATTTCCTCTTAACTGCTGACAAACTCCGACGTCACAGAACGGCAGCCGAGCTCGCTCGAAATTAACTCCCATTCTCATCTCTCGCCTGGGGAAATCACCACAGCTCAGCCCGCTAAGTAAGACGGAGCCTTGCTGCAGCTCTCCAGCACACACCGAACGTCGCAAGTTTCAACACGCTGTCATAAAAGAATAAGGCAAGAGGGCTCAGCTAAGAAATACAACTATGCTGCTGTCAGACTTACAGACCTTTTAACTATCAGGTAAAAACAAAGCACCCATGAATCACCTGGGACTCAACATTTAATGAAAAGAAAATCAAACATGCTACTGATCCATCTAACCTCAAGTCAACATAATTTATTTAACCAAAGGCAGGATTCCTGGGGACTTTATACAAACTGGCAGCCACAATGCCAGAAAACAGAACTATAGACCATGGGTTGAGTTAAGAGTACAGAGGGAAACATATATGCAAAGTTTTTACTTTTTAGAATAAATGGTGCTAAACATCCAGCAGCTAGGCAGTAATTATTTATTCATATTTTTTGGTGTGACCACACACACATACACACTAAGTGTGATGGTAGCAAACACCAGAGCACCGGAAAAATGACATGAGACACCATGGGACAGTTTTACACATTCAGCCCGCAAAACTGCGCCTATGAATTTGCTGTTAGTACTGGTGATGAGCCCTCGTCTCTGACATTTTTTCAGAAAGAAAGAAAACATATGTAGCGCTCTGTAAAAAGAATGGAGGCAAGACAAAAAAACAAAAAAAAAACAAAACAAAACAAACAAACAAACAAAAAAAAAACACAAGAAAAGATTACTGTCAAGGTTATGGTTTGTGTAAAATGCTTTTTGTGAAGCCAAAAGACTGAAATGTGGTGGCAGCATCATGCAGTGGGGAGGCTATCCCTTTAGAAAAAAAGTTTGCTGAAGAAATACATTGGTGGCAAATTTGAGCACAAGAAACTAGAAAAATAAAACTAACTAAAACTAACTAACTAAAAACAGCTCGACTTTGCAGAAAAATCCTGGAGAACAATTTATCCAGGTTGTTTAACACAAGACAAAAACCTGGAAGGTTTTCAATGTAGCCTTGAAAGGTGATCCAAGACTCTTTTTTTTAAAACAGCAGAACAGAGACTGACAGATATTACTATACCTCTAGAGCAAGAGCTGTTTTGTCATAGGCACAAGGAACTCGTTTCTGGATGGCCTTCGCAATGACAGGGCCGTTCTGCATGGAGGGCAAGGGGGTGATAACTGCTCCGGGCGTGCCGGGGGGCAGCGGAGAAGACGTCTGGGGCTGAGCATAGGCGTGGGCGGGCTCTGGGATCCCATAGCTGTTGGAGTTACGAGATCCATGAGTAGGCTGGCCAGGATGGGGAGGTGGTCGCACCAATTTCTCCACATAAGGGACGGGGATCATCCCGACGCGTCCCTCTCTGTTTTTGGCACTCCACCACTGTTCCTCCGGCTTCTCAAGGATGATGAGAACCTCCCCCTTTTTGAACGGGAGGTCTTCTGCGTCGCTTCCTGTGAAATCATATAATGTCCGCACGTACTCCTGGTTCTCCTCGGGACCAACCATGGTCTGGATGGCTCCAGTGATCGTGCTTGGGTACCTTGAGAAGAAACAACAATGCAGTGAAAAGGGACATAAATTGGTTATAGGGTCACGAAATTAAATGGACTCCTATGTGTAATTAGAACTAATTACGTTTTTAAAATATATTTAAAACAGAATTAAACATTGCTTTAAAGGAATTTTAGCATTATAACACAGCAAAACCCTCCCTATGTGCTGCTGACCACTGCCTGTCAGCTGGCTGAAAGACATACTACACTTTTTGCCCAACTTACAAGACCAAGTAGGCTGCTTTGAAACATATCAAAAACTTCAAGGTTTTTCTAGCTTCATGGAAATAAGTCAACACAGTTATGCCCCTCCTGAACATATTGCTGCAAACTGTCGGTCAGCTGGCTGAAAGAAGCCTTCTACACTCCCTCCTCCCTTGCAAAAGAACACATTCAAACATTTTAAGCAGTTTACACCTGCAACTTTTACTATATCCTATATGTATATCAGGCACAATGGATCTTAGGTTACTCTGCAGGCTCTGATTTTTTTGAGTCCATTTCTGACTGGGAACTTGGAAAATCCACCTTCTGAGCACTAAAAGAATGCCCCATAACAGTGCTGCTAGCTTAAAGATGGCTGCTACATTTATATTTCTCACTTAAAAAAGGAGGCAAGGTGTTAAAACGAAAGGAACGTAACCCATCAATCTTAAGGCATTAGTTTTGCAGTGGTACCTACCCATGCCTAGTTGAACGGACATGGATTTGAATTGCAATCAGTTACACAAAAACACAATAAACTGGCTTAAAATAAAGCCCTGTTTTAATGCGAAGTCTGAAATAAACCAAATGTTGTGTCAGTACTCAAATCAGTCTCCTGGGAGATGTTTATTTCTATCAAAGGTGTCTTTGTAGAGAAGAAAGCCTCAGTCAAACAGTAAACTTAATGTGCCAAATGCAAATTAAGCAAACCTTGTTCCTTATGACACAACTGACTGAAAGCAGGCTAGTCGTTATAAAATAAATGCCAGGTTAATAGTTAGTAAAGGGGGTATTACGTGACTTCCTTACCTGGGGGCAGGCTCTATTAGCGTAGTTGTATCCAGATAGTGGATTTTGTAGAACTCCAGGAGAGCGGGGAGGTTCTCAAACTCCTGGTCGCCTATCTTAAACTTCTTGCTGGGTAATGAGTTAATGATATAGTGAGACACTTTGGAGTTTTCAGATACGGACAGGACATAGTCGCCAGGGCAGGTAGACGAGTCTCGAACCAGAAACATGCCATGCCTCTGTCCTTGTAACCTGTTCTGTGCTTCCTGACGGGAAACGGGTCCAAAATACCAGGCGGACCGATCACACGAGTCAAACCGAGCCGTTGACATGTCTGTTCCCCCAAAAAATAAATTAGTAGAGATATATAAATGAAGAAACTAACTGATTAAAAAAAAAAAAAAAAAAAAAAAAAAGATTTCAGCGTTGATCCAAAGTGAATGATTCAGTAGGTGCAGGGCAGGGCATTCGTCGCCCCTGTGCGGTTTTCGAGTGATTTCTGCAGGAACACCGAAGGCTTCGTCGACCTGATTAAAACACAATTGACAATAAAGACTTAAAAAAAAAAAACAGCCTGGTGTTTTTAGGGACAGGCTAAGACCGACTTGATCCAACTTTGGAGCATATTGGCTCAGCTTTCAGTGGCTGAGAATCGACAAACTGATCAACTTACGAAAGAAAAACGCCGGGGAAGGCCGAAGCAAGAAATGATCAATTAAGCTTCCTCCTTTTCGTTCCGCCTTCCGAGAAAAAACACAAGGCTTCAAATAATTATCTCCTCCGGTCAGTGTCAGATAATATAAAAGCGGAAAAGGAGGTCTCAGTCTTTTATCTAAGAAATCCTCATATCTGTGGATAAAAAGGCTAACATTAGCCGCAGGTGGGAAACACAGATAGTTACTTTAGATCCTCTTGATTTAACGGTAAGGCACGGAAACAAGTCTGTGAGTTCCCTCTCTCGGGTTCGAGCAGACTTTCAGAGGCAGAGCAAGAAAAAAATGGCGGCCCGCAACACGTCTTCACACAAAAAGTGACTTCAGAGCAGCTGTTTGTCCGCTGCTGGTGCATCTCAGGAACTGCACTCCCTTATCCCTGGCGACGTATCCCGACCGGACGAGTATTTGTCCTCAATTTGCTGATATTTTTATTTTATCCTCCGCTCACTCGAGAAACCAGAAGTGCGAGGGTAAGAGAGAAAAATGGCGACGGGAGGGCTGGTCCCGCTTTCTATCAGCACGTCACTTGATGGGGGTGGGAGGAGGAAGCGAGGACTTGGACTGGATGAGAAAATGGGGGTGGGCAGCTGGGTGACGATGCACGGGTGGGAGTGGGGGTGGGGATACGTCCGTGAGTACGCTTGATGTTACTCATGTTTCCAAGATGCTGCATAAAAAATAGCTTGAAAATTCAATATTTAGATGTAGCTATCACCACTCACCAATGCACAAGAGTGTAAAAATGCGAGGGCAGATTCTGAAAGCAGTTTCTTTTGTATTTATTTTATTCTAATTTATTTCAAACCAATGCTTTTAACTAAAGTCGTAGTAAACAGCAGCAGCACAAAAGGCAACAAGAAAACAAGAATGTAAAACATTGATAATTAAAAAAAGTCAAAATAAAACACAGTTGATATTTTTGGACAATTGTTTATAATTAACTTTTTGGACAGTGACATTTCAAAATATTGAAGTAACACCTTATTGGAGGTGCAAGTAGAGTAAAATTTAACAGCATTTGTGAGAAAAGTTGAAAAGAATTGGAAGGAAAAGCATATGCTCCACTTACATAAAGATGTTTCTGGAAACAAAGAAAGCGACTGATCAATGTCTGTGTCATCATGCTTTTGTTTTCCCCTCTGAAAATACTGTATGAACAGGAAGATTGGACAAACCAAGAAACCTGAGAGAAGCAAGAAGTAAAGGTGCTGAGGAGGTAGATTACTGAGTGAGGACCATTACACTGATTATAAATGAAAGACTAGTGTGACGGGGTGTGGGTGCAAAGGGCTGGAGGTCTACTGGCAACCTCTGTTGCAAGATGGCAAGACAAAATGATTCAAACTCCTCATATTACAATGAATCAAAAGAAAACTCAACAGAAATAGATTAAATTACACAATCAAATGCATAACAATTCACAACTAATTCCCCAAATTTTATGCAGTCATCCCTGACTTATCCTTGGATTATGTTTCACTATAACCCAGACTGCCACGCTTAACAGAAACATGCCCTGGTTTGCCATCATAACATAACTGAGAACAGCATGTGTCCAAAATAGCTGCTGATGATTATACTGTAATTCTATTTGTAATAAATCGTGACATTAAATGACCTCTCTTAATGTGTACAGTAGGTTTTCACAGTAAACTATTTCATGCCACAAGTAAAACATTTTACATAATTCCCTATTTTCATTTCCTGTTACTCCTCAACTTCCCTTCCATTTAATCTCATAATGTGAATTCTCTGGCACAGAACTATGACACATTGATTTGGAGCTACTTCTCCATCGCAGTGTGCTGAAAGGGAGAGAGTCTATTTATATTCACAGGGCAGTGCCTTGGGGAAAAAGCCTTGATAAAATGCAACATGGATAAAATGATGCATCAGACAAAATTGGTTGAGTATGACGAGGTATTTAGTGTGCACCAAAGCTCCTGCTGCCCAGTGACAAAGACAAAGCAGTAACCTTGTGTTTGTGGTTTTAGTGGCCATGTCCCATGAGGCTAGAGCTGGCAAAAAGCAGCTTCCACCCCTGCAACACTGTCTGAATGTTAATAGTTTTGTACCCACTGGGTCTTAACTGCTAATGTCTGCCAATTCCCACATTCTAACAATGAAGAGGTGAGGCAACAAATTTGTGGAAAAAAGCTTCTTAGTCTTCAGAAATTTGTTTATGGATAAATATAGTTACACATTTTTTTTTTTAGTAGTTTAAATATATTTGGCTCTAATCTGTTTATTTAAAGTAATTCATTACAAAGCTGCGACAATACTTGTCAAGCTTTTTTTAAGGAGTCACCTAAATATAAAATTAAACTTTTCTTGGATGTGTATTAACCTACTGAGGCAGTGGCCACTGATGTTTATTTCCAAAACAACACCATCTAGTGGATGACTATCTCATAAGACATCTATCTTTCATTACAACACAGTATACATCTTTTATTTCCTTAGACTCATAGGCTTTTACTTTCAAATATTATTGGGTTAATTTACGAAACATAGACTGTTAGTGTGTAGCTGGACTATGAAACGTTATTAATACTAACAGTCATATGTTAATGACAGGGATGATTATATCTACAACGGAACACAAAAAAGAAAGCTCTGAGATAAAAAGATAAAGCACTTCAGTTAACTCAGGAATATTCAATGACATATAAGAAATTTAAATTTAAAAAAATCACAGCAGGGAAAAAAGTATCCAACATATAAACATTTGTCCCAGTGAATCTATTTCTAATGGGGCTATTGACTTGATATTCACACCAGATCTCATTAAAATCTCATATACCATATACAAAGAAATCAAAACAAACAAATATATAAATAAGGTTACATGATAAATTGTTGCATCCTTTTAAAATTATATCCTACTTGTGTAATCTCAGGGGGTGTTATGGTGTCTTTCCTTCAGTGTCATCAACCATAAAGCTACATTACCTTGGAAAAGGATTTTGATATGTTATATCCAAAACTTCAGAGTATTTTATGTGATACAAAAACCCAAAGTAGTGCATAACTGTGAAATAGAAAAAAAGTGCTTTTTTAAAATTTAACAAATAAAAACATAAAACATGTGGCATAGATTTGTGTTAAGCCCCCTTGTCTACATTTTGAAAGACAAAAATAACTTTTTGGGAAACAAATACAAAAGCTTTTTGTGGTATGCCTCTACAGGTTTGGACACCTAGCAACTGAAGTTTTGCCCTTTCTTCTTTGCCAAACAGGTTAAATTTAGTCAGAATGGACTGAGAGTGTCATTACGCTGCAATTTTCTAGCCTTTCTGTAGATTTTCAATTAGATTTAGGTATGTACTTTTCATCATTCTAACACATGCATATGCTTGTATTTAACTCAGGCCATCTTCTTATCAACACTGACCAGTTTCCCTTCAAACTTATTGTTTTATAGCCTAACATCACAATACACTTCTCCACACCCTTAACTCTGACCTGTCTGGTATGTTCCTTGGTCTTTCTGATGCTGCTCCATTGACTGAGCTATCTGCAGGTGACACCATTAGCTTGGCAGAGGGATTCCAGCAATGCTAACTGTCACACCTTCTCATTAAAAAACCTAAAATGACCATATCACTTACAAGCTGAAGAATGAGAGAGGTATTTAGGACTTTAGGGCAGCATCTAGTGAAGTGAAAGATGCACTCTAGAATGTGTGCAGA
Organism: Anableps anableps; assembly: GCA_014839685.1. NCBI lineage: Eukaryota > Metazoa > Chordata > Actinopteri > Cyprinodontiformes > Anablepidae > Anableps > Anableps anableps. The sequence goes on from CM026081.1 coordinate 10,259,084, forward strand.
AAGTTATCAATGATGTGGGCTGATGAGGCACCACCCTAAGATAAATAATAAAGCCACAGTTATTATATAAGATTTTGCTTGAGAAGTCCTAGATTTATTCTTCGAGAAAAGCAACCATCGCTAGGTCGCTAAGTAGTGGGAAGATCTTAATAGATGCAGTCTGCTTTATTATAATAAATAGCAAAAGGCCTTGAGAAATATATCAGTTCACACTTTCAGTCTCTTACTCAGCTCTCTGAGGCAGCACTTATCATAACCAATCCCAGACCTTGTACTTTCTAACAAGCTAACACAAATATTAACTCACAGGATTGGACTTGAGCCATTTGATAGTGAGCAGATGTTTCTAGACGTGAAGTGAGCTGGATTCATGCTGGAAACTGTCATTCTTGACAGAATGTCACTTTTAACATTCCCTCTGTTATTGCATTTTTATTTTATGTATTTTATAACTTTCAAACAGCCTTCTATCAACTTATCAATAAGGGTTTAAACATTTGCTCAAGGCAAAGCTTCAGAGTAAAGTTTAATTAGATAATAAGCTCTGAAATTTTGGGTTAGGGTTTTTGGTCATATGTCGTATGTCAGTATATATTGTGCTTTTTTTTAACTTGCTAAAGTATAACTTTGCCCTTGTTCAACTGGTACAAGCATTTATTACTGAATAATCCTACAGCACACCTGGAAAACCTATTTATAGATGAAGTTTCTTCTTTCTTAGCACTGCTCTATTGTTCAAAACATAGGGTTTGCTTGAGAAGCATGCATCGATCCAGCTTAATAATTCCGTTTTAAGTCCACATGACCTCCAGCACCAATAGTCCCAATAGTGTGTGTGAGGGTACAGCGATTAGGTGTCAGGGTGGAGAATAGGATTGGGCCACAGACTTATTTACCAGCTTACATGTTGGCCTGTTATAGCTTGAAAAGCACCAGCGTGTTACTGATGACTGTGCTCCACTTATGAAAAGTCCTGCTAAACAACCTGCTGGTTCACTGGAGAGGTTTACAGTGAAGAACTGAGACATCAACAGGTTATATCAAAACATCGGTTTTCAAAGTTATATTAAAATAATTTTTCAATACAACAGAATATTTCTTATTGCTTAATATTTGTTTTAATGAGTCATTAATGAAGATGAATTGGTTACCAAGGTTATGGACCATGAAAACACCCACACTTTGATCTTTCTAAACACAGTCAGGTCTTCTTCTGTCTGTTTGCAATGTTGGAGCTGAAGCTGATCTTCAGGGAAGGGAAAGCAGCACCAGAGGGAGAAGGTCCAGACCTTAAACGGAACATTTTGTTAGACAAAAAAAAAAAAAAAAAAAAAAAGACTTAATTTTCTCCCTAAAAGCATTTTTTTTTTGGTTGCCTGAAAACCTGAAAAGTAAAAAGAAAAATAGTATGATTTTGTTTATTTGTAGCTACAAAAAAAAAAAAAAAAAAAAAAAAAAAAAAATGGAAACAGTGACCCAAAAACTCAACATTTGTGTGATGTGTTACTGTATACTGTACAGTGATTGGCTAAATATAAAAAAAATCCACAAAACACAGACCCAAATTAACAGTTGTAAACGGTCTCAACTATACATGCATATTAATATGTGGTTAAACATCTCTTATCAAACTACACCTCAACCCCACACTGTTTACAGCCATCAGTAAGCTTCTGATATAATTATGGATGGATATCTAACTACTTCATTTGAAATTGGTTTGTTTGAGTCCAAATCCAAGAAACCAACCAATTTAAAGTAATTCTATCAATGGTCTCAAAAAGACTGGTGAAATGTCCAGCTATAATTATTCCAGAGACTCGCTAGTGGTCACAAGAAGAATGTTGTTGAAGGGCAACTTGCAAAGAGACATTTATCTCATTATTAGTAGGAGCATGAGCATGTTTGAGGCTGTATTAATAGTTTTAACTCTGTTTGGAATAGAGAAAATTCACAATAGATTTTAAATTGTTCTTGTCCTTAAAATGCGTCTATTTATTCAAGGAAATAAATTGACACACATGCCCTTGATGAGGATATGTACATCTGGGAACTACATGTAAACACTGGTGGTAAGAACACATTCAGAAAAAAATAAATAAATAAAACCCTGCATTTTGTGATTTGGGCATTTCCCCAGACCTATAAACTTCACATAACCCCTAGAACAAAAACCAGTACATACACTTTCGCTGGAGACGACAGAGGACCATGTCTGGGAAATTTCTTCTCTTTAACAGCTTTGCTGCAACATACAAAAAAGATAAAATAAGCAGGAAGTTAAAAGTATTTTCAAAGATAATTCTATACATGTTTATGTCACTTTACCATGGTCCATTAGCAAGGTAGGCTTTGCTTAAAGCAAGATGTTCTGGGGTAATTTTCTTCTTCAGAACTATATCTCTCAGAAGTGCCTTCACATGTGCAATCTAAATGACATAAACAGACTCAAGTTAGTTTTTCCTCAATAAATATAGCAAAAACTGTAAAATTGTATCGTTAAAGTACATATGTACAAAATTTCCAGACAGATAGGAATGCTTTCTGACCTACAGTGTCTAATAACGTGTGCTTACTTCCTGAGACTGTGAACTGTTTGCACTGAACAGCTGTTGGATGATGACCTCACACTCCTGCAGTGTAGGGGCGCGTGGCGGATGGGATGGACTGCTGTGGATTCTTAGAGGTTTTAAGGAGGTAATTAGATGTCCATGGTTTTGTTGTGTTGATTGTGGAACTTCGCTGTCCTCTTTTAAGCTTAAGAAAAGTAAGATATTGTAAATTAAAAGCAACGAGAAAATGATTAAACACGGTTTTGGTTGTGAAAGTGAAATACCTGCATCTATAGATAAGATTATTTTTAAAACTAGGCCTAAAATTTTCATTTTTTATCACTTTTATAGAGTAGATAAGGATGCCCAGAGCTACATATGTAGTTATGCTACTCCAGGCTTAGACTACTGGAAGACATACTTTCCACTTTTTGTCATTGTATTGTCTTTACTCTGTTATCCATGTATACATTATGTGTAATTTTTGAAAACGATACACCTGGCCAAGTGATTATGTGTTTTGCCATAAATTTTTTCCCCTCTACAAAGTCATTGACGGAACTATTGCTGCCATTATATTTGTGTTCTCACCTTGCTTTTGTTTCAGATAGAAACAACAACAGAGCACATTCTCCAACAGATGGTTATAGCTCTGCTGTCAAACAGACACAGGAGATCTTTCCTGCCACATGCCATCATCATGTACAATAACTCTCTCTAAATATAACTGGTTACTGTTCATTATAATTGCTCCAATTGCACAAAAATGTATATATTTTTTTATATCACAGTATTTAGTTGTGTAGAAATTTAAATATTTTTTTGTATTTTAATTTTAATTTATGTTTAAATATTGTCTGTTTTCTGTATGCCATGTTGCTGCTGCCAAATAATTTCCCAATTTTGGGATCAATTAAGTACATTTTACCTTGTCTTATTCCTGACTCAGAAATGATGAGTGTCAAGCTGTGTGTCATTTCTGGACAGAGCTGCTGATGAACATTTTGTTACCATTAACTCTGTGTTTTCTTTCTATTTGTTCCTTTCTGTAGAAGATATAAATGGCTTAGTGATTTTGTGTTTAGCTATGTCTCTTTTCTGAACAAAGTCACTAACAGAAGTATTGCTGCCATTAAATTTGTGTACTCACTTTGTTTTTGTTTTTCATAGAAAGAAGTCCTTGCCCAGTGATTCTATATTTAACTGAGTGACAAAGCAAAGACAGCTGCAGCAGCACAGCATGGGAGCCTAGCACATCTTATCCAGGGGAATCCTGCAAGTTGTAAGTCACGCCCCCTTTTGTTCTATAACCCCGGCTGTGTCACATAAAATCACAAAAAGACAAAAAGAGCCACGATTTCAGTGGATGAGCCTGTATGATGTGAAAGGACAAAGTAATTTGTAATGAGGGATTTTTGGTTTCATATTTATTGTGAAACTATGATCTGAAAGAGGTTTTTGTATACTCTCCTTGTTCTTATTTTCTGTAGAAAGTACTTATGGCTCAGTGTGTTTGTGTTTAGCTGTGCCTCTTTTCTGGACAGAGCCATTCACAAAGTTATGCTGTCATTATTTTTGGTGTCCTCTCTTGGATTTTTACCGCCATAGAGATACACCTGATGTGGGGGATTCTGTTTAGCTGTATCTTAAAAAATGTGAATTTGAGCCAAATTGATTGCCTGGACCTGTTTTTCTTGTGAAGTGATTGAGATTATATTTGTTGTGAACTGGTACTGGATAAAGAAGAAAAACAAGAATCTGTTATTGTCTTGTTTACATTAAAAACAATTAAAAATTTCCAATGTTTGTTATTTATTTATTTTTGTATGTGTTCAGGGAGTAAATCACTGTTGACATTTTCCTGATATGTTCCATGTACAAATTAATTATGTCCCAGAGTCAAATAAGCATTCATGCATTACTATTGGAGTTGCTACACTGCACTGACGTCAAAAGTAGCCAAGTGGACTTCAGTATATTGCAAAAAATGCTCTGGCCTCTGCTATTAATAGCCAAATAATCCCTTGGTAAAGACAAAACACTGAGCACATTTAGCTAAATATCTTTAAAAAACTTTAAAAATCTTAAAACTTACTCTTAGTTGGGAGAAATAAAACATTAAGCAGCCCTGCCTCTTTTGCATATTCACATTTAAATAATCACATCTGCAGTTTGTTTGTTGCATCAGCCACTATAATAGATAGTTTAAGTACAGATGTATGACGGTTGGATAGAACTTCACCTTAAAACTAGGTCTTGTAATGGTATTGTTGTGTCCTTAAGTGGGTCCTCTAAGTGGAATCCAGTGTAGGCCTCTCTGACTTGAGTGGGAGGTCTTGAGTCTCGAATGCCGCCCATTATTCCTACAAGAACAATGACTAAGCTTACCTAGAAGCTTTCTAAAGGCTATCAGGTTTACAGAGGTTTACCTAGAGAATTTAATAAGTACAAAGACAAATGAGTAAACAGCAAGGAAGTCTGGCTTCTTTGCAAGTCAAGAATCATTAATCCTCTAGGGTAATATTAAGTTTTAAAGATTCAAGGATCTAAAGTGACTCTAAGTGTATTCATACCCCAAAGCTTTTTAACATTTTATCATGTTACAATCAAAAACTTGAATGTATTATGTTGAGCTTTAATATGATAGACCAACATGAAGTAACCCATAACTGTGAAGTGGGCCGACAATACATGGTTTTCAAAAAAATTTAGCCATGTACTTGTTACCAGACCCCTTTACTCTGATACCTTAAAAAAAAAAAAAAAAAAAAAAAAAAAGTTAACCCACCAGACTTCAGAAGTCCCCAAATGTGTATTGCAGAACTGCAAACCTACCAAGACATGGCTGCCCCCTAAACTGACAGGTTGGGGAGGGAGATCACAACTAGGAGAAGCAGCCAAGAGGTCAGAGGTAACTCTGATGAGGGTGCACGGTCTACAGCTCAGAGGGATCTATTGACAGGGTAATATTGTTGTGCATTCCCCAATTTTATTTTTGATAGAATAGTGCCAAAAAGAAAGCATAAATCTTGTTTTTAGCTTCCCACAAGCCATGTGGCGAACACAGGAAAGATGTCGAATAAGGTGCTGGTCAGATGAGACCAAAATGTAACTTTCCAGAACACACTATGTCTGGTGAAAAACACATCACCCTAAATACTCCATTCCCATCCTAAAATGTGGCAGTGACGGCATCATGCTGGGATAGTTTTCTTAAGCATGCACAGGTAAGGTGGATGAAGCTAAGTACAGGGCAATACTGAAAGAAAACCTGTTTGTGACTGCATAAGACTTGAGACTGGAGCAGAAAGTAACCTATCAGGACAACAACCCTAAACATACAGCCAGAACTAGGTTGGTATCGTTTCAGTCAGAGCATAATCCACATAAGCATAGCCCACACAAAGTGCATCTCTAAATCTGCTTAAAATCACAGACTACCTCTGTCCAGTTTGACTGAAAATAACTTTCAGTTTCAAGAGGTGTTAGGCTGTTAGAGATGTACCCCAAAAGACTTGAAACAGCAATTTTAGTTAAATGTGGCCCTACAAAGTATTGACTCAGAGGGTTACATACAAATGCATGCCACACTTTTCAGATAATTCTTATTATGTGTATTGGACTACCCAAAAAAATCCTTATGAAAGACATTGAATTTTGTGGTTGTAACATGACGAAATGGGAAAACGTTCAAGGGAGAGGAATATGGTTAAACAAACTTAAAATGCAACAAATCTTTTAAATGCCAGCCACTGCAGGTGAAACAGGACCTGCAATAAATCAGGATTGCATCTTACCTTTTTTGCTTGTTTTTTGCTCCTCCATAATCAGTTTATACTTCAGCTCTGCAACACCCATAACAGAAAACAGATAAGGTCAATATTTTGCACTGAGGGACAGCCATTGCCTGAGCCCTGTCTTTGCAACCAGGGCTAATATCTCACCCAGGTGGGGAGACACTTAGGCCTGTTCTGACACCAGATCCTTCATGGACCCCCAGCTGAGAAAATGTCAAAACCCCAGAGTTGCTATGCTACCACTGTGCCCAGATTGAATGTCTCTCTTGTTAGCACTTCATCACGGGGACAGTCAGGTCTCTGGCTTGAATTCATTATAGTGTGAGTCATCGAATGCAGTCCTTGTAGACAGAAAATAATGATGTGCAGCCTTTGGATGATTTGTTTGGCATCAGGTCAATGAAGCTGGCTGATTCATTAATGAATGTCAAAACCCTGCTCATTTCCTACAAGGAATAATTACTTTCTATCTATCCATCTTTGATGAAATAGCAAAATTACAAATAACACTCTCAGACTTCTCAACATTTACCCACAATGCATGCACATTTTCTGCTTTGATCTGGGTTTTCAGTTAATTTGCAACATTATGGACTTTCCAGGTTTGTTGTATACGGAAAATAAAACACTTGTTCAGCGATTATTATTATTTCTAGCCAGTGCTTTAAGTGGGCCGGTACGCACCGGTACGCAGTCCTACCACTTCTAAATTTTACCCCTCAGCGTACCGGGACTTATTTCCAGTGTTCGGTGCGTACCGGTACTTTCCCGTGTTGTAACAGGTGTTACGTCAGCCCACATTACCCCATCAATGCTCCCCCAAAGTTCAGCACGCAGGAGCGGCAAAAACAAAACAACCGCGCGTGCTCGCTCTCGGTCCACAACTAGTGCGAATGGAAATGGGACTGATAACATGAGAAGCTAAAGAAGACAAAACAATAAACCAAAGAAAGGCTCAAACTAATCTAAGAAAACTATGCACAAACAACAAAATGCAAGAATAAACTAAGTAACAAAATACAAAGGGAAAAACCTATATGGCAAGACTTTTTGATCAATAATTAATATAGGGGACTGAACAAAATATGGCAAAGCCATAACTGAAATAAAAACACAGTAGATTATGATAGGAAAAAAATATTCAGGAAGTGGAACACAGCAATAAACTTTTAAAATAGACCTCAAGAAAAGAAGTAATAAAGTAGAAAAAAATGAAACATGAATTATCAACAAGCAGAAGTGGGAGTACCAAAAATTGTATATAAGTAAAAAAAAGCACTTCAAAATTAATCAATCAAAAACAAACAAACAAATTATAAGAATAAAATATTTGGTAAACTGGCAACTCAAATACTGAGTAACTGATCACAATGTCTGATTTAATATTTAAAAATGGTGTTGTCAGACAGAAAATATAAAATTATATGCAAAGTTTGCTATTTTTAAGACTAAAATAAAAATAGTGCTTTTTCAATTTTATTTTTAATCGCCACGTTAACGCCATGAGGCTTGAAGTAAAAAAAAAAAAAAATGTGGCTCCAAGACACTTTGAATTTGACTCTTGGATTTTATTTAGAACTGGTTTTGATCTTTGCAATTTCTGTACAATAAAACTACTGAGTTATAGATCGACAGACAGATCTATATAAAAATTTCACTCATGTGTTTGTCCCAAATTTATAACATTAGGTAGAGCACCGGCACTTATTTTTTCCCCACTTAAAGCACTGTTTCTAATAAAAACAATGGTTGGAAAACCACCTTTATTCTCCTTGCTGAGATATTCTACTTCTGCGTGGAGCTTCTCGAGAGTTTCCTTGTGCTGTTGCTGCAGAAACTGGATGTTCTTCTGGAGGGATGCGATTCGGCGGTCCACTTCCAAAACGGACCCATCTCGAGTTCCTGGCACCTCCACTCCTCTGACCATCAGCGGGACAGCATACAGGGATTGTAGCGATTGGAGAGATCGTGGAGAACACTCCTGGCTGGCGATATCAGCTCCGGTCCAGTGTGGCGAAAGCCATAACGGTGGGAGGTTCTTACCTGACATTGTTTAGCTACATTTAGTGTAACTAGCTGGCTTCTTTTCTACACGACAGCTGTTGTTCTCATTCCGTTATAATTTACCGTAAACAGCTTAACCCACATTGTTGTCCTAAGACAACCAATTAGTTAGCACAAAGACAGTAAACTGTCAACAGTTTAGTAAGCCTCTCGGGTTACTTTGGCTGTTATTTGACTCAAAAAGCGCTACACTCAAACGCTATAATACAGTGACAAATACAACGTTGCCATGACGACCCGAAACAAGCTGGAGAAAGAGTCCAGTCTTCTTCTTTGGTGGAAGTTTGGGGCTGCATTTCTCCTCCATGTGGTGGCTGAAGGATATAGCAACTTAACCTCAGTAGTTCTTTACGCAAAAAAAAAAAAAAAAAAAAAAAAAATAAAAAAAAAAATAAAAAAAAAATTATATATATATATATATATATATATATATATATATATATATATATATATATATATATATATATATATATAAAGTTTTTACTGTATTTTATACACGCTTAAAAAAAAAAAAAAAAACAGTTGGCTCTCTACTTCTTCCTTTTTACATGGGGGTCCATAAGTAGGGGTGGGCGATATGTAAAAAAAACGAATCATGACTTTTTTCACAGTAAAATCAGTTATTTTAATTTCCAAGTGTAAAAACAGCTCAGACAGGTACATCTAAATAAAGTAGAATATTAAGAAGATAAATTATTTCATTAATTGCAATCAAAAATTTAAACTCAATAGGTCCACTTAGCACAGAGTGGTGCACTTTAAAAGCCTAGTTATATTAGCTTTTAGGCATACCCAAAATTCAGTATCTAAGAAAATTATAATTTTATATAAGGCCACAAAAAACTCTTCTGAGAGATGCCAGCTTATTGAAAAGTATGTCTATGTAGTGTTCAGTAACTGTACTCAATAACTGGCCGGGGCTCCTTTTGCATGATTTACTGCAGCCGGTGGTTCTGCTCAGGTATTAAAGAAGTCCAGGTTGCTTTGATGACAGCCTTCTACCTGTCTTTGTGGTTGAGGTGAGTTTGAAGGCCAATAAAGTACAATGATTCCATGGTTATTAAACCAGGTATACTTTTGGCAGTTTGTGGAGGTGCCAAGTCTGGCTGGAAAATTAAACCAGTCTCTCCATAAAGCTTTTCAGCAGAAAGAAGTATGAGGTGCTCTGAAACTAGAAACTAAACAAGTAGAATCAAATTGGAATGTATATAATTGACTTTGAATCTGTCTGTATGCATTTCTGTATACAAGATGTTTTCTGCACTCATGATGGCATCACAATCTGCTAAGTGAACTCTCCAGGAAGACTTAATTCTGGTGCCCAAAAGAAAAACTGAAACATCACTCTGATATGAAATACTTGAATGCCAAGTTTGGGAAAAAAAAAAAAAAAAAAAAAAAAAAAAATCCAGAATAGACTTCCTTAGCTTGATTGAAAAAACAGAAATAAGTTGCTAAAGTTTGAATTCAAAGACTTTGGAGATTGTTTCTTATGTCTCTTCAGAACTTCAAATCTACCTACCAGCGAGTCCCTCTTGTTTATAAATTAGCTACATCAAAATTTTATCCTAAACAAGGAAATAAACTCATTATGATTAGGTATGCAGTACTTTCCCCTCAACTAAAACAAAAACACAACATCTTGAAGAAATGTCCTTTCACTTTATTCATGACCAAGCTCCCCAAACAGTAAAGATTACATTACCAGCAGGAGTACATACGATAGTGCATCTAATATGGATATGAAAACATTAAAACTGTTTTTGCAACAGCAAGAGAGAGAATGTGGAAGATCAAGCAGAGCTTAATAGTCTTTGGGAATGTTCAGGTGGCCCATCATCTCCCCAGCTGATAAGTTGAATCTACAATAACTTAATTTACCACATATAAAAGGTAACACAGAATTAGTCAAGGGGAAAACATAAAATGGAACCATCCTGGTATGTTATTAGAAAATACAAAAACAACAAATAAAATCGACATGATGGTTATAATCAAATGGCATTGTCTTCACTAATCAGGATAAAGATTGTATGGAACAATAAAAAAGTGACACATGCATCAGTTTTTCCTGCCATCTGATTCTTTGAAGAACAGCGCAGCAAGTGTGACAAAAACACCTGTGGAGAAATTAATTAATATTAGGAATGTATACTTCGAGACACAGAGACACTGTTCAGGACATAAAATGAAAGGCAACAAAACAAACACACACAATAGGTCTCTTAAGATAGATTATCTCTCCAGTCTGTCTTGCTTATTGCTCTGCTTAAAGCCAAGATCGCACACAAACATTGTATATGCATTCATGACTGACTTGAGCAGCAGAGAGAATGACATCTTGAGTAAAATAAGGTAGTGGTGGGTTTTGATGTCAATTACATCAGAGTAACAGGTTCTGCTTCTCACAAGAGCAGATCTATGCAGCTAGTTCTGCACTTAATGTCCCATTGCCCATTAACATGGTAAATAATGGTGTTACAAGTTCACACTTGCATGCACACCACCCATCAAAATCAACTAATGCAGGATTTAAACCTTCTAAAAATCAGCCAATCAAATTTAGTAGAGCCAAGAAATCTTTTGGGGAACATATGGTTAAGGTAAACAGCCACAATTAAAATCAATCAAGCAAAAAGTGGCATAAAGCCATCAAAACCCCCAAAACCAAACTGTTGAAATAAAACACAAAAACAACTGCAACTTTTTTTTTTCAGTGTGAATTTTTTTTTCTTTCCCCTTCTAGAAAACTAGCTTATACAATTTCCTTCTCAACACTCTTTCACATAAAAACATACACAATTTTATGACAATAACTGCAAAAGCAACTAAAACTACACTAAAAGCAATAAGCAGAAGTCTCTAAATGAGCACGGCTACACAAACTAGACACTTTGAGCATACTTCTCAGTCTATACAGTACATCAACAGTGCAAAAACATTCAGCCCTTAAGATCAGCTTAAATGTTAACCCCCTCCAACATTCAGTCTGATTTTAAAGCTGCTTCTTTCCTGACAGCCCTACATTCATATTTGACGCTGAACACCCACAAGACTGAGAGATAAAATGGAAAAAAAAAAAACCATGACAAAGTCTGGAAATCATTTGCAGAAAATACCAGCAATGAGTGTATCTCCAAAAATTTCAATATTTCAAAAAGATCCAGTCATTTCAGTAAATCGATTCAGTTCAACTCATATTTTATACATACTCATTACATACAATGTGACATGGTTCAAGCATTTATTTTAGTTAATTTTGATAAGTATGGTTTACAGCTGGGATGTAAGCCAAATAAGGTCATTACTAAAGAAGCTAGCTGCTCAGAGGTAACTTTATCCAAACATATTAATGGAAAGTTGAGAAGAAGGAAAAAATTGTGACAGAAAAATATGATCCTCAAACAACATAGATAACCAATGTCAAGTCATCTCCTGGTTTTGATACACTGCATTTTATGTCCAAAGTCAGCACAGCTGTGCATCATGAAATTTTAGAGCGCATCATACTGCAGAGTGCCTACTTTAATGACCATGTGACTGATTGGCAAACTCACCTGACCTAAACTGAATACAGAACTTGTGAAGTAATGTCAAGAGGAATATGCGAGACACCAGAGTCAGTAATGCAGAGAAAATAAAGGCTGCTAATGAAGCAAAAGCAAAAGTTGTTCAGCACACAGTCATTGGCTCCCTCATCATGTTGAAGAAGCCACAAAAAAGCTGTCAGTTCAGAGTGCTGTATACAAGCATAGCATATTGTTGGAAAGTTGGATGTAAGGAAAAACTTTGGCAAGAAAGGTAACGCAACCTTGAAATGACTATAAAAAGCTGTAAGCCATAATCATCAATATTAACAGAAATTAATCTATATGACTAAGTTTTTAACTGGATTTCTGAAATAAATTAACTTTTCAATATTATTCAAATTTATTAAGAAGTATCTGTACATCCCAGGTTATTGCAGCATTTTCTCCAACATGACTGTGATGAAAGATGTAGATGGATCAGTTTCAACCCCTTCTGCAGAGAAATCTACAACTTGGTGTTTTGAGTGTTAAACAAACCTGTTTTCTCTCTAGTTATTACAAGCCACAATTTTCATAAACAGAATTAAAATACTTCCTTGACAACCTCATAGGGTGAAAAGCAGTTTGTGGCCTTTTAATTTTTAAGCCCGTACTGAATGAGCAAATTCTCACACAGGATTGTTTTTTTTTTTTAAAAATCAAACCAGCAGGGTCAGACATTGAATCTACTTCAAAAGTAATTTGGTAGCAGTTTTGTAATAGTGCTTGTACACACTTCTGCTGATTAAATTTAGCTATGGTTTATGCTGTACATTTTCTGTCAATTAGCATGAAAGAATCAGATAAAATACACACACAAAAAAAAAAATAATAATAAAAAAAAAAAATGGGAGAAAATTAGAGATACAAGACAAAAAACACATTATGAGAATATTTAGCCACGAGGAGTCCTTATCGGAACGTATCACCACCTGTGCAGCTTCTACTGCACTAATCTTCTCAAAGGGTTTCTCATTGCATCTAGCATGACTCCTAAAAAGCTTTTTTCTTATACTAGATAAGCACAACATGAAGGAACTACTTGGCAAAAACTGCTCCTTCTTGTTAGACCAACAGGAACTGGGTGCAAATCTTTTTCTTGGGATTTCCATCATCAGCAGCAGAGTCCTCCTTAAGTCCACTACTTGTCCAACCTCCATAGTAGACATTTTTCTGTCACAGTCCAACCCTGAAAACTGAAAGATCTTCCAGGTGCGAAACCCTCCAGCGTCTGTGTAAACCTTGTGGTTTTCTTGCAAAAATGAAAGCGTTTCTACATGAAACCATGAAATGTGGGTGGAGATTTGGTTAGTTATGTGTCAGAGTGCAAATGGAGAGCTATATGGTGTCAGAAGTCAAACGCAGAGACCTGACTGCAGAGCTGTGAGGCGGCGTTCAATGCACTCCTTGCCTGCAGAAACAAGGCCAAGCAAAGAGAGAGAAATTTAGAGCTTCATATACCGAAGCCTCCCGGTTTCTAAACCGGATCAGATCTTTTTATTCATGAACAACAAAAACTGCAAGTGCTGAGCAGCTGAAAGGGACTCTCACATTTGCTAACACTGAGGATGTCATCCTGTTCAGTGAGGAGCAGGGACAGGCCCTCCATTAGCAGGAGAGCTTTGTGGTAACGCAGGATCGACGCTTCCCCCTGGTGGAACATCTCGTCCAGCGCAGCAGCCTGAACCTGACATCACAACAGGATCATAAGTTTGTCTCATGATTAAAAACAAAACAAAAAAAAAAAACATAATAATATTAATACTTTTTTTTTAAACAAATAAAAGTCTGAGAAGAAGGGTGGGTTTTTGTTTTATTCACCCCTAATTAATACTTGTAGAACTACCTTATGCTGAAAGTCTGGAGTATGTTTACCACCTTTGCACATCTAAAGGCTGACATTTGTCCAATTTTTCTTTACAAAATAGCTCAATATCTGTCAGAGCCGATGGAGAGAGTTTGTAAACCCCAATTCTCAAGTCTTGTTACAGATTCTTAATCTATTTAACCAGCTTTCCTGTCGCTACTGAAGAAAAGCATCCCCACAGGATGAGGCTGCCACCAGTATGTTTCACCATAGAAATGGTGTAGTGGTGTGTGGTGTTTTGCCACATATAGTGTTTTACATGTCATGGCTTAATTTAAACTGCAATCGGGGCTTATTTTTGAAACTGCAAGACAAGAGCTATAATGTTACACAGTGACCTGCTAGTGAAGCAGTTCTTCTCTGCTTTAATTTCAGCCTACCATCTGCACAGTGTGGCTAAAGAGCAGCCGCTCAGCTGTGACAGAGGTGATTTGGTCCATTAGACGATGCTTCCTGGAGAAGAAGTGTTCCAGATGAGTGCTGAGCGACCGGCAAGAAGCCACGCTGGACTTGTACAACTCATTCAGCCGCCTCACGACTGTGGATGCGCAGATAAAAAGAAAGAGGTTTCTGCTTTTGGGCGGTGCACAAAGTAAAACAGATTTTATGGATGTTTGTTCTAGCTACACGAAAAGACGCCTACCTTGTTTGACAGTAGCAGAGGGGTAGAGTTTGCCCTGTTTAACTCGCTCCATGGCTGTGTGTAAGGCAGTAGACAGTAGTTCTGCGGTTTTAAGGTAGAGCACCAACTGTTCTGCATGACTGAGGAGACAAAAACAAAAATGCATCTGGTTTGGCATTAAGAGACATTAGAGTCCATCCAACTGGTCAAATATATTAATACCGATAAGCAGAAGGTGAATGCATTACCGTTGAAATATATTATTCTATCTAAATATTGTGTCCAGGCAGTATGCAATATCAGTATGTGATATTGCACATACTGATATTGCAATGACAAGCCATTTTATACCCCAACTTTGCACCCATCCATTATTACTACGTCAGCCCAACCAGCTTCCATTTCACAGATATTATATACTGACCTGACAAAATCACATTTCATTCCAGTAGACTATAATTAGAGGGTAATCAAGTTAAATCATCGGTTGTCAAAGAAGCCTTTAAAGTGCACTGGGGCGTACACAAAAAAGTTACAAAACGACCAAAACTGTAAAAGTATGAGATGGTAAAGAAGCAAAATGTCAAGCAACCACTTCTGGCTGAAGCAATAAAATGAAGTCACTGCTACATTATAACACAACATCTATATATTTGACACTCATTTGAGGTAAAAACAAAAGCAAAACAGTATGTTTTCATAAGTTAAATATTATTATTGAAAAATACAGCAACCACATCAGAGGAAAGTTATAGTACAAACAAACTGAGGAGCTGTTTTAACACACATTGTTTATGTCTGTGGGGTTTGAGTGGTTAGCATAATCAACAAACAGAGACACTGAATTTGACCTTACCTCCACTCTCGGCTCAGTGAGCTTATCTGATCCGCTACCAGGCTCTGCTGCTGAAGGACAGAGGGGTGAGAGCCGTCTCCCTGTCCCCCCGCTGTGACAGCCCCACGAGTGCTTGCCACCTCCATCAGACAGAGGACAAAATCCAAAGTGAAACGCAGGCGCTGCACAGTGTCTGTGTGCTCTTCCTGAACTCCGACAGAAGCCAAAAAAACAACAACAAAAAAAGAAGCGGGCAGTAACTTAGAGACATAATTTACATCACGTGTCAACTGAGTGCAATGCTGCAAAGAGTCTGCTTTGCTAAAAAAAAAAAAAAAAAAAAAAAAAAAAAAAAAGTGGATTCCTCATTTTTAAAAGGTAAATGAATCCTAAAATAAGCTCCAGGTCAAGTCTTAAGAATCTCTACAATCTCGCTATTTTCCAAAGGTTTGTGGGAAACCAGCTCTTCACCTCCATCAGCGTCTCCTCAGGCAGCTCAGGGGCCTCAAAGGTCACAGCACCACCCATGTTAGCTGTGATAGGATCAGTGAAACTGTAGCGAGGGCTGGGCGGGGCCTCAAAGCCTTCGGGATAGGTGCCTGTTTGGTGGTAGCGACTGGTCAACGAGCCTGCAGGGCTGCCCGAACTGAAGGAGCCTGTATGAGTCAGTGAAAAGGCAGACATTTTCCTTCATTTCTTCTACTTGCAATTGACAGCAAAAATCATTTTACGCAATTATAAAGTTTAACTAACCATAAACCCTGCTGAAGAAAGTGCTGCTCATTCACTGCCTCTGATTACTAAATCATATATCAGTTTTAAAAATGACATTTTTATTTCAAATTCTATATATCCAGTGTATAGTTACCCTGAAGAAAAAAAAAAAAAGTAGTTTCACCTCCAAAATTTTTTATTTGAATTTTGTAATCTTAAAAAAGAAAGAATATTTCTCCCTGCAGATTCTCATGTTGAAAATTTCATGAAAAGCATATTTTCTGTGTGGAGACTTCTTCTGTATTAACTTATACAGACATGTTTTTATTGTGTTACCTGAACATTTCCTCTGTCTGAAGGTCTGAGGTGGGGTACTACCACTTGGTGGAGAGCCAACAGTGAAAACCACCTGCGCTGGACTGCAAGAACCAGGTGCAAAGCCACCACCAGGAGGAGCTGATGAACAAAAAAAATATTTGTTTTCTTTTACTTTTTTTTAAATTCACATTTGTCAATTGAGCTAAAAAAAAATAAATAAATAAATAAAATAAAATCAGTTAGGAAAAACAATATCAGTGTTGATAAAACAGTTTCCGACTGGTGTTACTGGTATTCTTCTGTCAAGCTCATGGGTTCAACATAGATAAAAGAAATCTGCTGATTTTGGGAACCATTCAATTTCCAGCAAGACTGGCAAACCGTTGGCTTGAAACCTTTTCCTGATCAGTGGATGCACTATACCTGACAACTACCAGGACACACTAAGGGTGTTTTCACACCTATAGCTCGTTTAATTCAGCCTGAGTCAGTTGATGAGTTTGTTAATTTGTAACTTTTTCTGGTGGTTCAGTTTCTTTTCACACAGAGAACACGCCAAACAAACCAAAATCTGTTACTACAAATCACACAAGAACGTTCAGTTTCTGTATTGGTTCGATGTGTGCAGGACGCGAGTATCAAATGCATTTACAGGAAGAAAATGCTACATTCTGAGCTCGTAAAAAACACGATATCTCTATATTGTTTCAGGAAAAATTATTATCTGAGCAGTATACCGAATGATTTTGAGAAGACGTCTTAAAAGCTGCATGGGCTTCTTTGCTTCACGAAAAATACATGCCATCATTGTTTATTAGTTTGTTTACTTTACTGCATCCCACAATGCATTGCAAACCTGGCTATGGAAAGGCTTTTGACTCAGGCTTGCAGCGTTTACCAGGTAGCTGTGTCGGATTGAGGTCGAATCACATTCACACCGTAAACAAGCTTCTTGGAGTTTGTTTGGAACCACACCGAGACCCCCTCTTTTAAACGGTCTCGGTACGTTTGTTTTAGTCCGTACCCGAGTGCGATTGCTGCGTTCACAACTACAAAAACGAACCGCACCATACAGGGGGAAAAAAAAAAAAAACAAAGTTTGTTTGAAATGGACAAAACATCTGAGGTGTGAAAACACTAGAAAAAGTGTAAAACTTGTTATTGCGAGAAAACCACTCAGAGTTAGCTCCTTTCAGTTCCTAAAGCGAAACATGAATTGGGTAAAGTTTATGTTTTTCTGCTGAAATATAAAAACAGTAGATCATAAATTTGTCACATAATTCTGAAGTTAAAGTTCGACCTTCAAAGGAAGCTCAACCTTCCTATAACAATGTTGTATGGGAGCGACGCCTTGTGATTCTCACTAAAATATTTAATTTAAAAAAGAACTTTAACTAGCTGTCCAGAGAAGATGGGATGCAATTTTACAACAGCTAAAATGCTGAACTTTCAACATTGTAGCTTTAATTTATCCTGAGTGGTCAGATACTTGGCATAAGGGGAAAAAAAACCCTTTTAGTCAATCCTCAGCAACAGACATACAGACCTATTATGTCTATGGCTTTTTCTGACGCCAGGTTCTCCGTACTGCCTCGGTCTCCTGCATGTCCTGCTCCAAACGCAGCCATCAGCAGCATGTCAGACAGACGGCCAGCACTCTGTGACCTGAAGCAAGCAGATGAGAAACAGAGAAGAATTGGCTTTGTGTTTAGAAATCTGTCCACTTCCCACCGATTCTCTCCATCTGTTTACTTTGCGTTCCTCCTTATCCATCTACTCTGAAAAGGTTAAATAATACGGTGACCTTTTTCCATTTAGATCCAAAACAATCAACAAGAAAAAGCACTTCAACGACAGTCTATCGAGTTTATTATTTTACTGTAAAAGCTGTTTTACAGATGATAAATACAGTTAATTTTGAACTAAAACAATATAGAAGCGGTTAATAGATAATGATGGATTTCCTATTCACAACTAATTTTATTCTTGAATAAAATTAAAGAAAAGCTTCCAGTATCTAAACAAGTCATTTGTCACTGAAAAAATAAAGAGTGAATGAATGAACCTGACCTTCCAAAACTCCTGCCATCGTCATTCACTCTGTGGACGCAGTAGGCTGGGTTGGTGGATGGCGCCAGTGCTTGACCCAGATCTCTGAGCTCCCCAGGGGCGGTCCTGCTGCCAGGCGAACCGACAACCAAACCCTTCTGTGTCAGGAAAGTCACAAGGTTCGGAGAACTTGGTGGTTTTGGGAATTCAAATGGAGGGATAGCCTGAGAAGATGAACAGCAACAAAATATTCCCGTTTTGTTTAAACTGAGCGCGAGTATTTCTTGTCCTGTATGTGGAACAAATTCAATCACAGAGACAGCTGTCTCACCCTGGATGGGGATCCCAGGATGGTAGGCAGAGGGTTACGCTGCATCAGCTCACTGAGTCTGGGGGAAGAGTGGAGGGGGCGGACCGTCATCAGCCCTGATGGGGGGACAGCAACGGGGTCTGAATGCTGCTTCTTGATTTTCTGCCTGCTGCCAGCAGTTGCACACTCCAACAGACAGGGGGCACTGTGGAGCCGTGTGCCAAGCCCTGCTGCCTGTGGGTGCTGCTGAGATGTCTGCCTTGATTCAGCGTGCTGGGGGCCTGGAAAGTAAAACGTAAATTTGACCCTCTAATATGGTTCAATGTTTAGAAAAGAAAATATATCACAGCAGAAAAAACACAAATTATCAAACATGTTAAGCAACAGAAAAAAACCCAGAAACTGCAGAGTTGTTAAAAAATTACTTTGGACAATAGATCTATTTCAGTCAACAGATCAGTCAATCCGAATTAC
This sequence comes from Anableps anableps, assembly GCA_014839685.1. Classification (NCBI taxonomy): domain Eukaryota; kingdom Metazoa; phylum Chordata; class Actinopteri; order Cyprinodontiformes; family Anablepidae; genus Anableps; species Anableps anableps. Next base: position 10,278,255 of record CM026081.1, read on the forward strand.
TCCTTGTCTGCAGGTCAGAATACAACAAAAGCTTAAAGGGAAACTGTGAAGACACCCCAAGAGCAAACATGTTTAAAAGCATTTTTTTTTTTTTTTTATCATTCATGAAAACCTTAAAATCTAATATCTAATCTCGAAATTGTTTAAAGATTTGATCTATTCATTAGGTAAAAGATTTCAAGAGAAATCAGTTGCTTTTAACATGTAACTTTCTTTCGTAACCTTGAGGAGAAATCTGGAACGTTCTGGTCCCTCCCAGTGAAAGCCTACGGGAGGTGGGCACTGCTCCCTGCCATGGGGTTGAGGGCGCTGCTCTAGCATAGCCCACCAAGCTCCCACTGCTGCCCCGACGCACTGGTGTCGACAGCCTGGTAAGTAAAAAAAAAAAAAAAAAAAAAAAAACAGAGTTACTCAAGTTTAACTAAGAAATGTATCAGGCTGAACTCCAAAAAAAAAAAAAAAAAAAAAAAAAACTTCAGCATTAGTATCAGTAATTTCCATGTGTGCTTGTTTGGTTGTGGGATTGTGTGCATGCTTGGAGACAGACCGTGGCGAGCCATCCTGTTTGGTAGATTGAAGGTTCAGCTCCATGCGCTGGTAGTTCTGGACCTGAGTGGGGACTGGTATAGGCAATGAGTGAACATGGTTTCCACAGCTACCACAATAATTACTTCCAGGGAACTCAGCAGGCCTGGAAATAGCAGAGAGAAAAGCAGAAACTGCTGAGGGGATATTCAGAGCGCTGACAGGAGACAGTCAGGTTTTCAGAAAAGCTTTTTAGGAAAGCCCAGCATCATCATGAAGATGTGGTGTTCTGTTAATGTTAACGTGGTCAAACCATTATGGGATTATAAATGGGTCAATACTGGAACTCTTAAAATCCCTATAAAAAGGTCATAGCCGGAATAAAGCCAAGTAACTAGGCAGGGAATATTGTGTTGCAGCTAAAAGCAAGTTAGTGGGCAGCTTCACATTCCTTAGAGAGGCAAAATGGAAGATATAGCCTCAGGATGTGGAAAATATTTTACTGTGTTTGAGAAGTATCGAATTACTGGTCTGTTGCAAAGAAACCAAACAGCTGTGGAGATTTCTGAAAATGAAATTGGGCTGAAACTGTCCAATCTTAAGACCTGAAGCATCCAGGTAAACTTTAAAGAAAACAATTTTAAAAAACTTTAATTGAAATCTTGAATGAAAGCAAAATAAAACGTTTAATAGCTAAATGATTTCAAAATGTCCTATATGAAGATGATCCAACGTTTTAGGACGTGCAAGCTGCTTAACCTTCAGAAGAAAACTATTCAAGTTAAATTGAAAATAAAAGGCTTCAGTTTTTTAAGGAGGATAAAAACTGGACATGGGTGCAAGAAAAAAAAAAAAGTCATAGGTCTGTTAAAACGCAGAGAGAAGAAGACACAACAGTGATGAAACAGTAATGCTTCAAGTCTTATGCTCCGGCTTTTTAGGGTAGTTTTAAAATCTGGAGTTTATTTTAAAAGTCAGGTTCAGCAACAACAAGTGAGGTCAGATGCCTCATGTTTCTTGAATAACTGGGATTTATTTCTTGTTCCATCACATCAGAGGGTCCTTCAAACTCTAAAGAGAAAGAGAGGATCCTTTAAGATAAGGTTCTGTGTGTTTATGGGTTCAGTGCCTTAAGTAATTATTTTAAGGAATTGCTGAAGATGACTTCAAACAATTGCTACTCACATTGGGTAAGAACACACACTGTGCCTCGCAAATGTTTTTGTCACCTTACGACTACTGACTCAGATGTATTTTATTGGATTTTATGAGACAGATTAACACAAAGTAGTGCATAATTCTGAATTGAAAGGAAAATGACAGGTGGTTTTGAATAGTTTTTACCAATAAAAACTTGAATGAATACTCTGGAAACCTCTTTTTGCTTAAATTGCAGTTGTGTGCCTTTTAGGGCATTTCTCAACCAGCGTTGCACAACATTCTTTGCGAAACAACTCAAACTCAGTCAGATGGGATGGTGAGCGTCTGTGAAAAGCAATTTTCAAGTCTTGCCAAAATCTGTAAAAGGTCTGGACTTTTACTGGGTTATTTTAACACATTTCTCATTTTAAAATGTCAGTATCATTTTGTGCTTAACTTTTAATTTACAGCTAAATATCAACATTTCAACTCAGTACTTTTACCTGACAGGACTTGGAGACCCACTATAAGAAGGAGAGTGTGGCGGTGTTTTGGCTTGGTTACACAGACCAGCTGAAGCCAAAAGAGAGCTAAAAAAAAAGCAAAGAGGAATAGATTTAAAAGACAATCAGACTGCAAAGAACAATGCACTGTAGTTCCTTTAAATTATGTAAATAGCTGTAGCTCTTCTGGGGGAGACACATTGAATTGGCATGATGAATATAGTCAGTGCCTCTCACCCACTGTTCATCAAACTGTCCTGCAGCACTTTACTCTCGCAAGTTAGTTCACCTGCTGGAAAGTTAATCATACACAAAAGAAAATACACAACAATAAAAAAAATGTATTTCTAATAATTACAATAACATATGGAATAACTTTTACATTTTCATCTGATGTTATGTATCGATTTCCTTACTTGTAAAATGAGCAGGCACCATTACAAAATCATCTGTATCACAAGAGGAGGAGTTCTTGCTGCTGCCGCCTGCTCCAGACGAGTCCTTCAGCAGAAAACCTGCGGCCTCCTGGGTTGGAGAGGCCAGAACTTTGGCACGCAGATGCTGAGTCTCAGCTAGAGACTGCTGCAGTGACACAAACAGAAGAAGAGTGCAAGTTTAAAACACCAACCAGTTAGGAAAGGTTGAACAGGTGCACAGACATACAGCCTCATCAATCCTGTGCAAATGGCAGAATTAACAGATGCAGAGAAATGAGGGAAAAACTCAGCACAAACCGGTGGTGAGGCAAGGTGAGAAGTGGAGGAGCTGCTACAAGAGCTGGCTGATGCGGAACTGGGCAAACAGGTCATGGTCACTGTAGGGACAGCTGTGAAACAAGGAAAATGGTTGTTTAAACAGTTCATGAGTCAAATTAAAAAAAAAAAAAATCTACTTTGATCTTGAGCAGCAATCATAATCAGTACATAATTAGTTTTTATCAGCTTATTCATGTTCAACTTCTCTATTGGGTTGGTTCTTACATTAGGTCTAAAAGAAATGTTTTGTTCTTAGAATTTAGGAAAATGTGCCAGATTACACTCCACAGAACTTTAAGTAGAGTAGTATTTACTTTTACTTACACTTTTTAATAGATGAGCTTGCATCCAGGAAAGGATGGGTAAAGAACTCATCTGCCAACCAAACAGAAAAAAATACAAGATAAGTACTAGACAACACAAAAAAAGCTGAGCAAAATTCAGAGTAAGAAACAGAAATGGTTGAGACAGTGCTTTCACATTCGTTTCATCATCCGTTTTGAGATAGTTTTCATATATATGGAACAGTTTTATCTGACTGAATGATGGACAGTGTGACTGAATTGATGATGTTATAGTTAGGGAGATCTCGATCTGAGACAAAGAATTGGGTCTGGATTGTGATCAAGGGCATTTTTTAAATGACTGATGTCAGAGTTCTTAACTAAACTCAACTTACAATGTCTGTTGTAGGTCTACTGTATGTGATTTTATGTCTGCCACACCCAAAGTGAGTCCCGAATGAGCAATCTGTGCAACCATTTTAGAAAAAGTCCTGATCTGTTTTCACTTGCATGGCTTGCAAAACTGCATAATAGACCATGTACATTAGTCTGTCAAACAAATAAAGGGTTTCCCTATTAGGTGTTATACACCCTTTACTGCTATGTTTGCAGTGAGAGATAATTTGAGTGCTGCAGCCTTTTGTCTGTTTAGTGTGACCAAGTAAAGTTTGGAGAGCTGGAAAACAACTTTCCCAGAAGGCATTATCAACTGGACCAACTCTAAAACATGCCTTGAGAAGGATTATCAACAAGTCATATCAAAACAGAGGGTGAACATGCTAGCGTTAGCCTATCAATTGTTTAAGTGCATAGATATGAAGCAGTTTGTTTACAGGTTAAAAAAATGGAAGTAGCATAAAACAGCAACATGTAGATATACAAAAGGGGTACAAATTGGCAATAGAACAAATGAATGAACCAGATAGAGGTCTTGAATGTGTTGCTGAATGTCTGTTCTTAAACTACTGACTGAGATCAGTATTGGGAAAATAAAAGACATCCCTGATGAGTACATGCCTTGAAATAAAGAAACAACTTGCAATAGAAATGTCAGATCACAAGTTTCATAACACTTATCTTTTTACAGATTTAAATGATATCCACACTGCCATCAACTCTACCTCAGAGATGGAAAGTTCAAAATTTGTTTTTCTATTATTTGACTCACCAGTTGTTGTACAATCTCATTAACTTCACACTATGTTAAGTGTTTTAAATCAAGCCCCAGTAAATCAAAATTATTTTCCCCAGCTGGATGATTGACATAGGTATTTTTTTATTTATAAATCAATGCACTATTTGTTTATAAAGGCAATAAATGTTGAAAAAAAAAATAGTGCAGCAACGGCAACATTAACCAGTAGCTTTTACTTAAAAAAGCATTTAAACCTGCTTTTTACTTTATGAATGACCTGGGCAACAAAATCTTGCCCAAAAGATGTTTGCCCAACAAACTATCCATGGCTCAAGAGAAGAAATTTTGAACATAGTACTTGCAAAAAAACTGTTCGACAGTTTGCAGTGTGTGTTTGAAACCCAAATGTTACCATATATGTCAAAAATATATGCCTTTCAAAATAATGATTCTGAAAAAGTATTTTTAAAGGATCAAAACCGCGACTGACCAAAGTCCATGCGATCCTTGTGGTTGCGTTGCAGCAGACCAAGCAGCAGGTTCCTCAGATGGCTTGACGTCTCTCTGGGGATACTGCAAAATAAATAAATAAATAAATAAATAATAAATTATTATTATTATTATTAATAATAATAATAATAATAATAATTTATTAAAAACTAAGAAGATTTTTATAATTGCCTGGTTTCCTCCCAACCTCTTTCTTTATACAAGCATGTTCACGGTTATATATCCGTCCCATTAACAGAAAATCTTTAAAACTGTAACTGGAATGACTTCAAATACACGAGCATGGCTGTCAGTGTCAGCTTTTATGAGACACAGTAACAAGCTGGTATGCCTGACCAGACTTACCAGCTTGTCTTCAAACATTTCAGTTTGCAATCCAAGTCTAAATTCATCCATGCAAAAGAAAGAAGGCCTATGAAAAACAACTATTAAGGAAAAACACAGGAACTTCACATTCATTCTTACTCTTATCCACAAAACACTCTATTGTGCTAATATTTCATTGTTAAATTTAAATTAAAAAAAGAGCTCTTACTTGGGACTTAGATTCTTGTTTTTCTCATAGAACAGCCGGAGGTCCTGAGGACTGCTGGCCTAAAGGTGATGATGCAAAATATGCAAATATAAACAGCATGTCAACACATAACTATAACACAGTGGAAGTTTATTATTGAGCACTTCTGTCCTTTAGGGCTCATTTTTCTTTTGTGATTCTAACACAAGACACTCAGATATTTAAAGAACAAACATGCTTCACATTTACTGTAGATGAACCAATTTTTGAAAAAGTGCTGCTGGGCCAGTTTATATCAGAAAGACACGAAAGCACGTTCATACGACTCCCCCTAATTTATTCTCAACATGAATTCATAACATAGAATAAACTGTGAAAAATGTCAGTTATAAAAGTTTCCTCTTTACATTCATGACCAGTAACCAGTCTTACCTTTGACCCAGTATATACACACTGCCTGACCGAAAAAAAAGTCACACACTCTAATATTTCATTGGACCGCCATTAACTTTGATTATAGCGAGCGTTTGCTGTGGAATTGTTTTGATAAGCTGCAATGTAACAAGATTTATTTCCATCAGGTGTTGCATTAATTTTTCACCAAGACCTTGTATTGATGATGGAAGTCTGACCACTGTGCAAAGCCTTCTCCAGCACATTCCAAAGATTCTCAATAGGGTTAAGGTTGCGAGTTCGTGGTGGCCCAATCCAATGTGTGAAAATTGTGCTCCCTGAACCACTCTTTCACAAATTGAGCCAGATTAATCCTGGCATTGTCATTTTGGAATATGCCCGTGGCATCAGGGAAGAAAAAAAATGCATTGAGGGAATGACATGGTCATTCAGTGTATTCAGGTAGCCAGCTGACCTCATTCTTTGGAAACACAATATTGCTGAACCTTAACATGAGCCACTGCAGTAATACTCACAGGCTTGTACAGCAGGCACTAGGCATGATGGGTGGATCACTTCATCTGCCTCTCTTCTTACCCTGATGTGCTCATCACTCTGTAATAGGGTACATCTGGACTCATCAGATCACCTGATCTTGGTCTAGAGTCTGATCTTTATGTTCCATTTTCACATCGAAGTACTTTTCTCTGGTTAACCTCACTGATTAGGGGTTTTCTTATGGCTACACATCTGTTCAGTCCTAATCCCTTAAGTTCCCTTCCCACTGTGCATGTGAAAATGCTCTTGCTTTTACTAATAAACATAGCCCTGAGTGCTATTGTTGTATCTCTTCGACTTGATTTCACCAAAAGTTTAAGGGATTGCAAATCATGATGATTCAGGATTTTTTTCCAACCACATTTCTTCCTTTAACACAATGGTTCCCCGGTTTTCTTCCAGTTTAAAAAAAAAAAAAAAAAAAAAAAAAAAAAAAAAAAAAAAAGAAAAAAATGCATTAGACAGTTCTTAACTCAACTTAATGCTACTGGAAAGATATATTCTTTTCTTTTTGTGTTATGTTTCCATTTCTGCCCACATCTTTTCAGATGCACAGAAAAAAATATGACAGCTCAATAGACAAATCACATTTTATTGTCTTAACTAGTAAATAATCTGGATAAACAAGTTTGCATTTTTGTCTGGATAAACATAAAACGATGCATAAAGGAACCTCACAGGGAGGAAGAGCTGCAGTACTCCACATTGGGGACCATGCTGGTCTCTCCTAATGTTGCAAGACATTTCTTAAGCTCTTATAGAAACTCCCCAGATTTCAATCAATGCACAAGTTCTTAGTAAGAAATGTATAGAAACATTCTTCATTAAAAATCTACTGATCTGAAAAATACTTACAAAGTAGGTTTACTTGTCATTTATGTACTACATACTGTAGATATTATAGTATATGATAAGCACAAATCAAACTTGAAGGTTTTCTAGTTGTACTCACTCTCTAACAATAAAGGGAAATATAAAGAGTGTTTTTTTACCTGAAAAGGAGCTTTTCCAGTCAGACACTGAAACACGATGGTTCCTATACTCCACAAGTCAGCCTTGGCATCATAGTTCTGGGACATAATAACTTCAGGAGCCTGTTGGGGGGAAAAAAATGCTGAGACTTAACAATATGTAATTCTGCTCACATGACGACTTGTAGGCAAGTGTAGCAAATACTAAGAAGTCAAAGGAAGATCTATTCATCGATAATTCTGTGAAATGTTTGCTTGACATTACCATGTACATGGGAGAGCCACAAAGTGTAGCTGCCATCATGTTGTTCTGAAGGTATCTGGCAAAGCCAAAGTCCGCTGCAAAGAGAGGGAGGAAAAGATGAGGGGGAGTGCAAGTAAATACCTGATGTACAAAAGAAAACTTTCCAGAAAAGCTGCACATTGCCTCAAATTATTGTTAGGCTCAAAATTATTCATACCACTGGCAGATTTAGATTGAACGTCATTTTTTAAGGAACATGTTTTATCTGTCTCGAAGTAAGAACAATGTTTTGGAGTGGCACAGGCAGAATCTGGACTGACATCTGAAACAGAATTTATCGACAGAGTAAAAAAATTACATTTATTCTAGGAGGCCTTCAAACTTCAGAGACTTGGAGCTCATCTCCAAAACAACCAGTCAAAAGTAACAGAACGGTAACAAATTGTGTACATAACCAGAGAGATGTGAGTACACATATGGAGAATTTTATGAAAATGTCAGCATAAATAATGTTCAATTTCATATAAATGTATATGCCTCTGCTTCCGGTCGCCGACAAAATAACCCCAAAATCTGCACGCAAGTGACCTTCAGTGACCCAAAAAGCATGAAAGTTGTACAAGTTATCGGAAAACATTAGAAATGTTACAGTTCTAGATTCCTGTGTAATTCCCAGTTGCACTGACTATAGAATGAGCCGTAACACTGCTAATCACAGGTGCAAGGGCCATACTCAGAAATTAAAGCTGAGGGGAATTTGCTACTAACAAACTGTTATTCTAATCTTACAGCAATGTACTACAATTACCAGGGCTGTTTCAGCTCAAGACACCGCAAAACATACATACATTGTCATTTACAGTGAAGTGTAAATGGTTGCTGGGACATGACTTTTAGTAATATACTACGGATAATATGAATAAACTGACAATTATAAAATAGTGTCTGGCTAATTTTGTTTTACGAGATCAAGAGACAATATTTCAAATAACTAAGCAACAGAAAACTACCATCCCACACAAAGTTGTGCAAAACTCTCTTTACACTAAGGAAGTCTGTGTCAAAAAAATGAGGAATTAAAAAAACTAAACATAAGTCTGAACACAAAAAAAAAAAAAAAAACAAAAAAAAAAAACTGCACTGCCGCAGAACTCAGTATAAACGTAATAAATCTAAAGATTTTATTTTACATAAAATGATTCTACATCTGGTTTTTCACTATTGTACAGCGATTCATAAAATGTATTTGGTTTCCCCCAATGATTTTTCTCTATTGTATTGTAGCCTGTAACCAAATATTTAGGCTGAATAAAAATACTTAATTGATTTTTTTAGGAAATGGGCAGTGTTGCAAATTAACATTGAGCAAACAGAGAAAGCTGTAATCATTTCTATAGTGCACATTTTGTAGCCTGTTGTCTTTCCATAAACATATAAAGATAACAGCCTAAAAAAAACCAACTATGATAACAATGGGAAAATAATAATAAAAGTATTGTAATAAGTAATAATAAAGTTTAACAGTGATGAAGCTTCTGCAACGGTAATATATCTCCGACCTTTCTTTCTTTCTTATTTATTTATTAGTTGTTTTTTTTTTTTTTTTTTAATAAAAACAGAAAGTCCACAAAGAGGTAACTCATTATAACAAACCCACCTATCTTGATGCAGGTGTTGTTGGAGTGAGACTTTCGGCCCGGTGGGTTAGAGAGCAGAATGTTCTGAGGTTTGAGGTCCCGATGGATTATTCCTTTGGTCTGCAGCACTTTCATTGCCCCTGCAATTTGCTGCAGGAAAACCCGAATAGTGTCCTCACTCAGTGTGCCTTTGGCTGCAGAGACAAAAAGGGAAACAAAGCAGACCAATCAACTAAGAGTACTCCTGTATAGCAAACATGAGTATTGTCACTGTAGGGGGCATTGAGGAATTGTTCATCACTTTGAAGGAGTTACATTAAATTAGGGTAACTCTGCTGTTTTTGAAACACTACATCTGCTTTTTTTTTTTTTTCAGTGACCCAGGCAATATCCTACACCCTGTTATAAAACAGAGGCATATAGAATAGTATAAAAGTGTTTGCTGGCATAAAAAATTGCTTCTTGTTTTCCCCATCATAACCCACCAATCTGTTTAATGTTAGACAGCGTCATTTTATTTGCATTATGTAAGATGGATCCCTGCACCCCAACCTATTGCAACTAAAAAATAAAAACTGACTAAAATCATAAAGTTAAGAAGCTAAAAAAGGGGTACTCTTTCAGCTGAATCCTTCAAAAATGATTTTTCCTGTAAAGCTCAAGGTGTCACTGAAGCAGAACTTCAGCGTCTTTAAGTGTTGCACCTAAAATAACCCTTGATCTATAATGCAAAATCTGCCATGAAGTGGGTTGCTCCCAGCTTAACTGGTGAAGAACTGCCCTCCCCTGCAGCAATTCATGCATGAATACATTAGGTTGTATAAGCTTTCAGCCGGGTAATGAACCCCCTCCTCAATCAACAAACAATATTTCAAATGTATCATGTTTACCCTGTTTTCTTGCAAATGCTATTCTTACTTTCATCAGGTTTTCTATACATTTGTCCAGATTCAAATTCCCATAATCATGGGTGGCTGGCTATTTTCCCATATTCTATATATTTACCCTGACCTGGGTAATACATAAATCTAATTCCATACTTTTCCTGGCAGCATAGGAACCATGTTCCAAGAAACAGGACATCTCGTACAAATACAAGTTGCTACTGGCATCTGGCATCAAAGTGAAACTTTGATGCAGTCATTTCCACTGAGAAACAACTAATTTTTATTGTCTGATTTACTGACAATGCATGGGCTGTTAATCAAGCTGGGAATCAGTTTTCATACTTACAGTGTAAGTAGTCAGCAAGATCTCCGCCACTGCAATACTGAGATCAAAAGGAAAAACAGGATTGGTGAGAAATATCAAGGGAGTGCTTCTGTCTTAAAACTATGACTTTTTCAGGATCTCAGAGAGCGACTAATGGAGTTGAGACAACAGAACTGATTTTCTGTATATATACACCTAGTATTGAAAGAGAAATAATGAGGTGTGACAAGTGAGGCTCTTTTATCATCCTTTTCTTTGTTAAGATAGAGAGAGATAAGAATTAAGTCTTAAAATCATCTCCATCAAGAATATAATAAAGCAGCCGTAATAAATTTTTGACTGGACTAAAACATGTTAAATTGTGGAACATCAGAAACTCTCCACAAGTTACTAAATTAACAGCAGTGGTGGACTTAGTATGAAAAATGTTCAAGTTTGAGCTTCATTCAACAGGTTTTGTTGCATAGTTGAAAAATATGCTGCATGCTATTTCACCACAAACATATCATCTTAGCTAAGAAATCTACAAAATATATAATACAGGGATTTAACAACATTTCACTGATGAGTTAAACATTATTGCTATTTAAGATGATAATAAATCTGCTTCCTGTCACTCTTCATCAGGTAAGTCGGATCAGGCTACAGCAAATGCAACGGATCATTTTTTGGACTGGCAACCATTTAACCCCCACCCATCCCTGAGGGGTCAGCTAATTATAGTTCCACCTCTGAGAGAGTTGAGAAAATACAGTACTAAACAAACAAAGCAACGTGTCGTAGCAAAGCTTACCTCCATTACCAGGTACACTGAGCTGGCAGTTTCCTAAAGAGGGAACAGATAAGAGCGAGTACACAAACACATCTCAGTCAAACAGAAACGACAAAACAGCCTGTCAGAGAACAAACTGAAGATAATGTACAGCTTATAATATCTATGAAATCTGCTAATTAAATCGTTGGCAGAAGTTGAATTGATCCTAAATTCAACAGCGGGATTTTCACAATCTGATTAGACAATAAACCAAATGTTTGCAAGGATTTTATAAACACTGAGGTAAAAAAAAAAAAAAAAAAAAAAAAAAAAAAACATTGTTTGCTTTGGGACACACAACTCCAATATGTACCCCATTTAATATTAGTTTATTTATCTAGATAGTTTCCATTTGGGTTTAAAAATTAACACATTGCATGCAACAGTCTGATTGATGAGAAGTCAATAGTTACAATGGATTTACCAATAATTTATGTCATCAAAATCGGTGCATTGTTTGGAGAATCCAATTTGCTAGACAACAAGCTACACTGAAACATTATGACAGAGATAAATATTGGATTTTTATTTTTGACTTAACTGAGATACAAATAAAAACGGGGTGTAGTCAAGCCATATAGTTAATCCATCAGTAGAATGTCTGTTTCCATCTAAATATAACAATATCTTTCTTTTGACTTGCTAATTTTATTGATCACTGCCCAGTTTGTTTGAGCTGCAAAGATTTTGCAAAAAATTGCACTTGTATATCAATGGGCTCATACAAAGGGTATTTTTGTTTTGGATTTGTTTTTAAAAACTACACAGAAAGTCAATAATAAATAAAATATTTGTTCTACTAAGTTACTAAACTCCATTTACATCTGAAAATTAATTTTGGCCCAAAGAAAAGAGCACAATTATCAACACTTGATTGTTTTAGTTGATGGAAGCCATATCAAATGCAATAACAGGAAAAAACATAAGATCATCAATGAACAATGCAAATAAGGTATAATATATGATCGCTCTGAGAGATTATGAGCTCCCAAAATTTTCTATAAGGTCAGTTTTTTACAGTCTATCACAATCCTTTCAAAATAGTTTCAGTTTTGGAGGAAAACATGAACAAAAATAATGGGGGAAAAAATGAACACCAAAAAAACAAAACAAAACAACATGGTACAGCCAACTTCAAAACACGCTCTTATCACATAGCAACAGATGACAGCCATCTCTCACTCTGACCCCGATTCAGTATCTGTTTGAATGCAGCGGCCAAAGGCCAGACTGTTTTCTGTAGTTCAGCTGACTCAGGGCTTCTAACGCTGGCTGCTTGTGGCTTCAGTGAGAAAATGGACAGCAAACAGGTTCTGGCAGAGAGCCGGCAGCCAGAGTTCACAGGCTGTCTCGGAGAATTGAGGCAGAACATTTCTGGTGGATAAAATGTTTGCTCTTGTTGCTAAAGCTTTAACAGAACAGTGAGAGAACACCCAGTATAATTTCTAACCATTCTGTCACTTTACAGAGTTTTCAGTAAAGATTTTTTTAGTCTATAATGGGCTAGAAAGAGATTCTTATGGTAGGCTAACCTTCATTAAAAAGACTCTGGTTTCATGATATCAATATGAGAAATGTAAAAGAAACTCATGTAACATGATCAAATTGCAATCAAGCAGCAAATAATCCAACTGACGTTTATTAACATAAGCTACATCCATTCTCTTTGCTAATAGTTTTCAAGTAGATGTTCTCATTGTGAAGACTATTTTTACCCTTTTGCAATTCCGATTATTGCAGAGTAACACTGGAAGTCAAACAAACAGAGATTAGCTGATTGATTAGTCGGGCTATGTGCTCAGGTAGCTAGCTTGCAGTCAGTTTCTTTACAGACTTGGTGCTCATAGTTTACAGCTTTAGACTTTTCAGCGAAACATAAACAAAACTGAAGTTATTATCTTTGGACCTAAAGAGGAACGATCTAGAGTCAGAACACAGCTTTAGTTATTACAACTAGAAACTAGGGATCAGGTCTGAAATCTGGGTGTAGTGATGGACTCAGACCTGAACCTGAAGAACATTTCCAGGATTAAAGGACTAATGTCGCAACAAGATCTAGAGAAGCTCATCCATGCATTTATCTTTACTTGCATTGATTACTGCAACAGTGTCTTCACAGGTCTTCCCAAAAAGTCAGACAGCTGCAGCTGATCCAGAACATTGTTACTTGTGTTCTCACTAAGACCAGGAAGACAGAGCATATCACCCCAGTTCTAAAGTCCTTACATTGGCTCCCTGTAGCTCACAGAGCCGACTTTAAAATACTTCTGTTAGTTTATAAATCACTGAACGGCTTAGCACCAAAATACATTAAAGACCTGTTGTCACTGTATCAACCTTCCAGACCACTCAGGTCTTCTGGTTCTAGTCTACTCTGCATCCCTAGAACCAGAACCAAACATGGAGAAGCAGCTTTCAGTTTTTATGCTCCACTAATCTGGAACGAACTTCAAGAAAACTGCAGAACAGCTGAAACACTGAGTTCCTTTAAGTCAAGGCTAAAAACCCACCTGTTTAAAGCTGCCTTTGATTGATAGTAAATGGAACACTGATCAATATTTTTGAATTATATCTGCTTGATGAGCTTTATGATTTTGATGGATATTTGGTTGATGATTCTGATGATTTTGATGTATATTTTCTTGATGACTTTGATGCATACTTGATTGATGTTTTTGCGATGTAAAGCACTTTGAACTGCCTTACTGCTGAAATGTGCTGTACAAATAAACTTGACTTAGCGCTGACAGTTTTCAAAATATACAGGATGGTGAGATCTGCCATTTTCCCTATTTGGATCATTTATCTCTTGGGAAACACAAGGACACAAAACTACATCAATATTCAGATAAGAAATGATTTTATACTTTCTTTTGTGCTTCTTTTCCTGTGGGTAAACAGTGTATGAACCAGCTCATTATCGCCACCTAAGAAGCTGTAGGAAAAACTGTAAATGTGAAACACTGTGACTCAATTGAGCTAAAAACAAAATAACAATGGATGTGTGCTTATCTGCGAGGTCTCACCAGCATGAGTTCATGGATGTGGAGATGTATGTCAAAGCTTTAAGCAATGGTTGTCAATGTTTTTTTCTTTCTTGTCAGCAAAGGAAAAGTGTAGTAATTTTAGGAAATGGCATTTGGGACATTTAACCTAGTAATTGAGCAACAGCTAAAATTTTCAGGCAGCTTTTATCTTTCTTTGCAAGACAGTAAAAAAAAAAAAAGCAGATTCAATATGAAAGCCAGTTTTTGGTGTCACTTTCTCTTTGACCTTCTAAGAGGTGGATCAATGGACAGATTAATCCCCAGCGAAGAACACGAACAGAAACTTGTAATCTTAGAAGGCTGGCTTGGACTATCCTATGAAGAAACAGCGTTTCTGTGACACTCACCCGCCCACTGTGAGTGAGGTGTGGAGCTGGAGCTGTGCTTTGGCACAAACATGACAAACTTTTGCATGAGACTTTTATTTTACCAGATTACTGATAATGACGTAACGAAACAGTTCTATACATATTTCACACCAGCAACACCAAGCTACAGTTTCAGCACAAGTACTATACTTTAGTTCATTTGAACCTGTCATGCAAAAGCTCATGAGTCCTTCTGCACTCTCTTTAAAAAAAGAAATACATTTAGAGGACATAAGGTAATCCCAGAGTCAGAACTAAAAACTGGCAATAAGGTAATTAAACCTGCAAAATCAGACATCACTTAAAACTTCATGATTCATGTTCATGTTACATTTTTGAAATTGCATTATAAAGATAAAATGCAACTCTGAAACATCTGAACTCATTTAAGAGATTAACGATATATATATAAAAAAAATAAATAAAAAAAAAAATTGCAATGTTTCTTAACAAAACAAAGAGAGTCCTCTGTCAAACACTGAAATGTTGTCTTGTTAACATAGCTTAGCCTAGCATGGTGTGAAGTAGCATTGTGCTTCTCATCCAGCTGGTAGAGTGTTAATTGTGGACTAAAAAACAAAAGGAACACCTGCTGAGCTCAGATAAGATTTTGTGAGGAGACGTGAAGGACGTGATATATCAGCTACCCAGGAGGTGTTGCAACAGGCTGCTTCAGATTCGTAACTAGGCTACAGGCAACAGCATCAATGACACTGAGGACTCAGGTTTGTCTCCCAACGACTCAACAGCTGCCCTGACAACAAGTTATGAGATCAATATGGATAGCTGCCTGATGTCTGCATGTACAAGTGTAAATACTGCAGAGAATACCAAAATGTATGATTTATGGATGAAATTTTCACTACAGTTCCCAGAGAGCTTTTTTAACAATGAAGACTGACAGAAACGGGTTATGTGACTGTGCACAAAATGCAAACACAGGAAGTGATGACTGAGCTCAAAGGGACACAAAGTCAGGGTGTAAACTGACACTTCACAAAGATCTGCTTTCTGCTGCAGAATGAAAAAGAGAGACACTGATAGAAGATAACCAACACTTTTCAGAGCAAATAAATGAAGAAAAGCCTCTTTTACCAAGTAAAATATAATTAAACATATGTAATGGGGGGGGGTCATACACTACACATATATCCAATAATGTATATTCACTTTACAATTACAGACAGAAGGAAATATGGAGCAAGAAAGAATATGATTATTTCATACAAACTTATAACGAAATGATGTGATTAATATTTCTAATTCAACAGATACATACCTGAAAGTCCAGTAATGCAACAATGTTTTCATGTTTCAGTTCCTGAAAAAATGACAGAAAATAAATATTGGTTTTAGGTTGTAGCCTTACCCATTCACAGAGACTCATTGCCTTAAATAAGTGTTTATATACCGTGAATCTTTTTTTTGTCATATTATAGCAACCAACATTAAAATATTTCATTGGGATTTTATGTAATAGACCAAACACACAAATAGTCCATAACTGTAAAATAGAAAGAAATGGATGGATGCTTTTTCAACACTTTTAGGATATGGCTCTACCAGCTTTGAACATGCCAGACATTTTTACCCCACTTGTTCTTTCCAAAATAGCTTAGCCTCAGTCAGATTAGACAAACAGTCTGTGACCAAGTCTTGCCACTGAGTCTCCCTTGAATTTTGTTTAGGACATTGACTGGGCCATTTAACACATGAAATATGCTTTAATCTAAATCATTCCACTATAGCTCTGACTATAGGCTTGTTCTCCTAAAAGGTTGTCCTCCTGGTTTTCCTCCTGGATTGCCCTGTATTAAGCACTATTCATCTTCTCCCATCAACCGCTCAGCTTCCCTGTCAATGCTGAAGAAAAGAATCTCCATAACATGATGCTACCACCATGTTTCACAGTGGGATTGGTGAATCCAGTGTAAAGTACAATGCTAGTTTCTGCCACAAAAAAAAAAAAAAATAAATAAAAAAAATCTTAATTTTGTCTCATCTTGAAATGCTACAGAGAGTTCCCTGGCCTTTCAGTTATACACTGCTTTGCTCTTTCCCTTTCCAGATGATGAACTGAATGATGCTTCATGAGATGGTCAAAACTTGGGATATTATTTTATAACCGAGCTCTGCTTTAGACTTCCCTGACCTGTGTGGTGTGTTTCTTGGTCTTCATGACACTACTTGTTCACTGATGTTCTCTAATAAACCAAAGACTTCAAAGAAACAGCTAAATTTATACTCAGATTAATTTACACACTGGTATACTCTATTTACAAATTTCTGAAACAAACAGGTTGCACTGGAATTTCTATAGGATTATTAAGGTACAGTTACACAGTACACTTTTCAAATTGTTATTTGTGAAAAACTTTGAAAGCCATGCAATATTTTCCTTTGACTTGAAAGTTATGTTACCTTGATTTGGTCTAATACATAACATCCCAAAAATTACATTGATATTTGTGACTGAAGCAAGACAAAGTGTGAAAAAGTTCAAGGGGTATGAATACTTTTGCAAGGTTCTGTATATTTTCAGGAGGCATCCTATCTGATAACGACAATATGGACTCATTTTGGTCTGCAGGAAACATGCTGACCTTTTAATGCAACAAAATCATCCCCATTCACACAACTGTAGACTGTTGATGAATTTGGTGCTGCTATGTTTACCATGTGTGTTTTCTTGCAGTAATCCCAATAACTTTGGCTCACCTTCAATATTTTGATCTCTTTCCCCAGCAGTGTCTGAGATTTGGCCAAGTTCTTCTTGTTTATGCATTTCACTGCCACCTCCCAGTCAGGTTTCTAGAAGGAAATATATTTCACAGAAGATCACATTCTGGTGGAGGGAGCAGCTGCGGTGCAAAGTTTTCTGCTGCTCTCCAGAAATTCAGTTGACTTTTCTGTACTTTTAGCCAACTTATGACTGCAAACTAAATTCGACAACATCATGCATTCAACCTAAGTTACATAGAAATCAAATATTTAAAACTAACACATATGTCTTTATAAATGTCCAGGGTTTGCACATAAATATGATATTTAACATGCATTAATGTTTGGTTACATTCTGTAATTATAGACACCAACCTTCAAGTCTGTTTGACTTAACAGATGAGTTATGTTACTGAAATAAGCTGGTTAAGTAAATAAAGCCATAGTAATTAATATGCATTTAGTTTGAGTATGGTACATGTCTCAAGATGTCTATTACTGTCCTCAGTATAGAGCCTTTAATAGGAAACAATACTAGTCTGTTGGCCTATATTTGAATTTGCAACGCTGACGTGCAACAGCTGCACATTTCTATGTCGACAAAAGCAGAAAACGCCACAAAATAATCAACTATGCCTTCTTTAAACTTTTTGTAAGTATTGCGAATTTGATTACAGCGTTTTGTGTGATAGCTGGTAGTTTTCAGGGAATAGCCTCTCCTTTAGATCAGGCCTCTTAAGGCCGTACAATAACAACAATCGCCCCAAATGGAATAAGAATAAGAACAAATAAGAATTGTCTCTAAACAATGAAGCGAAAGCATATGCAAATCCCCTTTTAGTCATTTATAGATTTATAGGTCTAAAAGGAAAATCACCTCTCGATGTCTGCCTTTGAAAACGACAGCAAATGCGCCATGTCCTATCAGGTCCTTCCGACTGAACTCAAATTTCCCCACCGTCTCCATGTCGAAAGTCCAAATTTCTCCAACTAAGACCTGGACAAACAAGTAGGGGGCCTTAGGTCACCCTTCTCGTTGGATTGCCCTTTCTCTTTCTCCTCTGTCAAGTGGGGGCTGCTGTAGGGACGTTCACCCCCTCTTTCGTTTGCCATGGACTGGCTTCCAAACAGCAAACTGTCCTCTTCTCTCATGTTCACACGGTTCCCTATTGGGAGTTTAACTCCTAGCACAGTTGTACGTTTATTTCCATCACTGGCAAAGCGGCCAACACGAAGTTAGCTAACTTGACAAACTGGAAGCCGACGACTGTAGCCCCTTTATAGCTGTCTCTGATGTGCCACCTTAAGAAGCAGCTCGCTGCGTTTTGTTTATGTACAGGAGGTCCAGACTTCTGTCGCCTGAGACTTCCACCCGGCAAAAAGACGACAAACTGCGCTTAAAACAGGTTGACAACATTGAACGTCCAGTGAGTGCGATAAGAAAAAAAATCCTCGCAATATCTTGCAAAATAGCAATTGACTTCGCCGAAAGTCTCTGCACCGACGCTCACAACAAAGCAGAATCTGCTTTCGATGGCAAATGCGCATGCGCACCACAATTACAGCTGTAGGTTTGACGTCAGCCGTACGCTCCCCCCTTCTTCTCAGCAGCCATAAAACGGCTGGGTCAAATCCTTTGACGTTAAAAATAAAAATATGTGCAAGGTGAAATCCACTTACAACGCAGCCTGTTACAATAAAAATGAAATGCATTTTAAATTTTCACTGTAGACATATTTTTAGATCACAAATGTTGCAGATATGACCATTGAAGTCAAAATCTGTATTATAAAACACGCTAAATTACTTGAATTTATTAGAAACTAAACACAGAAATAAGGATATATTTCGATAAAACACAGTGCCATCAAAAACTGATTGTTTTTTTGTCTGTATTTCGGTTTAAAATGTGACACTCATATAGATTAATTACACACATTCTGGCATTTCTGTTAATTTTGATGATTTTGACGTTCAGCTGATAAAAATATAAAATTCATTTTCTTTTAAACTTAACAGATCATATACAATTGAAAGCACATTTTTACATACGCTTTATAAAAGGATGCATGACCTTTTTAGTTTACATTAAATCAGACTAAACATTAATTTTTTTTAAGACACAAATGTTATAACTATTTACTAAAAACCAGAATTATGAAAAAGAGATAAGTGTTTTTTATTCAGGTTCTTTAAAGTAGAAAGTTCTCATTGTAAGCTTTTGATGGATTAATTCACAACATTTGAGTTAAGTATAGACACACTTGTGAAATTATTTTAAGGCAACACTTTAAAAGACTGCTTTCTTGTGACATCAAGGGAAAAATTAAAAAAAAAAAAAAAAAAAAAAAATCAACCAAGAATAAGGAAGAAAACTATGAACCTTCACAAGCCTGGTACATTTCCAAGATGAGTGAAGATGCCACATTCACCAATTTGAACACTGACTTATAAACATCATGGGAATGTCCAGCTATCAAGCCATTTAGGAAGAAGACAGGTATGGTGTTGCAGAGATGAATGTGCTTTGGTGTAAAATGTTCAGATCAACACTAGAACAGACAGAAGACCTGGTGAAAATGCTGGTTGAAGGTGGTAAGAAAGTGTCTTTATACAAAGTGAAACAACAGACTAAAACGCCACTCAGTATGGGGAAAGCCATTATTCTAAATGCAACATAAACATCCACATTACAGTTTTGAAATGTACACAGAGGCCTTCATTTCTAAGACATGTCCTGTGGTCTGATGAAATTAAATTGAAGTGTTGACTCATAATGAGCATCATTAGATTTAGAAGAAGCGAGGCTGAGAATGCCATTCCAACTGTGAAGTATGGTGGCTCCCATGTTGTGAGGGAATTTAGTGCAGGAGGAACTGGTGTACTTCACAAAATAGATTACATCAAATTGAAAGAATATTATGAGTAAATATTGAAGCAACATCTCAAGACTTCAGCCAGGAAATTAAAGCTTGAGCAAAGATGGGTCTTCCAAATGGACAGTAGAACTAAGCAAATTGGAAAATAGTTATTGACAAAGTAAAAAACAAAAATAATCAGTGGTATAGCACCTATGCAAGAAAGCTTTAAAACAGAACGTAAACTAATGATTATAAACTCAACCAATACTGAGGTTAGTGTTATTTTGGTGTTGAGAAATTTGGAAACCAGTGCACTGAAGAATTTGCTTTTTGAGTTGAAAACCTAACCAAGTATGCTGGGTGAAACTGTTTTAATAAATCAAACTCTTTGGTCCAGGACTAGGTATGCAAAACAAATTTTACCCAGCAGTTTGTGTACATGTTATGTGATATATTACTTGCAACGGGGCTGTATGGTGGTGCAGCTGGTAGCATTATTGCCTTAAAACAAGAAGATCTGGGGTTCAAATCCTGGCTGGGGGTATTTCTGCCTGAAATTTACATGAAATATTTCACATTTGTCTATGTTACAGCAGCTCTTGTTTGACATGAACTGTTGTTCCCACATATGATCTTGCAGAAATTCATTCTGCTCTACATAGCAGTTCTAGAACTGGAATGCTGCTGAACTAGCTTACATACCACTTTCTGTTCTTACAAATCTGTCAATCTATTTTTGTGTTTTTAATTAAAAAAAAGCCATAATGTCTTTTAACTTATAACTTATAAGTATTGTAACCATATGGAATCCCTGGTATGTCTTTATATCACTACACTTTTAGTTGCTCAATACGCTTAGTGCTGAAAGGAAATAGCTGGTTTTACCCTCTGTGCACCAAATCTATGCACAATAGCAAATCATACAACAGTACATTCAGTATTGTTGCTACTCTATTAGTTGTTTTTTTTTTTTGTCTGTTTGTTTTTGTAAGGTGACCTTGGGTTTTTGAAAGGCACCCGCAAATAAAATGTATTATTGTTATTATTATCAATATGCAGGAGTCAGCTGATGAATATTTAGAAAAGGATCTGTAAAACTACCAGAAGAGGGCAGTGATGTAATGTAAAACAGTAAAGTTCAAGTTTTTGGGGGTTTTTTTGGTTTTTTTTTATCACTGTTGCATGCACTAGTCTGTGAAAATCCCAGAAATGGTGAAAATTTAAATTCTGTTATAAACTTCCTTCCTATTTTCCTGTTTGTTTGTTTATTAATTTTCCAATATAAATGATAATATAAATAATAGCACTGTAAAATAACAAGAGGCAACATAAATGCAGAAAATATAAGACTAAACTATGAAAAAAAAAAGCCATACTTTTCAGTTCATATCAACTATTATTATGCAAAACCCCTGCAGTTACATTGTTCAATCTCAGTTAAAAACAGTTCATTTTCAGTGCAGCTGGGTCACTCTGACAAGCTGCAGTCTGGTGAATACAGTAACAGATTTACATAATGATAAACAAATAATCATTTTGCTTTCAGCCCTGTGCTTGATTTACCATTTCAGACAGTTTGGCTGAGCAGGACAGTTGGTATTTCTGCAGAAGGATACACACCACACAACCTTACAGGTGTCTAACTCTGCAGGAGTTTGCTCTAATGTTGACTATTTTTGTCGCTCTGTGGCTCCAACAGGATGATTGATTGGTTCTTCCTGGCCTACTTCAACTTTCTGTTTGTGTCAGTCAGCGGAAGAGCCTTCAGGTGTTCGCTCTGGGTAGAAATGGAAATTCCTAGCCAGACAGGTCCCAAAGTATGTGCAGACTGCATACAAATTCTGAAGGTGGGTCTTGTTGATCTTCTGTGTGAATGAAATATTTACATTCACTCATGGCAATCATTCTTGTAAAAAATAAAAATCACATTCCCGACAGACACTATAACCTTATCTTTAAACTTTTTGATAGCAAAGTCAAACAAAATTTTCAGTAAAATTTCAGGGAATAAAAATGTCACATGGAGCTCGACGGTTTTAGATGAAGATTGTCAGATGAAGAGCCATAGATAACATACAGTGAACATAAAAAGTACACACACACCCCTGTTAAAATGCCAGGGTATTGTGATGTAAAAAACGAGGCCATGATAAATCCTTGCCAAACTTTTCATACCTTCAGTGTGACGTTTATCCAGTATAAATATCACAATTTCAACAATAACACACCTAAAATAGTACTTTATTTTGATTCATTACAGCTGAAGCCATTCTTTTTATTAATTTTGACAACTGCTTAGATTCACAGGGATCCTGAAATACCTTTTCATCTCCTGCATTTTTACAGACGCCTGCAGATTTTGGATTAAACTGACTTGTATTTACTGCTGTTCATGACTTCATCCAGCTTGATAAAAGTTTTGCTCCGTCTGAAGAAAGGTAACTGGGGAACATGATGCTGCCACCACCATATTTCACTTCGGCTATGATATTCCTTTGGTTTTGTGCTGTGCTGCTTTTGTGCCTAACTTAACTTTGAGATAGTTTAATCAGACAATAAAACAATTCCATGAGGTTTGGAGGAGGAGGGGTTTGATAGGCCTGGATGTTTTCTTTGGAAGAAAAGAATTATGTAAGTCGACTCTAACTTTTACTCAAAAGATGTGGAGACTACAGGAGACTGCAAAACACACTGGGACAGCTAATCTTCTGGTTCAGCTTGATCAGATTTTCTAGAACTGAAAGCAGATATGTGAACTCAATAAGACTGAATGCTGAAATGGAATCAAAAGTTTAAAACAAAGTATTAGTTTAAGGGTTTGCACACTTTTGCAATTAGGTAATTGCAGTTTTTATAATTTTCTGAAATGTTTTACCCAGAAAGATTTATGTGTTTTTAGTTCAATGACTCGATATACCTCAAACTTAAGCTGGAATAAGATCTGATATTATTTATCTTAGTTCAAGGGTATGCAGACATTTTATATCCACTGTAAACTACTTTGTTATATATTTAACAAAAAACTTGCTCAGGATTTTATCCTGCAAACTGCATTCTGATTACACCTGTTATGAAATAGAGTAACACCTGCTAACTTTAATCTGTTTACAAGTCTCTTTTCTAGTCAAGTCAGGTAAAGTTTATTTGTATAGCACATTTCAGCAGCGAGGCAGTTCAAAGTGCTTTACGTCGTAAAAACAAAAATCAAGTATGCATCAAAATCATTGAGTAACTATACAGCAAAATCATAAAGTAAATATACATCAAATTCTATTTGTAAATCCCTCCAGCTGCCCATCTTATGCATTATAATGTCCTATCTGTTTATGATAAGCTTTATTGCTGTCATTGATTGGCAAAGGCTGACTGCCTCCTGCAATCCTCTCTTTGAGTAACCATTGTCGGGTTTTGTGGCACCGTGCCTTGCTCATCTCTTCAGCCTTTCCTGCAGACAGATGGCTAGTAAACTGTCCAAGATGGTCACCGCCTCTTCATACCCAACTCTGCATTGCAATGCACGTACAAGACGTTATCAGCATAACACTTTTGTCTGAGCACCGCGCCGCGGCGCTTAACCTTGTAATTCCTGCCAATAGGTCATGGCAGATAATTAAACCAAGAATCTCAAGGAAATTCAATACTCTCTACTACAACCAGGGGAGTGTTATAGTTGAAGGAGGCATTCTATATTCATAAACTGGATGTGAAGCCTTTATATGGTGATAAGTAACTCCAGGTTCAGGTTAAAACATCTTTGTTGTTGCATTTTTTTTTTCCTTTTCAGGCAATTTAATGCTGGACGAGCACCAGTGCCTCTGACAGATAAAGGCTACATTCTGTTTCGCTGGACTAATTTTAGGATGCTAGTGTTGTGTATGGTGGCTCATTGAAATTGGTCCCCTTTGACTCTGCTCCCATTTTATCTAAGTTAAATTAAAATGGTCAGAGGCATTCGAAC
This sequence comes from Anableps anableps, assembly GCA_014839685.1. Taxonomy (NCBI): domain Eukaryota; kingdom Metazoa; phylum Chordata; class Actinopteri; order Cyprinodontiformes; family Anablepidae; genus Anableps; species Anableps anableps. The sequence goes on from CM026081.1 coordinate 10,302,405, forward strand.
TGCTCATTATCTAATTAAAAATGTCAGTTTGGCCAGCAGGAAAAACCTCTATGCATGCTTTTTTAAAAAGCCCTTCTTTGCACACTTGGTTCATTAAGGTGAGCGCTTCCATGTCTATCCCTGGAACTCCATCACTCCCTACATCAACAGTGGAGGTGAAACCTCTGCTCAAACTCTGGGCTAAGTCCCGGTATATCCCCCGGCTTGTGTGGGCAGGAATTGAATCCAGTATGACCTTTAGTGGAATGTGACAGCAGGGGACTGCTGGAGCTTGTCAAGTCTTCAGATTCCTCCCTCAATGGCACACCAAGCATGAATCAAGAAGAAGTCAAGCTAAACTTTCTGACAGCAACTCATCTCCATAGTGGATTGTGACACTCACATATACACAGTCCATAGGTCAATTTTTTTCTTCATACACTGTATCAGAAATGTATTTATTTTTTCTTCACTGTGTCACTCAAAGTTTGGGAGTTTGGATCTGTTTGCCGAAAGCCATGTACATGAGACAGACACTGGTTTTGAGCGCCCATCACATGAGCTCATTTTAGTTGCTTTTTTTTGCCACAGTGTGTGCCTACTTTCAGTCGCTACCACACTTTACATGTTCCCCTATGTCCCCATTTTTAAGGTTGTTTTTTCATTTATTTATTTGTTAATTCCTTTTTTTTTTTTTTGGAGTGAGGTTTTCTACCTTCTAAAATTAATCCCACTCCATTGTTATTATAAGTCTGAAATGTTTCAGTGAAAAAACATCCAGACAAAAATGAATCTCAGTCATATTCAGTTAACGTATACTTACATTTTACAAATACATTTTTTATAAACAGTATCAAACTGATTCTGTGGGAGTAAAAACCAAGTCAAGATTAATTATTATTATTTTTTTTTTTTTTTAGAAAAACCTTTTCGACAGTGTTCATGATCTTTGCGTCAGTTTTCTGCGTTGCCTGTTCCTAATCCCATTTCATACTGACCCCTTGCTATGCTATATTGTCCTCTCCTAACTCTGTTTTATACCCATAAATAAACCATTTCGTAATGTTGTACTTAATCATTGTACATCAGTTTATTTTTTTAGTAGGTATTTGTTTTGATAGGTTATGAAAACCTGTGGATCAATTTGCTCCTTTACCAATTTACACACCTGTTTATTATCTACCCATTTCACTACACAAATTTATTTTTTATTAAGTATCTTTGTAGCTTTGTGACATAAATTGTCATAAAACACTCAAATCTCAATTTTTAACTCAAAGGTATATTATCTGAAAACTATTTTATGCTCTATTTTCAATTACTTTGTTGCAGATCCCCATTTGGGCATGTTGACTTAAATAAAGCATGAGAGATTATGACCTTTGCTCAAACAATAATAATTTAAAGTGACCTACCTCTGGTTGACATTTTGTCTTAAAGTCAAATAAACACATTTTGTAACAGTAGACTATTTGCACGATATAGAAAATTGCTTTAAATTATTGGTTTTCAAAGTAAGAAACATCCCCCTGATGGGTATTAACTGATGCATGGTCAGTACGAAATGTAGATCGGAAGGTGGCAGCATTTGAAATGACCACAACTACAAGGATATGAAGTGGCAAAAGGGTGAGATGTCCAGCATTGGCAATTAAGATTTTTATTCTGTCTCATCCAATTCATCCATTAATGACTGACTCTCATTGGGGCACATGTATACCCTACAATAATATAGATCTAACCGGTTCAGAAAGTCACTCATACCATTAGTTATACTAATTGAATTTGAGAATGTAACTGTGTGTATGGTGTGTTTTGTTTTCTCCCTATGTTTACTGTCTGCTGTAAAATGAATTGCACCTTGAAAATCATGAAGACACCTTGAACCTTGAAGATCAGATAAAAAGACTCATATCTGACTTCTAATTTAATTTGATTTAATTTTATCCAGCACTCAGTCTCAATTAACTGCGGTTTTGGTTCTTGTTTAGGCCTGTCAACTTGTGCTGCCCCAGATGGAATGGAATGATGCCCTTGGCAGTGAGTCATATTGTACATGGCAAAAAATGCAATTGAAATAGCTGCACTCTGACATTCCCTATTCAGTTCAGTTGCTGTCCTCAAATTGCATTGTTCAGTGTTATAATATTTTGTTTTATTTGCTCTCCCTCTGGCATAGAGTGAATTTTATTTCTGTGTAATTTATATGGACCTGAAATTGCAATAAATGCTTCCTGAATATTTAGCTAGAACAGGAGAAACCTCCCTGGGGATGCTGTTAACATTGTTCCCTAAAGACTTGAGGCAACCCTTGAGGGAAAATGTGATTTTGAATTATGTGTAAGTTCTTTGAATGTTATACTTCAGTTTTTAACTTTCAATAAAATAACAACACACTCTGAAATCCATTTTTTGCCATTGTCGAAAACTGAAGACTGATAAGTAAAAGGAAATCAATTTTTAGATGAACTTGAGACATAACAATGTGGAAGATCTAAAGTTTAAAAAGTCATTGTTTGCACTGTTTAAACACAAAGTAGATATAACAAGGAGTACACAAAGCAGAGATAAAATTTTGGGTCTGTAACCTGGAAGAAGTCATTGTCCAGGTGCCTCAGAACGCTAGAAAATTAGGAAATTCTTTTTGAATGTTTTACTTCTCTGCAGAAAAAGACCATATCATACTGGGTTTGATCAGTTAAGTACTATAAATAGAAAATTGTTTATATAAATTCATACAACCTCGATATATAAAGCTCATATTCATACCCCTTGAACTTCTTTTATTTATTTATTTTTATTTTTAAATCAACTTTATTGAAACAAACAGTCAAATAGCGTTTGAACTATCAGATACCTGCACAGCACAAACTAACTCGATCGCCTGGCATCCGGCTCAAACAGGATCAGCTGGACAAAGTGATGAAGACTGACCTGGTATCGTTTTTGCTCCAGGGAGTTTTGTGCTCTCCTGATGGCTGCTGGGACACACCAGTTAATTAACACCACTCGAGTGTCAAGAGGAGGGAAAAATGCTCTCAGTGCTGTCACACCATGGCTTGCAAGTTGTCTCAAAAGTGGTATATGCAGAGAATATCAATGAATTCATTTACAATAAATGAATGGATGGAATTCTTTTTTGTTAGCATATTTTTTTAAAGTTACAAAGTTAAAGTTACTTATGACTAATGTTATAGTAATGGATGGATGGATGGATAAATTAACTGATGAATTAGCAGATGGATGAATGGTTGTGGCTAAGATATCCTGCTGATGTTATAACCAATTATCTGAATGGTGGAAAAGGGTATTTTAAGTGAATCTGGCATGATGGCTCATGACCTTGTTCAGCATAAGGTGGATCTCTTGGTATCGTCAATCACATGCTTTGAAAGAGAATCGCCAAACAAGAAAAAAGGAAATCCAAAAATACTTAGAAATGCATCTACCTAATAATGACCAAGATAAATACTGCCTAAAATCTGATATTTTCTTAGACTGGTTCCTCAAGATTGCCACTGTGATAACCTCAAGAGTGCATAAAGGGTCTTGAGTATGTTCCCTATCTGGATGGATATGCATCTTCAGAAAATATATGTTTTCTGCACAGTTAGTATAAGTGTCACAGCACAAAAACAACAGTAAAATTTTCAGAGACTGTGTGGGGTGATTATCATAATAAGATTTGCAATATTCATAAACAGACTTATAATTACAAAATAAAAGTAAGAAAAACATTCTTAAGAATGCCACAGAGATAGACATCAACTCCCAGTCGGTGTCTGCAAGCTGTTCCATTACCTTCATCTGTCTTCAAGCATGGCTTGATTTTCAATGGCACTAAATAATTACACACTCAGCGACAAGACAGAGTACTCGAAGTAATCTCTCTCACCGCACATTCACGCAAACATAATTAGCAAGGAACACCATTCAGATTCTTTATTTTTTTTCTACAAAAATATTTTACATTAGAAAACACAGCTTGAAATATACAGTCCACTTGGTTTGCAGTAACCATGGAACATTGGGACTCAAATATATCTGTCTATATTTAAACTTGTAGGTAAATATATCAGTAACAATAACAAATCTGCTGCCTTTGTGAGGTCTGCAATAGATGCCATCAAACAGAGCTTGAGCTTGTGTCAGAAATGCTCCAAGAACTGTCATTTCATCAAAGCAATGGCTCACAATATATTCATACTTAATACAAAAAAATACAGCAAACCAATATTACCTCTGGATATGGCAGGGAATGCCTAAGGTGAGAAAGCTGAACTGTGCAGGTACCATCTGTGTGATAGGCAGTGCAGGAAACGGATAGAAAGCAAGGAAACCTCAATAAGCAACAGCAGGAATCTGTTTTGAATGTTCTGTCCAACATTCATTTGTCGTCCCCCCGTCCCCACATCCCATAATGTTCACTTGTCTTCCTCTTGACTGTGCATCTACCTGTTGACAACCAGCACGCCACTCATGTGTCTTCTTCATGTCAAGCTCCCACAGAGCCATTGATCTGTAAACCTAACCATCTATCTGCTGCAATACATCCCAGGGTACATTACACCTGCCTGCACAGACGGGTGCTGCAGTGTCAGTCACCTGTCGAACGACGATACCTCAGGATGTCATTCTTCCCCCTGGTTTGAGTCTATATTTGGCTTAATAGTGATCCTGTCTCTTCCTCTGGGATCAGCTGATCTGAATCTCAACCCTGGTTATTCAGTGTCTTGGAAAAATATTCATACCCCTTGAACTTTTTCATGCTACCACAAAGCTTAATGTATTTCACTGGGATATTATGTATAGATCAACGCAAAGTAGTGAAAAATAAAGAAGAGGAAGGAAAATTATGTATGCCTTTCAAAGTTATTTTGCAAATACAAATGTGGGGTGCAATGAATTCAGTCCTCTTTACTCAAGAAGAAAGCCATGGTTGAAAAAAAGAAAGTTTGCATGTTCCCATAAGCAATACAGAAGATACAGCATTCAAGACCAAATTTAAGTTTTTATGGGCATTATGCAAAATCCTGTGTAGAGTGGAAAACTAACCATGCACATCATTCTGAAAACACCATCTCAATGGTGAAAAAAGGTGGTGGCAGTATTATCCAGTGGAAATGCTTTTTTTCAGCAGGGACAGGGAAGCTGGTCAGAGTTGAAAAGAAGATGAATGGAGCAAAATACAGTGCCATTCTTAAAGAAAACTTACTGAGAGGATGCAAAAGAATTGGGATTAGAGCAGAAGTCTACCTTAAAGCAGGACAATGACCCTAAATATACAGCATTCGCTATAACAGAGTAGTTTAGATCAAAGCATACTCATGTGTTAAAAAAGGGCCAAAGTGTAAACCTAAATCAAAGAATATGTGACAAGACTTGAAAAATGATGTTCACAGACACTGTCCATTCAGTCCAACAAAGTTTAAGAAAAATGGGCAAATATTTCAAAAAGAAGTTGTGCAACTCTGGCAGAGAGCTACCACAAAATAGTTGTGGCTGTAATTGCAGAGAAAGCTGACTGGATAAAGCATTTTCTCATGAAGGCTAAATACACTAAACTTTTTATATTTTTATTAGTTAAAAAAAATTCACTTCACAATAATGCACTACTTGGTGTTGGTCTGTTACAGAAAATCCCAATGAAATACACTGGCGTTTGTGTTTGTAACATTACAAAAGATGTGAATAGGTTCAATGTATGAATACTTTTCCAAGATGCTGTGCATATGGCGTCCAGCTAGACTGGTATATATCTGAACACTGACACCACAGTACAGATTTAGCTTTCATCTGAGAGTATTCTATTTCAACTTGATCAAAAGCATTAGAAATTACAGCTCTTTCAGAGGGTACATTTATTTGAAACAGAAAAGCTACAATTATTCTTACTGCTGTTAAAATAATAGAACATGTTCAGAATTACGTGAATGGTAATGTTGTCTATAGCATTTATTTATAGTCATTTTGATTTTGATACATAGACTAAAGCAAAAATATTGAATAAGTACCTTCTAAATTTAGCAAAAGTGATTTTTGTGCAGAATATAACACCTTTTTTCTGTTCTGTTCTTTGCAGTGTGGGTGATAAATTAATTGGGCAATCTGCTCAGATTTCCAGCTACTTAACAGGTATGGTGCTTGCAGTTTGACAGCTGCTGTTTTAAAACTGCATTAGCCTACAGAGGACTTTCAGTAAGTAACTCTTACGGCACTGACACGTGAATCAACTGTATTCTGCTTCTTTAGCATCATAGTATAAAACTTTCAAGTCGTCAATATGGCACACACCGATCAAATCTTGTACAGGTCACACTTCAAAAGACTTTAAAGAGAAATGGATCCAGAAAAAAAAGACAACTCACTCCCTGGCATTATACTCAATTCAATGCCACAGCTTAACCTCAGGGATAACTTGACAGCTTCATTCAATCAAACGGAGACAAATATCGATCCAATTTGGATGACAGTGGAGGATAATGGAAACATGTGTTTGCTTGAGCTGGCTTCAGAATATTCGAGCCAAACTATTAAAGGAGTTTGAGGATGCACGCTTAGACCTCAGAGAGACTAAGTGCTAAAGATTAGGACGAACAAATCCCTGAACAACTAAATCCACTGAGCGTGGAAGCCAGGACAGTATTTTGTTTCTGTAGAATTTTCCTTTAGGTTGACGTGGTGGGGTTTAGCTTTTGCATTTTTTTTGTTGAAGTTAAAGTCACAACAAACATAGTTTAAAGAAAAAAAAACAGCTTTAAATTTAAGGCTTAATTTGGAATCTTGGGGGAAAGGAAAGGTAAAGTTATTAACTGATAGAAGTTCTCTTATAGTTCTCTCTTAGTAGAAAGATGACACATCACTGAGAGTTTGTTGAAAAAGGAACTACATTCTTGGACTAGTGAAATATAAGAGCTTTGGAAGACCTGAAAGTCTGTTTTAGCCAACATACACAATGATAACACTATTTTTGCTGATATTTGCTTATATAACAGAATACAATTTTACAAAAGACTGTTATGTTTAGTGCTGTTTTTTAGGCAGAACGATGTTTGTGTTCCTATGTGGAATAAAATCGGTTGAGGCTGCTGGTAGTATCAATACGTCAGATGCGTTGAGACTAATCAGTCTGCTGTAGCTCCACCAAGAATGGAGTAAATGTATCGATTTTGCACCAGTTGTGCAACAGAATCAAAGATGGTATGTTCCTGTGCTTTCGAGGTGTTGTAGTTGTTCAAAAATTATTGCAGTCTTAAAATCAGCTGGTGAGGCAGATTGATACCAACAACCTCTAATTAGACTGTTAATTTCCACCACTCCAAGGATGTATTAACTTTTCAAACTAGCTCATGGTTGTATGATATTTTTCTATGCAGATAAACAGTTTGTATTTTTTTGTAAAGCACAGGGAAGGCGTAGGACCTTTCAGTCAGCAAGATGACCAGAATTACAGACAACAAGTGGGGGAAGAGCCAGCACTGCATTATTCTAGGCCTCATACAGCTGAAGAAACATGTATCTAATTTTAAAAAAACTTCAACCTGTGGGATTAGTATGATAGAAAAGTGGTACTGAAACCATAACTTTTTAAGCCATCCATAACTGGCCAATGGCTACCGGACAGATGGACAATCATTGAAAGAAAGCAGTAAAAAAGATCCTTTGAGAGTAGATCAGTATATTGTGAAAGAATGATTTCATTCTGACTTGAGCTGTATTTTACTTGCTGAACCCCAAAGCAACAAACACCAACAAGCAAATATCTGGAGGATTAGAATAATAGTATTGTGCTCTGATACATTAAATTATACAAAATCTCCTTTTTTAAAAGATTCATATTCTCGACTTGTAAGAAGCTGTAATTTCCAAACCTCTGTCAGTGTTGATGTAGATACTCTCAAACTCTAGCAGGTTGACCCACGAGCTCTTATTCATAAAACTGAATACCCCGAAGTAAGTCATCATTCAAATCTGTAATGATAAAACCACCTATAGCTGAATATTCCCCTCTACTTAGCCCTCTCAATATTAACGAGGCCATTTGGAGAGTGAACATAACTTGCATTTCAGTGCAACTCAGCTTATGAAACATTTAATACTGTCACTGTCAGTGGACATAAACTGATAACTGTTTGTAGAATGCTACTGCAAAACTTTTTAAATGACCATAAGATGGCATGTGAAATAAATAACTCCCAAGAAAAAAAAAAGAGAAATAAAGAGAACAAAGCAAACAAAATAAACTGCATTTATATGATCAAATTCTTACAGGTTTTTTTTTTTTTCATTTTTGCTGAGCATCCACTAATTAGTCTCTCTCCTGCACTCAGCACAAGGACTTAACCCTGCACTTCACCATCATAGCAGTTCAGAATGGAAGGCCAGCAAGAGTGTCCAAAAAAGTGGCAGCAGCCAAACTGGAGATGGGGATAAGCGGACGCTCAAAGGTGAGGCGGTGTCAGAAGTGCAGGAGCACACCTCGTACCCATTCTCTGCATGGTCTGGGTGGCGGTGAACATTGACCCTCGTCTCCGTGCTTTTGGCTTCCGTGTCTGGAGAATCTGACTGCATCTCAGTGCAGAGCAGCCAGTCCTTCGCAATTAGGCGGGGGTATCCTGCCTCAGCCTCCATGTCACTGCCCGGCACTCGCCAGTACTCCTTTCCCTTGAAAAAATAGGATGATCCTTTAACACAGAGATTGAGAGAGAAAACATGGTTGGCATTTTGTTTTATTTTGGTTACAATTACTTAACAGAACATAAAGAAGAAATCAGGAACTTGGAAAGGCATTTTTCCATATTTTGTCACACTGCAACCAGAAATGAAAATGTATATGTGTTCTCCTTGTATTTTATGTGCTAGGTTAACACTGAGTTGTGAAGTGGAAGGAGCACAATGCAAATAAATGTCTAAAAGGTATGTCATGCACTTGTCTCCTCCCTTCCTCTTTCTTGCAATCCACTAATCTAGTCTTCATAAAAGAGTGGCAATAAAGGATTAAGAATTATTGAAATAAATTCACAAGAAGATACAGCAAAGAACTGAAAGAATTTGGTATGTGCCAACATAGCAAAATGCTATGTTTGGTGAAAAACTGACACTGCATACCATTCTGAACACATAGCCCCCACAGGGAGATATGGTGGTGACAGGATCATGCTGTGTGATTTATTTATTTATTTATTTATTTATTTTTTCAGGGGCTGGAGAAGCTGAAAAGACCAAAAGACCCAGTCAAAGTGCAGACCTAAATCCAATCAAGGAATATGTAGCATTAAACTTTTTGTGCACAGATGATCTTCCTATCTGACTGAGCTTAAGCTACGCTTGGACAATAATTTCAGCCTATAAATGTGCAAAGGTGACTGAAATATACTCAAAGAGACCTTCAGCTATAATTGCAGCAAATAAGTTCTACACTGAATCAGAATCAGAGGGGTTGAAATGAAATGCACCCTTCAGGTTTTTATTTGTTAAGAAAAAGTACCAATTTCCTTCCATATAAGCATTACAATGTTTTAGTCTGAGATAAAAGTGCTTTTTTTAAGGCACCCTCTCCTTTGCACTTAAAGCAGAGAAGGAGCAAAGCGGCTGTTTCCACAATAAAACTTCAGCACACGTAGATGCATTAGCTGGAGCTTCAGAGTGATGTCATTAGAGAAATTCTCAGAAAGGTGAGGTGAAGAAAATGACCCAAAATGAGAGTTTACAAGGGGACCAATGTAAAGAGCTGATTTTGTGCCTAGAACTGCAGAAAAAAAAAAAATCACAAAAGTAATGAGCGGAAAATGGTCATTATCCCAAGAAGGAAATGCGCTTGTTAGCTCAGTGTACATAATGAGCTATTAGCATGAGCAAGCTGGTCAGAGACCTGGGTTTTATGAAGGCTGGGAGAGTTTGCACCAAATCTGCAGGAATAAATTCCCATTTTTTTTTAAGACAGCTTACAATGGTGCAATGTGTGTGTGTTTAGGGAGGTCTAATGAATACTCCTAATGAAGTCAGTCTCTGTATGGCATGTGTTTAGAATTCCAGGGAGGGTGACAGCTGAAAAAGGTGAAGACTAATTGCTTTGAGCTGAAAATTTACACCTTTGTTATGCTTATAATTACCCAGCTATGCAGAGTTTCTCCTCATGATAGCGTGCTGTTGATCAATAACTCTAATTTATTTTAATATTGGCCAGGTCTGTCAACAGTGGGGCTCCACATGGTCAGAGCTACAGTAATAAGTCATGTAAGATTTTGGTTTTAGTGTGTTGGAAAATCCAGCTGGAATGCAACCAATGCATTCAAGCTCATACTGATAATTTTTTATGATCATATCACTATACAGGAGATATTAATAGCATATAAAGATTATTAGTGTGATCCCTCTTCCTCTACCAAAATGTGTGGACACTTTATGTGAATCTTCTTTAGTTTATATTGTGCACATTTTTTTCTGGAATTTTTGTTTTGTTTGACGTGACATAGAAATAAACTTCCACAAAATTCAACACAGTGGTTCAGAGTTCATACACATTTTTCAAGTCAAAATTGAATTTCCATTCTCAAATTCTGGAATTCCGTGTCCTTTAATATCCATCAAAGTAAAAATACAAAGTTCATTAATGAATTTTACAGTGGTTAGTGGCTTGGGAAGCCTGATGGAAGCCTGGTTGAATGGATGGTGGATTGGAAGGATAGATGGACAGATGGCCGAATAGATGGACAGAAGGATTGTCGAATGGATGGATACAACTTTTTTAGACAGTAATAAAAATCCAATAATTTTCTTCCTTTGTCATCCAAACCTAGAACTACTTAAATTTTTTACTTTGCTTGACTGTGGAGGAGCCCCAGCTCAGAGCTTCAGGTGATGTGGAGCACAGTAACATTTATAACATGCAGTCAGTGGATTGTATGCTGATGGTAGATGAGCACTGAAGGAGGAAACAATGGGTGATGGTGCCATTAAAAAGTTTCTTGACTCTGTATTAACTAAAAGAATGAAGAGCTCCCTTCAGCAAAACTAACAGTCTACAGTCTGCAAATACAGCATTCAAATGTGGCTCCTCCTACTTTGCATGGCTCTGTTAGAAGAAGGGAAAGAGACTTCTGCTGGCTGCACTTCAAACAACTAAATCAAACAAAAAAGTAACTTAATAATTTTTGCAGCAGTTAAAAGTTCTAAAGCAGACATCAATTAGCTAAAAGAATTGCACTGCTGTTCTAAAAAACACATGCTGTGCAAGGTTTGCAGTTGAAAAGCATCCATGGCACAGCTAAAAACATGAGAAATACTGATGAGAGTGTCCCTATGGAGAATTACACCAGCCACACCTCTAGTGGGCCATAAGCTACAATGTATTTATAAAGTAAATTTCTTAAAAAGAAATATTCTGCAGTCTTCTTTGTTATGCAAGTGTTTCTGCAACAATGCAAGCACCTGAAAATCTGACATATCGTAAGCGCTCAGTAATAACAGGTAACCTTTCTTCGGCATCCGAGGGACAAAGCAAATGTCACAACCATGATGATGTGATACTTTTAAGGAGGCATTCTCTCTCACCAAATGATCACATGTATATGATTACATCAATAAATTTAAACTGCACATCTATAAACTTTATACATATTCGTATTTCATATCACAGCACCCATTGTTACAACCCTTTCAGGCGTAGACCCCATTTCAGTCCCTGTTTATTAGATTCTTAAACTCTTTTATCTGTTCTCTGATGGCTGTTTTAGGTTCCACCAAGTTCGCTGTCTGCAAATCCCTCAGGGTGTCTTTTCTTGATGTGTGGTGGAATAAATTTAATACAAGCTTTTTAAAGTTTCAATATGGTAATGCTTTAGGAAGGGAATGCTTTATGAAGACCATCAACTTTATTATCACAGCAAGTGATTCAAAACTACATCTGAGCGCTGTCACTTCCTGATGTGATGCTGTTTTAAACCTAGAGATACATACATACGGTGGTTTTCAAACGTATTCATACCCCTTGAACTTCCATATTTTGTCACATTACAACCACAAACATAAATATATTTCATTGGAATTTAATGTGAAAGACCAACACAAAGTGGTATACAATTGTGAAGTAGAAAGAAAATTCTACATGACTCAAAACAATTTTTACAAATGAAAAACTAAAAAGTGCACAGTGCAAAAGTATTCATCTCCCCTGAGTCAAAACTTTGTGGAACCACCTTTTGCTGCAATTACAGCTGGAGGTCCCCATACCAGGGGCGTATGGTAAGGTGGGTGAGTTCCACATCCCTGGGCAATGCAGAGCCCCTCCGAGAAGAAGCACACTAGTGGAATTTTTGCCCATTCTTCTTTGCAAAACAGCTCAAGCTCAGTTATATTAGTTGGAGAGCATTTGTGAACAGCAACAATACTTTTGCCATGTGGGGGTCACTGTCCCAAGTGCTCCAATGACCATGGATGGTACTGTTGCCTTCACCTGCTAGGGCCTCTCAAGCTCTTCCCTGAGCTCTTCTCCACAGTTTCGTGTTCATTTTTCTCTGCTGTTCCCATAATTTAGGATAGCCACATCCACGAGGTCCCAAGTCTCATAACAGTGGTTGTCCTCTGCTGCTTATCAGTGATCACAATGTCCAGATGGTTGGCCATTATCATTTTGTCAGTTTGTATTTGGAAGTCACACATATTCAGCTCAGTTATTTTTCATCACCTGTGTCTATAGACCCTCTTGCACTGCAGGACCACACCTGGGTTCAAACATGAGTCTGGCATTTTTGCATTAGGACTTAGAGCACTGTTCCATCTTGCTCCCTCGAACACTGAGAGCTGTGGTTCTATTCTGGCTGGCCAAATGTGGCTGGTTTGAAGTCAGCCATTGATTAGTTCTTTTGCTGCGGGGGCGGGTACAGAGAAGAGTCATCTTACAGATCTCTCAGTTGAGAGTTGCTTTAGACCTTCTCGATGTCCATCATTTTGACTGACGATGCCAAAAAATTCCTGTCATAATGTGTAAAGTGTAAGTGTTCCATTTGACATCCCCAAAAGAAATCAAACAAAATAAATACAACTGCTCAAAAAAAGGGGAACACCTAAACAAAACAATGTAACTCCAAATCAGTCACACCTTTATGGAATCAATGTCACCAGTTAGGTCGTAACACTTTTGAATCAATTTCACCTGCTGCTGTGCAAATGGAACATACAACAGGTGGAAGTGAGAGGCAATTAGCAAGACAACCCCCATAAAAGGCTGATTCTGCAGGTGGTGACCACAGATCATTTCTCTGTTCTCGTCTTTTCTGGTTGAACTTTTAGTCACTTTTTCATTTTGTCAGTGCTGTCACAAATAGAGGCATCATGAGGTGTTTTTTACAGCCCACTGAAGTTGCTCAAGTAGTGCAACTTATCCTAGATGGAACATCAATGCGAGCAGTGGCAAGAAGATTTGCTGTGTCTCTCAGCACAGTGTCCAGAGCATGGAATAGGTACCAGGAGATAGGCCAGTACACCAGGAGACATGGAGGGGGCCGTAGGAAGGTTACAACCCAGCAACAGGACCGCTACCTCGTCCTTTGTGCAAGGAGGAACAGGAGGTCCACTGCCAGGGCCCTACAAAATGACATCCAGCAGGCCACTAATGTGCATGTTTCTACTCAAATGGTCAGAAACAGACTCCATGAGGGTGGTATGAGGGCCTGACATCCACATATAGGGCCTGTGCTTATAGCCCAGCACCATGCAGGATGATTGGTGTTTGCTAGGGAACACCAAAATTGGCAGATTTGCCATTGGTGCCCTGAACTGTTCACGGATGAAAGCAGGTTCACACTGAGCACATGTGACAGATGTGACAGAGTCTGGAGACACCGTGGAGAACGTTATGCTGCCTACAATATCCTCCAGCATGACCGATTTGATGGTGGGTCAGTCATGGTGTGGATGGCTGCACAGCCCTTCATGTGCTAGCCAGAGGTGCCCTGACTGCCATAAGGTATCGGGATGAGATCCTCAGACCCTTTGTGAGACCATATGCTGGTGCAGTGGGCCCTGGGTTCCTTCTTATGCATGACAATGCTCGGCTCATGGCAGCAGTTCCTGCATGATGAGGGCATCGATGTTATGGACTGGCCTGCCCGTTCCCCACACCTGAATCCAAATGAGCACATCTGGGACATCATGTTTCGGTCAATACACCAACGCCACATTGCACCACAGACTGTTCAGGAACTAATTGATGCTCTAATCCAGGTCTGGGAAGAGATCCCTCAGGAAAACAGCCGTTGTCTCATCAGGAGCATGCCCAGGCATTGTTGGGAGGTTATACAGGCATGTGGAGGCCACCGTGTTAACAAAGTTTTTCAATGAGAATATTTAATTAATTGCGATCTAAGATGTGTTATTTTAGTGTTCGCTTTAATTTTGTGAGCAGTATAATAAAAGAATATTTATTCTGTTAACAATACCAGAGGTAAAAGCAGTACTTAGAAATAAAAAACATAGATTGGTTGTTAATATTTGTGTTTTCATTATACCTATTTAAATGATCAGTAAAGCTTCTATGCTCATCAAATAGTTGGGGTCACAAATTTCATCTACTGTTGTATTAAATTCAGATCAAATTAGTTATTATTAAGCACGTCATTTAAATGCACTTTAGGAAGACAAACAGGTCTTATTAATTTCTAGCTATACTGAATTCAACTTGATTCATTTCAATACTCATTTCAATACTACAACAGAATCAAAGACATTTTCCTTTTTCTATACCATATTTTAGAAGTACAAACTCTTACACTCTGTAAACATTACTGGCATTCTCAGACATAATGAGCTCCAGTAACACTCACATTACCTCACGTCCCCCTTTCAAACCTGGTACTTGTCAACAAACAAAATGAGTTTAAGGGATGAGGGGATGGTGGGAGAGATGTTATAGTGAGGTAAAGGAGAGATCATACCTGCCCAACAGCTCACACAACACACATATGCTCATTTGGTTGAAGTAAAGTGTCCTAGAGGTGAATCAGCAGGGTCTTTAAATATTTTGCCAAATTACAATGCTAAAATAAATAAATAAAAAAGACTTATGTGGGCATATTTGGAACTGCTGCAAAAATAGCAAATTCTTAAATGCAGCTATACCTTTTAGGAACTAAGAGAAACTAGACCCATTTTTGATTAATATTCTGGTTTTTGTGAAAATTACTTCAATAACCATCTTTATGCCTCACTTGGCTTAGCATGTGCTGCTTTTTATTAAATGGAAAATGCAAATGCTACAGTCTCTGCAGAGAGCTTGCTCAGAAAAATCTGTGAACCATGTGTGCCGCAGTGAAGAAAAGATCACAAAAGGCTGAATTATGTTCGAAAGGGGCCATCAGTGATTGGTGATGACCTTTCTGAGCAACTGTCAAGCACTTTGTCTGTAAACTATGAGGCAATTTGTGGTATTTAGAGGTAAACAAAACGTCTGTCATCCATCTGGCTCCGAGACTCCCTCTATGATATGCTTTCGGAAACTTCATAGAAAATAATCATCTTGAGGAACCTGATTAATTGTACGCAAATAGAAGGGAACACCTGTGATGCTGCAATGAAATGTTTTTTCACTCTCAGCAGCTTGGTGACAGCAGATAAGTGCTGAGAACAATGGAGTGTTGACTGTGACTGACCACGAGCTGTAAAACTATAGGCTGGTGTCTGAGTGAGGAGGGTATTCATACACCAAAAAATTTTTATCAGCCAACACAGCTTGGAAGTTTCGCAAATCTAGAAAAGTAGCTAAAGACTGAATGAAGCAAAGTTTGGACAAAAAAAACACCAACAACTTAAACAACCATAGATTAAACAGTGTATTATACTGGTTTCAATCAGCTAAAAAAATTCAAAGATTTTGTTTACAAATTATAATTGGTAATAACATCAGTTTTTATGACATGCTGAATACTCACTGAGAAAAAGTATCCATGCCTTTGTATTCAATACCATGTGCTCTGAAAACCCTAAATTAAATCCAGTGCAACCAGTTGCTTTCAGAAGTTACCTAACTAGTAAATAGAGTCCACCTATGTATGATTTAATCTCAGTATAAATCCTGATTTTCTATGAAGTTCTCAGAGGTTTGATAGAGAACATCAGAGAACAAACAGTATCAAGAAGACCAAAGAGCACAGCAGATAGCTCAGGGGTGAAGTTCTGGAGAATATTGAAGCAGGATCAGCTTATAAAGCAACAATTCATCATTCAAAAAGACAGTATGGCACAACAGCAAGCCTACCAAAAAAGGGTTGTCCCTGTTAACTGACAAGCTGGGCAAAGAGATTAATTAAAGCAGCACCCAAGAGGCCCATGGAAACTCTGTAGGAGCCACAAAGTTCCTCAAGCCAAGAGGGAGAATCTGTCAACCAGATAGCTTTTACTCATGCACTTCACAAATCTGGCTTTTATAGAAGAGAGGTAAGAAGCAAGCAATTGTTGAATAAAAGCTGTAATGGTTCCCATGTGGCAACAAGATCTGTAAGGGAGACAGCAAACATCTAGAAGAATAAAGTTCTGGACAGATGAGCTTGAAAATGACCCTTTTTCCTACATGCCAAACCCACCATCCTCACAATGAGGCATAATGATTGCAGCATCAAGCATCATGTTGTGGGTTGCCAAATCTTCAGCAGGAACAGGGAAGTTGATGGGATGGGAAGATGGATGGAGCTAAACATAGGTCATAGAGGTGCCAAAATACTTGAAACTGAGGAAAACTTTTACCTTTCAGCAGGACAATGACATTGAACATCAAGCCAGAGCTAGTATTTATATCAGCTAAGACAGAAATGTATTCAAGTGTTGGCATGGCCCAGTCAAAGACTGTCACCATGCAGAAGCCTAAATAAATGATTGACTACTACTCTCTAGAGGTGTAGCGGTACATGCGCTTGTCCTGAACCATAGAATCAGACAACAGATATTTCATTCACAGGTGATTAATCATCCCATCCAGAAGAGGACAAAGACATATGCTTTTTATTGCTTTCTGTTGTGTACCATAAAGTCTAGTTTGGGCTCTAAATACACCAGTGGCTGCTGTTATACAGAGAAACGTATGGATGTAACTTAGTTGTATGAATTGTAGACAGGTGCATTTTTGATCAACTACACTCACTGGGACATAATTATTCTTTACAATTAGATCAATCAGCAGGTGCAGCATACTGAATCAAATGTTGCATGCAGACATACATTTTTGAGTTGGAAAGATATCAAAATACATCAGCAAGGCAGAGACAAATTTTTGAAGACTCAATTTTTGAGAAAAAAAAAAACAAACATGTTTCATAGGACCACTTAGACAAATCACAAGTGTTGCACTTTTACATTTCTTCAAAGATTGCATAGATTCCAGCTCCGATGAACCTGTTTTTATGCTGAATCGAATGGAGAGAAAACTCCATTCGAATGAATGGAGGTGCATTTACTGTCTAAACTGCAGCACCAAGAAACCACTTTTAAAAACCAGTCTGACAACATAAAGTAAGCTGAAAAATCTCAAAAAGCAACACATCATGCCCTGGTGGAAAAAAATTCCAGCACAAATAAGAAAAAGGAAGATTTTAGAATGGCCCACTCAAAGTTCACACTTCAACCTGATCGAGATGTTGTAACCTAAACTTAAATGGGCCTATTATGGTCAAATAGCAGTGAGGATAAATTAAATCAGTTCTGCTGAGGAGAGTGGGCAAAATTCCTCCACAGTGATATAAAACACTTAAGGCCATCATAAAAAGGTATTTGGTTTAGGCCCCATTACTTTATCACATAGGGCCAGGTTGCTTTGCTTAGATTTATTTAATTAATAAATAAAATCAGAAGTCTTGTATTTACTCATATTATTTTTGTTTTATATGATATTTTTTCATCATCAATGTGAGCAATTTCTGTGCTGTTTCAAATCAATAATGCCTGATGTCAAAATTGCATTTTGGCATAAATGTAACTTTTTGGTTTTTCAGTTCAATTCAATTCAATAGCACTTTATTTATCCCTGAGGGGAAATTACAATTCCAATCATCCCATCCAGGACAAACAAACAGACAACATGACATAAGACATGGGGAGACGGGTGACTGAGGCTTTGCAGCCTTCACAAGAGGCAATGCCCTTTCATTAGAAAAGAAAGATACTACAGGTAAGAGGAGGGAAAAGAATCATATTTCACACTTTATCTTTAGCAGGATACAGTTTGAGATTGCAAAAAACCTCAGCACAAAGAAGCAACACACATATAATGGTTTTATCTTTTTTTCTTATTTAGGTTTTATCTCTCATTTTTTTTTACTCTCTCTTCCAGATTTATTTTGATTTTTAGGACCTATGAACAGATTTCTCTTCATCATTTCAAGCTTTCTTTTTCCTGCAGCTCTTTCTTTTTGCTTTAGCAGCCAGAGCCAGACTACCTGTCAAATATGACATGGTTCTTCTTTGGGGATTAATTAGTGGGAGAATCAGCACTGAAAAAAAAAAAAAAAAAATGGAATGAATTTATTAAATTTATTTTAACCATCTCTCTTGATTTTTGCTCTCTAAGGAAAAGGAATTCTGACAAATATGCAGGAAAGACTGCCCCTTCCTTTTTGCAAATGACAAGAAACAAAAAGTAACAAAGACTGTTGGGGTGAGGTCTCAAACAACACAACTGTGTTTGCAAAGCTTTATCTGAAACACTGAGATCCATAGAAATTAATCTTTTAGTAAAGGTTTGAGCTGTGAAAGAAAACAAAAAAAAAAAGTATAAAAAATATATCAAAGTAACACTGATGAGTTCAGTGTGTTCTGTTGAGTAAAAGGTATCTGAGAGGTTGTACTTAGGGATAAGTGTTCACACATTGCAAATAGTGATTGCAATCAATTTCCTGCATTGTAGCATATCACCCTTCACTCACTCCACAAAGAATAACCTGGTCAAAATGACAACCCTTCTTGTTCTAGATTATGTTGACATTATCTACAGGAAAGCCTCCTTCTCCATAAACTGTATGTCATCTATCACACTGCAGTCCAGTTTATCACAGGTAGACATTTCAGCACTCACCATGGCAATCTAAAAAAAAAAAAAGTCAGCTGATTCATTAGTTATATAGAAAATATTAACCTGGTTATCTTAACACCAATAATTCAATTTCAAACCAGAATAAGCAACACTGTACAATTACAATGACTTGCAATTGTACAAATAAGGGCTGAAATTAAAGGTCAAAATTTTGGTAGCAATGCTTCTAACACAATCTATAAAAACATGAACTTGCGGATATAAATGTAAAAAAAAAAGTCACAGTACCTCTAATTTCCATACCAGCTTAATCAGTACAATGCAGGAAATGGGTGATTCTATTGATGCTTGCCTGTGTGGGTGGAAACTGTGATTGTGATGAAAAGGGCTAAAGAGTTTGAGGGCTGAACTGAAGTGAAACAAGTGGGAAGCCACCGAGTAAAATCAGCCGTTACTTTTATGCCCCTTTGTTTTGCTCCGGTGACACTCAAACAGTCTGAAACAAGCTTTACTTTATTCCTGTTGTTGAAACAGAAGATGGATCTAGAGGAGCAGATCATGATGGACTCAACTGTGTGCAGGGGTTAAGGCTAAAGAAATGTTCTCTGTCTAACCCCTTTGATTAGATTGGAAAACCTGTCACCCCATTTTAGATTTTTTTTAACATCTGTGCTCCCTGTGGGACCACTAAGCTCACAGTGGCACCTTGTGGATTCATGACACCTGACAAAGATTTTTACTGTGTTTATGGTGGAAAGGCCAAAGCTCCCCTGCTACACTGACCAAGTGTAATTGAAAAAAGTTTTCAGTCTTTGAACTTTAGCAGCTAGTTTCTAAAAGGTTTATAGTCAATACATTTTATTTTCCAAGACCGCAGGATGTTTTAAAGCTTCTGTTGTGGTGCATGTGGCCACATTGTCTATTCCAAGAGCTTGTACAATAACTGCTATTTGTGCAAGAATGCACTAATAAATGTAATAAATTATATAATATAAAACAATGCTGACATTAGACCAACTGGCTTTCAAAAAGTTCAAAATATTAAGGAATCAATGGGGTTTGGGTTTAATGTTAAAGAACTGATCTGCCAGCAACTGTGGCCAAAATCTCTACCACATTTAATGTCCTGTCTTGTAAGAAAATGTGTTGTTTCAGATTCCTCGTTAAAGTTCCCTTTATTTTCTCCATAGTTTTTTTTACTAAGTACTTTGGGAGCCAAACTGAGCTCCGAATGGAAATTTAAATTATATTAGTCTTCCAGCTTACTATTTCCAACTAAAGAGTGAGGAAAGGTTAAGATTTTAAATCATGTTAGAAAGCATGGTCAACATATTTTACTTAATGGGACAATATTTGAAACTCATCGGGTTCTCTAGTCCTTTGAAAGAAAGATTTTTAGTATTTGCATTTACAGATCTTCTGTTTCTCTTTGTCACACTGAAATGTTTTATATCAGACAAAGATGATCAGAGTAAATCCAAAGAGTAGTTTTTAAATTATGATTTCATTTATTAAGTGGAACAAATGGCTATCCACCCCAATCTGGCTTTGCGTGAAATATAATTGCGCCCATTGTTAAATCATGAATTAACTGTGATTAGCCACATTTTTTTTTCCATTTCATAAGCCACACTCAGTCCTAATTATTCCCAGACCTGTAGAACCAAACAGCCATAATAAAACCATTGGGTCAGGTTGGTTTGGATATTTTTTCTCACTTAATAAAGACAATCATTATTCTAAAGCTGCATATTGTATTTACTCAGGTTATCTTTGTCTGATAGCAAACGAACATAGATCCAAGGAAACTCAACTGGCTTCAGAGAAAGAAAAAAAAGATGCCAGAATGGCCTAGCCAATCACCTGATTTGAATCCAATTGAAAACTTATGGAAAGAACTAAAAATCAGGGTTCATAGAAAAAGCCCATGGAACCTTCAAGATTTAAAGACTGTTTCTGTGGATGACACAACACAGATCAACACCTGAGCAATGCATGCGACTAGTTTCTCCATACAGGAGGCATTTTGAAGCTGTCATTACCAACAAAGGCTTTTGTTCAAAGTATTAAATAAATATCAGTAAGCATCTTTAATACTTTTTTTTCCTCTGTTATTTTACATTATTACACATACCTCAATTGCTGAACTTATTTGTTCTGGTTTCTTTCTATACATGGATTACTTGGGTTGCTACCAACACCAGGTGAAAAATTCATGTCAATAGCACCTTTATAGATATGTTTATGATGAAAAATTGGGATGCGTTCAATACGTATTTTACCTGTTGTATAGAAGAAGACTTTAGTTATGGGGCAGTAGGTAATGGTTCATGTGGGACAAATGTACGGTAGCCTGTCCCAGTTACCAACACTCAGTAGGTGAAATACGGAAAAAAAAAAAAAAACATAAAACCAAAGCCTAAATTGGTCCTGAAATATGCTATAAATGATCAGATGTAATGATCAGAAATATATGGCAAAACTGGCTGCATTCCTGTTGAAATTGAAAAATGATTGCCACTCATATCTACAGCAACAGCAGCTAAAATAATCTTTTCAGAACTGAAGGTTAAAAAAATATGTTTTGGATTGTATAAAAAACAGGAAGCCAAGGTAAAGCATCAGAATAACGTAATTTTTTTTTTTTAATCAAGCTGTTATTTTTTTTGCATGTTTGTACAAATTTGGCTCTAATCACAATTTAATTTAATTTAAACTTTAAATGGAAAAAGGTAGAGTATAGATAAACAAATCTTGGATGCAGATTCTCATTGTCTTCAGAGGTGCATTAGGTGATTATATAGTCATATTCTATAAATTAGAATATGTGTTCAGATTAAAAGCACCTTTTGAAAATAACCTTTAAGCATGTATTAAACATACTTTTCATTAAGCCCATGTATTAAAAATGTTTTTTTACATTGATCTGGTGTATTATTTTAATCTTCAATGTTTTTTCCATTAGCTGTAAAGAAAAAATCATCACAGTTAAAAGAAATAAAGGCTTGAAAGCATCATTCTGTGTGTACTTAATGTATATAATTGTATTTTACTGAGTGAACTGAGGTACTGAAATGAATATAATTTTCAACATTTTAACTCATCGAACAGGTCTGTATACCATGCAAAACATTATTTACTTATAGCTAATATGAAAGTGAAAAATTATTAAGAGTGAATGTTTGCGGCTTCTCACCATCTGACCACCTCATGGCATCATCCAGCTGTAGCGGCAGCCCCTTCCAAAGCGTGCTGTCTTTGGGGTAGCCAAGGTCCATGTGTCGCAAGTGGTCATCATAGCGCCAGTAGTGGTTGTCTTTGAAGAAGTAGGTTTTGTCGTTGTGTAACCAAACAAATGCTGCATCCACGGCTTCCACAGGTAGGCCGAAGTCACTAATTGGACGGGGGTAACCCTCCTCGACATTATTGTCTTTGAATACCCAATACTTTTGACCTGATGATTCAGCACAAACATTATAACTAAAGAGAGAATTCACATACTTTTTAATTTTTTCTTTAACAGATAGGGAAACCAAAAAAAAAAAAAAAGGAAGTCAAATGTAACTGTGAATCAGGAATAAATACTCACCTTTGAAAAATACTATTTTGTGGTCCCCTGGCCTCTCGTAAACAGCGTCTACACTATCCAAATTGGCAGGAAGCCCCCTCCAAAAGCGATGAATGTGAGCAGGACGGAGAGACACCAGGTGTTTTTCTCTTGTTAGTCTCCAAAAGTACTTCCCTACAGGAACCAGAAGAGACTAGGTTAAAGCTTCTCCTGAGAAAGTAGGAAAAAAGGCATGTTTATATTGGTGAAATGTTGCCAAATGGCTGTACTTTATTTCCTCTCATCCTGTATCGGGATAAAAGGCGCAAAAGTTTTAGTTTTCTGGTGCGTCACAACAGGGTATATTATTTTTGCCATGATATCACTGTCTAATTTCTCCCCTTTCTGATCTAGATGTACAAGCAAATGCATTTTGTGAGCACCCCCAAGTGATCAAATAAATATTAGCTGAATTTATCAGAAAGTGCATCAAATGAAACGATTTTGACCATTCAACTTCCTCTTTGCTATTAGCACACCTGTTGCTAATCCAGCAATTCCTTACCCGACAATAATACTCAGTCTATGCCTATCCTGTTGACCTACTTTTACCATCCTAATTTCAATTGGTGTTATTTGAGTTTCTGAATTAAATCCTTTTTGTCTAATTCTTGCCTTTGTTCTTGGAGTTTCAGAGCTCTGGCTAGTTCTTTATCATGAAAGTGTTTTACTTGACTCATACTCTGCTTCACTTTTGCCCCTGGTTCTCGGTTATTATAATATACAGTAATGGTGTATTAGCCTGTGGTAGAATCCCTAGGAGTAACACCTATCGATCACCCTAGGTGGCACTTTGTCCATTCCATCATGTCCGCTTTAGTCTATTCCTTTTTATCTTCTCCGTGCTCTTCTTTTTTTACTCCTCTGTACTGTCAATTTTGTTTTCTTCAGGTACAATCCAACTAAACCCCAAGGAGGTACACTTTTAACCCCTTCAAACATCTTCAAAACAAGCAGACAAGCATACTTTTTCTAAATTGTGACACTGGACAGATCTCTCTCACAGCAGATAGATATTGCCTTCTTTCATCTTGATGGAAAACACACCAATTACAACATCTGAGAGTGGTTTATAGGGAGTTGCAATTCAGAATACATTCTCCTGACTCAGTTTGTGGTGCTTTGTAATCAAGACAAATGGTTTAAATAAAAATTCAGAGAAAGGAGGAAAGTAAGGAAGTCTAAATACAGCAGACCATTAAAAATATCCCCCAATATACCTTGACTTTTATCAAAATAAACTTTATCATAAAGTAGAGTGAATACCTCAGGAGGAAAACATTCTAAATTAGATAAAATTAATAAAGTCAGGTTGGCAAAGAAAATAATCCAATGCGATATCCTCATGTTAACTTTTACTATTGAAAAGAGAACATGCAGGGTGGTCACTGAATAAGTTAAATAATGTACAGAATTAAAGGTTTGTAGGATAAAGGATTAAATATTCAGGTTAAGGCATTTTAGAACAAAAGTTCATTCAAAAGATGTCAAATAGCTACACACAACTGAAGTTAAAGGCATACAAGGACCAGAGCCTTGTCAACTTGTTTGTAAAAGCTGATTGTTGTGATTATTGACATTTTTGATCTGAAATGTAGGGTTTTAACAAGGTGTATGCTGAAATAAATAATCCACACATGTACAACTGTATTTTTGTCAAGTATTATTCTTATCATTAATAAAACAGCAAAAAACGAAACATATATTGCCTTTAAACGTGCCATCTTTTTTATTATTAATACTACACATACAATGGGTAAAAATTATCCCTTTTGGCAGTTCTCGCTATAATCTTTCATCAGCTAAAAAACTGACCTGTTTGTAAAACAGTGGTTTCTGTCTAACATTGTCTCACAAAGATCAGAGTATTTAGGTAATTTTGTAATTACTTATGAGACTGTATGATCACATCCTCAGGCTAACATCCTCACACTAAAGATGAGGACCAATCAGGAATCAGAACCTGCCCTGCAGGATGTTACAGAGACAAATTCATGTTCAAGGAGTTCTGTGCAGCACAGAATACGCTCACAGTGCAACTTTCTATGCGTTTTGTTGTATTGTATTGGGATTTTTTGTGATAGACTAACACAAATTTGTACATAATTTGTACAAAAAAAGTATTTGCAAAACAAATCTGAAAATTGTGAGATTGTGACATGCATTTGTAATTAGCCTCACTGAGCTGCAATGTATTTAGCTCCTTTGTATGAATAATGACTGAAAATTTCACCTATTTTTCTCAACATTAGTCAAAGTGGATGTTTCAGAGCAGTAATTTTCAGGTCTTGCCACAGATTTTTAGCTGGATTTAAGTCTGAATTAGCTGTATGTTTGAGATAACAGTCCTCCAAAACCACAAACACCCACTCTAGACCCAAATTTTTGCAGCCTTCAACAAGTTTTCCTTTATGAATACCTTGTAATCAGCTCCATTTATCTTCTATACCAGCTTCCATAACCCTGCTGAAGAAATGCCTCCCCACAGCATGATG